>ML685785.1:18283673-18317484 GCA_007922175.1 Pelusios castaneus
GGGGGAAAAAAGTGCGTCTTATGGTCCGAAAAATACGGTAGGTTTCCTGTGTACTGGATGAATGCCATGATCAGTTGGCTATGGAGCCATTATCTAATTTTTTTCTCTTGCTCAGTGAATATTTAATTTTTTTAATACTAAGTGCCTAAGGCCCCATAACAGGGCAAATTAGGTATCTAAATACCTTTTAGGCTATAGGCTCTAAGTCTTTCCCTTTTCTTCTTCATTTCACTCTTGGTGAGTTCTGGCAGCTTCCCTGCTCAGCTTGCTTTGTTTGCCTTTCTTATGCTCATAACTCTCTCCATACAATGCTCAGGGAGCCTGTTTATTGAACTTGGGACTATGAATTACTTTGGGTCGCAAGGGATATAGGATATGGACAATGTAACATTTGATTTGCAACACAAAACTTCTCTTTGTGAATCTAGGCCACAGTCCCCATTTAAGTCAGGGGAGTTCCCTTCATGCATTCGAGGTCATTGAAGTTAATGATAAAACTCAATGGAAGCGTGATTGAGCCCTTTATATAGTAAATACAGTAATTCTGGTAAAATAAAGGGGTGGAGATTTTGCAGTAGAAAATTTTAGCATTGACTCCATCCAAGCACAATAATTATGGTGAATTTGTCTGTGTCATGAACACTAAGGTGGGCTCCCTCTTTTAAATCATCTAATATTTATTAGTTAACATGATTATTTCATTATGCAGTGAATGAAATATTCATAAACCATGAACTAAGGATGACAGATTTTTCTTTCCTTACTCATTACTCATAATTTGTAATAATACTTATTACTGTGATTATGTTGTCATTTTATGTCTGGGTAAAGTCGGGAATGAAGAATTTTACTTTCCATCACTCAGCACATTTTTAACTTATTAGGATCAGGAAGAAAATACAGGGTCAAATTCTGATCTCAGTAAATTAAGAATACTGCAGCTGGATTGAATGGAATTATTCCTCATATACAGTGGTGTATCTGAGCTCAGAATGTGGCTCAGAGTATTGAAACCTGAAAAACTACATTTTTGGAAAGTAAGAATGAGTGATTGATTTTAGAAACATGGAACTTTATTGAGGATATGCATCCACAGATGCTACTGCCAGATCTAAAATTTATAGACAAACATTTATTGGACACAATTATTGTAGGGAAAACTATCAAGAGGCTATTCATGTGTTTCATTTTTATTGTTCATATTGACTTAAATAGATCAAACCCATTGAGACCTGGTTGTTCAAAAACCTGTATACATTTTGTGTATGCTCAGTATTCTCCACTGACTTCAAGGATCTACCCATAGTGACATAAGTTAAGTACATATTGGATAGGACCCTGATTCTGACAGGAGTTCCTAGGCTTTACGTACTAGAAATAATACTTTGTAATTGTTCAACATGCAGTAAATGAACCAGTTGGTAGAGTTGGTTGAAAAAATTTTAATGCAATTTTTTGTTGAAAAAGTCTTGTTTTGAAACAGAAAAAATTGTAAATTTTCTGGAAACTTTCCAGTTTTTTTTTAAAAACCGAATCTAACTGTTGGTTTTCATTCTTTTTGTTGTTGTTCCCCACACTGTTTCTCTTTGTATTTCCCTTTTTCCTTTCTGTCCCCTTTCCAGTGACAAAATAGAGAAAAGAAGAAAATTGTGGAATAAAGAAGGGAGGGCAAAGGTTTTGTTTTTTTTGTTTTTTTTAAGTTTGGAAATCCTTGATTTTTTTATTTTTTTTTATTTTTTTAAATTTCTTCTTCATTTTTCAAACAGTGCTACTGTTCAGCAGGTAGCAGCAATGTGATAAATAGCTACAGCTTTTATATGCTCCTGTTTTTTCTTTTGACTTTTGTCTGTAGTCCAGTGAATATATATAACTGAATAAAAACAAATGGATTCTTATACAGGACCTTAAGTCTCCCCTTTTTCTTCCATAGGATTCAGTAGAGAATTGTATCATTCTATAAGTTCCAGAGAGGTAGCCGTGATAGTTTATTTCAGCAAAACAAACATGGAGTCCTATGGCACTTTTAAAGACTAACAAATTTATTTATTGCATGAGCTTTCATGAGCAGAATCCCACTTCATCAGATGCATGAAATGGAAGTTACAGTATGAAAGAGGAAATATAAATAGAGCCCTGCAGATCCATGGGTATCTGCTTCAGCTCCGCTGGTATCTGCATCTGCAGATGCAGATATCCGCAGACCCATTGTTGCAGATTGGAGCTCAGATCCGGATTCTGTTTTTATCTGCCCAGGATGGGATAGCTGCAGCTGTAGCTGCTATTGCTCAGCTTACTGTCTGGCTCCACCCACAGTTGTTTCTCCTCTGACTCTGAGCTCAACTGCAGTGGCCAATCCCCACATTCTACCAATCGGCTGATGATGGACAGCTAACCCTCACCTCTTCCTCTGCTGCCAGTCACCCAGTCATATGAATGGCAACTGCCATTGAGCAGCCCAGGAAGAGACTGAATAAAAAGTTGTTCAGAGCAGGGCTAGGGGAGATTCTGAATTGCACTGGGAGCCACTAGCAACTCCATCCTCCCCCTGTGAGCCTGAGCTCAGCAAAGCTGTGTTCAGCCTCAGTGGCCAGTCCCACGCTGGTGATGATGGGCAGTTGTTCCCCGCTTCCCCAGTTGCCTGTCACCCAGTGTTTTGAATCCTAACACCTATTTTGATTTGCTGTTACAGCCTGACCTGATGCTATGTCATACACTCCCCTGCATTTAATTTCCTCCCACTCTGTAACTTTCCTATCTTCAAAGCGTCTGACGAAGTGGGATTTTCTCCCACGAAAGCTCATGCGATAAATAAATCTGTTAGTCTTTAAAAGTGCCACAGGACTCTGTTGTCTTTCTACAATAGACTAACACGGCTACCCCTTTGGAATATAAAATTTATGTTGAAAATAAAAACAACAGTGTGGGCACATTTATTAAGCCCCTGATTTCCTAGTTGGGCTACGGTACACAGGCAGGCAGGCACCCAGACAAATGCTCCATTGAAAGCAGGAGCTGCTGTGACGTGGGGCGGTGCGATGCGGATACACATAAAACCTGGCATGCGGATTGCGGGTTGGATAAAAGACACTGATCGGATATGGATCGAATCAGGATCCACATTTGTGTATCCATGCAGGGTTCTAAGTATAAATGCAGAGAAAGGTAACTCTCAAGGTTAGTTCAGAATTTTTTTAGCAAACCAAGCAAGTTGTTTGGGTTCGAACAATGTAGTATAATAAATAAGAAGATGGGAAGGTTAAAAGGGGGTGAAAAAAAATCACCTTTTGTAATGACTGAGCCAGCCCAATTCTCTATTCAGAACCAAGTTAATGGTGTCAGATTTGCATGTGAATTCTAACTCTGCAGTTTCCCTTTGAAGTTTTTCTTTTGAAGCACTGTAACTGACATGTCTTTCAAAGAATGTGCAGGGAGGTTGAAGTGTTTTTTGAATGTTACCATCCCTGATACCTGATTTATGTCCATTTATTCTTTTGCACCGAAACTGTCCAGTTTGTCCAATGTATAAGGCAGAGGGGCATTCATAGAATTATAGAAACTGGAAGGGACCATGAGAGGTCATTGAGTCCAGTCCCCTGCACTCATGGCAGGACCAAATACCATCTTAAACCATCCCTGACAGGCATTTGTCTAACCTGCTCTTAAAAACTTCCAATGATGGAGATTCCACAACCTGCCTATGGAACTTATTCCAGTGGTTAATCACCCCGACAGTTAGGAATTTTTTCCTAATGTCCAACCTAAACCTCCCTTGCTGTAATTTAAGCCCATTGCTTCCTGTCCTATCATCGGTGGGTCAGGAGAATAATTTTTCTCCCTCCTCCTCATAACAACCTTTTAGGTACTTGAAAACTGTTATCATGTCCCCTCTGTCTCTTCTTTTCCAGACTAAACAAACCCAGCTCTTTCAATCTTCCCTCATAAGTCAAGTATTTCAGACCTTTAGTCATTCGTGTTACTCTTCTCTGGACTTTCTCCAATTCGTCCACATCTTTCCTGAGGTGCCCAGAACTGGTCACAATACTCCAGTTGAGTCCTAATCAGGGCAGAGTAGAGCGGAAGAATTACTTCTCATGTCTTACTTACAATACTCCTGTTAATGCATCCTAGAATGGTGTTTGCGTTTTTTGCACAGTTACACTGTTGACTCATATTAGCTTTTGGTCCGCTATGACACCCAGGTCCCTTTCTGCAGTACTTCTTCTAAGGCAGTCATTGCCCATTTTGTATGTGTGCAGTGGATTGTTCTTTCCTAAGTGAAGTACTTTGCATTTGTTTTTATTAAATTTAATTCTGTTTACCTCAGACCATTTCACCAGTTTGTCCAAATCATTTTGAATTGTGATCCTATCCTCCAAAGCACTTGCAACCCCTCCCAGCTTGGTGTCATCTGCAAACTTTATAAGTGTACTCTCTATGCCATCCTCTAAATCACTGATGAAAATATTGAACAGATCCAGACCCAGAAACGATCTCTGCGGTACCCTGCTTGTTATGCCTTTCCAGCATGACTGTGAACCATTGATAACCGCTCCCAGGGAGTAGTTATCCAACCAGTTTTGCACCCATCTTATAGTAAGCTCCATCCAGGTTGTACTTCCCTAGTTTGTTAATGAGAAGGTGATGCAAAACTGTATCAAAAGCCTTACTAAAGTCTAGATATACCACATCTACCGCTTCCCCTCTATCCACAAAGCTTGTTACCCCATCATAGAAAGCTATCAGGTTGGTTTGATATGATTTGTTCTTGACAAATCCATGCTGACTATCACATAACACCTTACTCTCTTCTAGATGTTTGCTAATGGATTCCTTAATTATTTTCTCCATTATTTTTCCTGGTACAGAGGTTAAACTGACTGGTCTATAATTCTTTGGGTTGTCTTTATTTCCCTTTTTATAGATGGGCACTATATTTTCTCTTTTCTAGCCCTCTGGGACCTCTCCAGTCTTCCATGATTTTTCAAAGATAATAGACAATGGCTCAGCTATCTCCTGAGTCAGCTCCTTGAGTAGTCTAGGGTGCATATTATCAGGCCCTGGTGACTGGAAGACATCTAACTTGTTTAAGTAATTTTTAACTCGTTTTTTCTCTCTTTTAGCTTCTGATCTTATCCCATTTTTACTGCCCTCACCTACATCAGGCGTCCAGTCACCACCACCCCTCTTGGTGAAGACTGAAACAAAGAAATGTAATCCCTCTGCCATTTCCACATTTTCTGTTATTGTTTTTCCCTTTTTGTTGAATAACAGTCCTACGCTGTCCTTGGTCTTCCTCTTCTAATGTATTTGAAAAATGTTTTCTTGTTGCCCTTTATGCCTTCAGCTAGCTTGATCTCGGTTTGTGCCTTGCCCTTTCTGATTTTCCCCCTACATAACTGTGTTTGTTTATAGTCATCCTTTGTGATTTGACCTAGTTTCCACTTTTGTAGGACTCTTTCTTTATTTTTAGATTATTGAAAATCAGCTGGTTAAGCCAGGGTGGTCTCTTGCCATATTTCCTATCCTTCCTATGCAGTGGAATAGTTTGCTCTTGTGCCCTTAATAATGTCTCTTTGGAAAACTCCCAGCTGTCTTCAGTTATTTTTCCTCTTAGACATGTTCCCATGGGATCCTACCTACCACTCCCTGTGCGTGCTAAAGTCTGCCTTCTTGAAATCCATTGTCTTTGTTTTGGTGTTCTCTCTCCTACCATTCCCAAGAATCATGAACTCTACCACTCATGATCACTTTCACCTAAGTTATCTTCCATTTTCAAATTCTCAGCCAGTTGCTCTCTGTTTCTCAAAATCAAATCGAGACCAGCCTATAGATGGCATATATCACATTGGTGAATGTGGTGGCATAGATCACATAGGTGAATGAGCCCTTGGTGGAATAGTTGGTTAATTCATCAAGAGGAGCCTGATAATTCTAGTTGAGCTAACACAGTCTCTTAAAACATGTAGCACTAAGTGGGTTTTCAGGAAAAGTAAAAGCAAACAACACAGGTTTAAGTGATACCAAGTAAATGGTTACAAACAAAGAGTAATAATATGCTCTAATTTTAAAATCTAATTTTAAGTGTGTTTGTTCAAAGTGTCAAGTTCCAGAGGAGTAGCAGTGTTTAGTCTATTTCAGCAAAAACAAACAAGGAGTCCTGTGGCACTTTTAAAGACTAACAAATTGATTTATCGCATGTCTTTAAAAGTGCTGCAGGGCTGCAAGGTTGTTTTGTTCCAAGTAGTATTCTCACCAGAGTCATTCTTCCAGGATGGCTGGCCAGTCCTTAGCCGGGATCCAACCTCTGTATTTGCACTGGAACAGTGGCTACTAGAGTACTGTACAGTTCTGGAGCCTGCACTTCAAGAAAGGTGATGGGAAATTGGAGAGGGTTCAGAGACGAGCCACAATGAGAATGACTAAACGATTAAAAAACCATGCTTTAAGGTGAGACTCAAAGACGCTTAATCTGCTTATTTTAACAAAGAGAAGGTTAAAGAGTGACGCAGGGGCAGAGCCAAGGGGTTCCTGGGTATGTGACAGAGAGTCTCACCTGACCTGACCAGCTCTGTGCACTGCTGTCTTGATATTGATTTAAAAGGGGTCTTGTAACGTATTGTTAGAAAACTATTAACTCGCTGACCATTAATATTCTTGTGTGATGTATGTATGGTCAACATGGAAAGCTTTTAGATGTGCTGGAAATATGTTCCTCAAATGCCCAGTCAAAGTTGGGCAAAGGCAGTGCTTTTTTCCTTTAAAAAAAAAAAAAAAAAAAAAAAAAGGTGCTGGCACGCCGGCAGGAACAGTGGAGGGGGATGGGTAATGTCAGGACCCTCCACCACCGCTGGCCTCCAGCGACCTTCCCAGGCCCTGCCTCCCCCCCCGCCGCTCCCCCGGCCCCTTTCCTGCTCCTCTCACTCCCATTTTCCCTATTTGCTGGCTCTCCGCTCCTCTCAGCACCCCCCAGCTCCTTCCCCACTGGTTCCCTGCTCCTCTTGTCCCCCCTCGGGCCCCTCCACCACCACCGGCCCCCAGCGGCCTTCCCAGGCCCCGCCTTTCCCCTCTACTACTCCCCAGGCCCCTTTACCGCTCATCTTGACCCCTCGCCCACCAGCTCCCCACTCCTCTTGGTCCCCCATCTGCCTCTTTCCTGCTCCTCTCGGCCTCCTCTTCCCTTCCCTCCACCAGTGCCCTGCTCCTCTTGCCCCCCCACCTCCCGGGCCCATTCCCTGCTCCTCTCAGCCCCCCCCACCCCTGTCCTCCATCTACCGGTTCCCTGATCCTCTGGGCTCTCTCCCTGCTTACCTGGCCAGAGCTGCAGGGGTGGCCAGAGTCATTCCCTGGACAGGCTGCTCCCGCCATGAGCCATGCATCTGAGTATGCTCAGGGTGGGAGATTTGAAAAAGCTCCAGCCTGGCTGCAGCTCCCAGGCGACCATGGACTGAATTCCAGTCCCTGGAGGGGTTGGATTCAGGCCCGTGGCCGCGCAATGCTTCTGGCCCCTGCCGGCCCTGCTCCTAGCTGGGGGCCGGGGTCAGCAGGGGAAAGGAAACCTGCTTCTTTCCCTGCCTCGTTGACCCTGGCTCCCAGCTGGGCAGCGGGGCTGGCCAGGGAAAAATAGGTGCTGGTACGCAGTACCGGTACGTACCGGAAGAAAAAAAGCCCTGGGCAAAGGAATGTTGTTTCATAGGCTTGACTATAACATTAATGTAAATTAAGCAAGGGGTGGCCTAAAACAATGAAAAGCACTTTTATATGCAAGGTAAACAAAGCCATCAGATACTTAAGTGGGGAGTAATGACCACTCTATCTGGAGAGGGGATGGAGTCTGCACTCCCTGGAAGCCTTCCTGCCTCTTGAAACAGTGTCAGTGAACTTTAGGAAGGTAAAAGCAAAGGCAAAAAGCCGTTTTGATCATCGTTCATGTGAGGAGACAATGAAATGAAACAAGTCTGGCTCTGTGTTCGATCCCGGCTAAGGGCTGGCCAGCCATGCTGGAAGAATGACTCTGGTGAGAATACTGCTTTGAACAAAACAACCTTGGAGCCTTGCAGCACTTTAAAAGACATGTGATAAATCAATTTTAGTCTTTAGAAATGCCACAGGACTCCTTGTTTGTTTTTGCTGAAATAGACTAAACACTGCTACCCCTCTGGAACTTGACACTTTGAACAAACACACTTAAAATTAGATTTTAAAATTAGAGCATATTATTACTCTTAGTTTATAACCCATTTACTTGGTATCACTTAAACCTGTGTTCTGTTAATTTTTTTTTTTTTTTTACTTTTGCTGAAAACCCATTCAGTGCTACACGATTTAAAAGGAGAGTGTGTTAATTCTAGCTGAGCTATCAAGCTGCTTTTGTATTGTCCCTTTAAAGGAGCAGTGCATTTTAGAAGGTTTTGCTACAATGAGTGGGTCTGAGCACTGCAGAGGAACACTTTTGGGAAGAATTTTGTACTAGACTGGTTGTTGAGGTCCCCCTGCTGAGTGTAACTGGGCTTCTGATGCCAAAACTGAGACACAGCACCATAGTATTTAGACATGCAGAGTTACAAGGTAAGGTTGACTAAACCCCCAAACTAGTTGATTAAGTATATAAAATATCTACATGGGAAACAAATATTTAATGATGGGCTCTTCGTTCTAGCAGAGAAAGATATAATACAATCAAATGGCTGGAAGATAAAGATAAATTCAGACTGGAAATAAGGTGTAAATTTTTAATGGGCAGAGGAAATAATCATTGGAACAATTTACATGGACTCATGGGGGATTCTCTATCATTGACCATTTTTAAATCAAGATTAGATGTTTTTTTCTAAAAGATATGCTATCAGGATTATTTTGGGGAGCTTTTATGGTGTATATACAGAGGGTCAGAGTACATAAGTGTTCTTTCCTGGCCTTGGAATCTATCAAGAGTGTTATTACAATTAAAATAGATTTTAAGTTATAAAGGTCAACAGGTGAAATATCTTCATTTTCCCCCCCCTGCAACATATTTTACTGCAATTTGTGGATACAGAGTATAATCTATAAATGCAAGTCAAAAAATAAAGCTTCATGCAATTTCTATTTGATCATAGCAAGAAAGAAAATTCAGAATTCTCAGTCTCTGTTATGTGGGTCATATAATGTTCTGCTTCATGCAGTCATTTGTCAATTCAATTGTTAACATCTCTCATGACTTCTACTTAGTGATTGAAATATTTTAGACTCTCATGATCCCAATTCTCTCAACATTTCCCTAAAGGGACCTTTTTAAGAAAGGTTGTACTACATAAAACATAGTCCTTTATAGTAAAGTGATGAGTGAACTCATCTGAATTCATGACTGCCCTAATTTATAAGGTAAAAATGTAGAAAGCTATTGCCCTAAAGGGTCTCATTGTAGTTCCCATAATTAGGAACTCTTTGGTGTCAAGCAGTGCAATGACACTTTGTATTAAGAATTACACATGGCTACTTGAAGAAGATTACTGCACAATGGCAGCTTAAGGTATGATGAGCGATGGCGTATCTGTCCAGTATCTCTTGAATTCTCAAGGCCGCCCGCTACCTAATAGACAAAGCTGGCTATGTGGCTCAGAGAGGGTGAATGAGAGATCTAGGTAGCCAGTTAAATTGAATTGGGGCAATAGTCTCAGACACAGATTTCAAGTAAAGTAGTGAATTTATTGTGGACACAACACTCAAAAGACCTACCTTACATTTAAAGTTATTTTTGCATTTTGCATGATGAATAAGAGTGTATTAATTCCCTATTTCTTTGTATTCTGATTACCTGTTCAATGAGATTTATCAAAAACACTGAACATGCTGGTGTTTTGGGGGCAAAAAAATAGGTTCAGAAAGGGCCATTAACATCAAGGGCCAGAATTAAAGAGCTTCCAGCTAGTGACAACCAATGACCTGAAACTCTCATACACCAACTCTGAGATGTCCTTGTCACAGATTGTGCGGTATAGGCACTGTCTGCCTTTTAAGTGAGAACAAACTACCCTGCTCCAAGGGGAATTCAGACAAGAGGTCATGTCCTACTTAAAGCTTCCACGTGCACCCTTGGCCCAACCTCTTCTCTCATTTTGGGACTGAAGTGTGCTCATTGACATGAATGAAGAGGGAGAGATGAGAAGGGTGTTTGGTGAGTTCCTTTTTACATTCCTAGCTAAAGGTGTGGATGGGAGGGCAAGTAGGGGCATGCCCCTCCCCCAGATCTTTGTGGAATGCCATGAGTTTCCTCTGCCCCCTGAAGCCCCTCAGTGGGCAGTCTAGAAAACAGGCAACAGCACTGGAACTCCAGAAGAAGGGAAGTAGAAGCAGCTTGCAGTTGGGTGTGGAAAAGGAGGAGGAGGAGCTCAGCTGGAAGCCAGCCTCCCTGCTGCTTTCTCCCTTCCTGGGCTGCAGGGACATGGAAAGTGTCTCCCAGGGTCGCTGCTGCCTCATTGCTTCTGGATGTCCCCACTAAGGGGTCCTGAGAAATCTGGGAGGCAAGGTGGAGGGTCACCCTGAGGGGCAAGGTGTGTGTTTAATGTGTCCCTCCAAACCTATTCAGATTTTAATTCCTGCACATACCACTGATCCTAGCTTTCCTTGCCATATGAGACATGTTTGCAGTCTGATTCTAAACAGGCCATGTAAATGGCCAACCCAGCTTTAAGTAAGCTCTTTTTGCTATATTTTTGGAGCTCAACTTCTTTTGTACTCATTCAGTGTCTTGAGCCTGGTCAGTTCCATTAGATACATGGAGTCTGCACTTCTGCCTGTCTTAATTGTAGATGAAATAACTGTAAGTATTTGTACTGCCTGTGCTTGGGCTGAATTAAAGCCTTCTCTCATGCTGAAAATGAATTTGGATACCAGAGGCAGTGACTAGACTAGAGACATTTCTGAAACCCATGTGCTGTGGCCCTCTGTTCCACATTTTTAGCCATACTATGAAGGGTCTTTTATTGTATTTTCTAGGGTGCTGAAGGTGGCTGAGAGACAAGACTAAAATATCCCAGAACATGGCAAAAACAAAGAATTCATTTTAATTTGTGATTTCACTGCAGTCAAAGCTTTAACAAAGACAATGCTCTATCTGAAGTTCTATCCAATCTGAGTACAAATATGTCTTAAGTTTCTTCTTTCCTAAAGAAATACCTCCCCTTGCCCCTCTCTCCTCCCCTTCACTTCCAGACTCAGTATGTGGATTCTCTGCCACTTTCCTTATTAACTTCCTCACCTCAAATGCACTCCTGGATCCCCTGGAGTCTGACTCTGCTCTACAGCTGCGGCTATTATCATAATCTCAAGCAACTTCTTCCTTTTTAAATCTCAAAGCTTGCATCCCATCCTCAGATTCCTTAACTTTTCTGTTGCCAGTGACAATGTTGCTCTAAGCCAAACCAAATCAAATCAACCATTTTTAAAAAAGTCTTTTCAAACTAGTGGTTGAACCCACTCACAATGTGCACAGTCCCACTAACAACCCTCTGGGTCCTGGGATCACCCCATTACTTTGTTACTCTCAAGGGCTATGTCTGTACTGGCAATTTAAGTCGACTTAAGGAGGCTTAAATCAACTTAAATTAAGCCACGTCCACACTAGGCTTTCATTAAGTCGATTTAAGAAAATCCTTAAGTCGACTTAATGAAAGCTTAAGTCGACTTTATAACTACCACTCATTAGGTCGACTTAACCCTTAAGTCGACTCAAGGACGGTGTGGACGTGGAGTAACCCTTAAGTCGACTTTATTATGTCGACTTCAGGATGGTTAGGTCGACTTAAAGTGGACTAAGTCGACTTAAAGTTGTCAACTTAGTCTACTTTGTTAAGTCGATTTTAATAAGGTCGACTTTAAGTCGACTTAAAGTCGACCTTATTAAGTCGACTTAACAAAGTCAACCTAACTTTTTCTAGTGTAGACATAGCCAAGATCTTACAGTGAGGGGAAGGAAGCTGTGGAAGACAAAAATGTAAATGACTGGGGGCTGGCTATGCAAGGATCATCTGTGAGATCAGCAATATGGTTAATAAAATGGGTGGTTTAGAGCTATATCCTGCAAGGTGCAGAGTGCTTTAACTCCCTAGTAAGCATACATAGGCATACTTTCATAACAGCAGTCGGTGCTGCTATCCTAATACATGGATATTTTAGCCATTTCTATTAAACCAAAATTGTGAATTACTTTTAGTCCAGTTGATTTCATGCACCCAATATTATACAGATCTGCATTAAGAATTGGTGAAATAAAATAATCCTGTAAACAATTTTCTTTGAGAACTGGGTGAGTTGAAGATCTATTTTATATATAAATAATGGACACACATCAAATTTAGGAAAAAGCAGATATTTGTCTGTGCACATAACTCGTGAATGAAAATATCAAGAGGAGAAGCAGCTAGTCTATGTCTACAGTACAAACTTCAATCAATTTAAGTTATGTCAGTATAAAGCTGCTGCAGTTAGTGTATCACTCATCTGCATATATGCTTGATTCCTGCTGTCAGCACTACATACACTCTCCAGAGGCAAGTCTGTACTGACGGCGGCAAAATCACCGCCATCAGTGCGATCTTCAGTTTTCAACTGAGGCATCTGTGTAGACGCGCTCAATCGATAACCAAACCGGAATTGGAACACCAGCTCTGTAACCGCACTTGCACTACCCCGAACAGACGCTATTTCCCATCGGCTTAGTGTAGTGTGTAGGGAGGATTTAAGACGTCGGTGGGAGATATGTAAGGTATTTTACGTACCTTGCGTATCTCCTGTCGACTGCTGCTGAAAACAGCGGTAAGTGTAGTCTAGGGCCAGGAGAGCTGTTGTCAAAGCAGTGTGGTGCACCAAGGGTAGCTATCACAGTGTGCAACTTGCCGTCATCCAACATGCTATCTTCTATGAGATTTTTGCAATCCATGGTGAAGCAGAAACAAGTCATGGAGGGGTTACTGGGAGACAGGTCAAGCTCCATCCTGTAACTTTTTCCATCCCATAATGCTATCCATATGTCATAATTTGTGCACCATTTTAATATATCCCTCAAACCTATGCAGCACTTTCCCTGTCAGCTGTTTCTGACAGAAGCATCAGGGCAAAAATTCAGCCAGAGCTGTTTTCAATAGAGCTTCAGTAAATATTTTCAAACCCACAGAGTAGAAGCCCTGAGTCTTGGCACATCTTGCAGGGCAAAAGCCCCAGGCTCAGGGAACTGTTCCATGAAAGTTTAAACCTTGAGAAGCATAGAGTCTGCACTATTCTCATGAGTGTTGTAAACACAGGATGAACAAACCTGCAGTATTTGTAGAGCCACAGGAAGAACTGCAGAAATGAGGGATGTGACAATTTGGTGGAGAACAGTTTGCTGTGGGACATGGTGAAAAACAGTTTGAAGTTGTTCGTGGCATTCCTAGAGCAGTTTCAGATGGTGAAATGCTGCTTCTGGTCTTGAGGAACAATCACTGACTGGTGGGATTGTATTGTAATTCAAGTTTTGGACAAGGAGAACTGCCTGCAGAACTTTCAGATGTGAAAGGCCACATTCCTGACTCTGTGTGCCAAATTCGCCACGGCCCTCCCAGTGTGAGGAAACCAGAATGTGAGCTTCACTGGTAGTTGAGAAGTGACTGGTAATCTCACTGTGGAAGCTTGGAACACTGGATTGCTACCTTCGCTGACCAGCCAACGCTGTTGATGAAGTGTCCTTGGTGCGCCATAAATATTTGCATAATCATAGAAAAATAACCCTTTCTGTTGATGCACTCTGTGGTGATGGACTTGTGCCAAAATCAGGATATGTGTGCTGCCACCTATTGTCCCACTGCAGTCTGGGAACTCTCTTGCTGCAAATCCGTCAAGTTTGACCCAGATGTTGCCAAGAGTCACAGGCCTGCATGCTAGGAAATGATTAATGGCCCTATACACCTGTATGACAAACCACCCCCCCCATGAGTTTCCAGCTCTAAAGTGATAGTCTCGTAAAATTTTAAGCAAGACATTGCTTACTGACATTTCCAGGCCTAACCATGGTGAGTGTGCTTCAGCACGTCCTTTTAGGGGTGTAGAATGAGGAGGGAAATGCTCAGTTCCATGCACTGAATGCAAGGCTGCGTCACTGAGTAGTGGCACTCTATTCCACAGGTAGTGGTGATTTTAGCTCATATCTCATTCTTCAGGTTAACAAAAGCCCAGAGAACACAGCTGCTGTTGGTTCCTGGAACACCCAGAGCCTGTGGGCCGCTAGCCTATTTTTTCGCAGTGTTGCTTGCTTAAAGCATTGTGAACTAGTGTGGAAAAGTTTCCTACCACAAAGGAAGAAATAAGTCAGCCACCTGCAGAAATCATTGAGAGAGGATTGCGAAGTACCTCCAAAAAAGTTTCATCGGGGTTTCTCCGGAGGATTCAAGGGACATCCCTGTGTACATAAGCAAACTGCTCCACTTGCCGTACCACTGTCTCACTCTCCTGGGGAGTGAAAAGCAGATCAGTCTGTTTGTTGTACTGCTTCTAGTATGAGTAACTAATGAAAAGTTGATACCTGCGCCCTTCTAAATTGGGGTCGGGTGCCACCTGCACATTTAAACATTGTAATGGAAAATGAATTCACACACGTAGCCAAGGTTCCTTCCTCTGCATTGGGTTCACTTGTGCTCAGTTGGTGGGACTGCCTAGACAGCAGTGGAGTCTCTAACAGGTCTTGGCTTGCACTATAGCTGGACCTTCCTGCCCCCCCCCCATTATCTCCCTTCGGCCTCACTGTTCATGTCAGGGGTCTATGCCTTGGGTTCTTTGGGGGGTCTCTGGTGCTATGAGGGGTGCTGATGGGGTCTCTTCCAAGTACGTCGTACAGCATTTTGTAAAAGCAGCAGGTCTGTAGCTCTGCATTGGATCAACTGTTGACCTTCCTGGCTTTGTGATGTGCCTGCTGCAGTTCCTTTACTTCCATGCAGAACAGCTGGTGCCCCGTCATACCCCTTTTCCTGCATTCCTTGTGCAATCTGTTGTAGATAACCACCTTTCGGCAATTGCTCTGCAACTGTTCTTGCACAGCCTCTCCTTCCTACACACCCATGAGATCCAATACTTCCTGCCTATTCCAGGCAGGAGTGCTTCTAGTGCATGGTGCTGGCATAATCGGTTGTAGACAACAGTGGAGAGCGGCTAGGTGTGCTGGCCAAGCTGGGTAATAAAAAAAGCATTCAAAAATATGCAGAGGTTTTAAAGGGGTTGTGTGTTTTCTGGTCTCTGTGACTCCGGGCAGTGGAGTTCACCATTGTGACCAGACTCAGGTATTGTGGCACTGCTGATGAAGGACTGAGGGTTGACATAGGTCACATGTGCACTGCATCTGTACGGACCCAGGAACTAGAATCCAGGGCTGCAAAGCCTGGGATGGCTGTTATTCCCCTAGTGCAATCAGGAGGTCATGCAAAGACAGTTCCAGATATCGCCATGGAGAATAGGTACCACAGGAAGTGCCACCTAAGAGACCCAGATTGGCCATCTGAGTGGTCAAGTCCCCTGTTTAACAGCAAGGGTTTCCCCAAGAAGTTATCTGGGCACACTTCAGGGTGCTGAAACGCCAGACCTTACTTAATCTCTGGCCTCTGACTTCAGCCTGGCTGTGATTCTGATTCCTGCCTCTCTGTTCCAAATGGTTCCTGCCTCTGACTCCAGTTTCTGACCTCAGCTATTTGAGTGTAGACACATGCACAACTAGGTCGAGACAAGGTGACCTATATTGAACATCTTTGTGGTGTAGACCAGGCATTAGATTCTGTGGCAATGGGCACTGTAGAAAATCCTGAGGGCTTGTCGACTTGGGGACACTCAGGAAAGTTAATATGCATTAACTAAAGTTATCAAGTTAAAGTGCACCAGCAAACATGCATTAAACACTGGGGTTGACACTTACATTCAGAAGTAAAGTGACTTTAGTTAAGCTAAAGTAAACTGAGGCCACTTTACTTCTGATGTGTGCCCACAAAAGAGAGATTTGTGAATATGTGACTGGTCACATGCATCTGAAAATATAGCACTTTACATGTAAGGATTTAGGATTTGTACACACTAGTTAGGTATGTGCAAATATTTGCATGAACCTATCTTTAAAACTTACCCAATTTGAGAACATTTGACTGTAACTCCTGTAATTTACCAATATGTGTGTATATACAATAGATATATAGATGGCTCTAATTTACTGAGAGGTTCTGGCTGATTCTCTTTGGTGGACCCTACTTAACCTCTGTTTTGAGGTGTAAAGTTATATGTAGAGCAGGGGTGTTGAACTTATTTGCTATGGTAGGCCAGATTTGACTTAAATACACTTCAGGTGGGCCATACAAACCATAAATCGAAATACTAGGGCTTACACTCTCTTGACATCACAGAGAGTATACTGTGCTCCATGATACCCCTTTCCCCCTCCCCCTTAGGGAGAGAGTGTGGTATCGTGGAGCGCAGACTTGCATATAAATAAATAAATTAAATTGCAAAGACTTGGAAAATGCATACAGTTTTTCCCCTAGTAGTCAGAATCCCAGCATCAATTCTTTCTTCTCTATGCTGCCTCTGCAGTGGCTGGCTGTTGCTGACAAACCATGATACCGTGAGAGCACACTCTCTCTGTCTGTTAGGGAGAGAGTGTGGCATTGCAGAGCGCAGTCTCACATACCCAGCGCTCTGCAATGTCATGAGACTTGTACATTCTCACTGCATCGTGGAGCGCTGGGTATGCGAGACTGTGCTCTGCGATACTACTCACTCACTCTCTCTCTCTCTCTGGTAGGGAGAGAGTGTGGTCCCGTGAATTGCAGTTCCGGGATGGATGGAAAAGGTTTGTGGGCTGTATCCGGCCCACAGACCATATGCTACCTGATATAGAGCTTGTACTGACTCTCCGCAGAGGGGTGAATTTTGTCCTTATTCTTAGATCCACCCTTGCAGAGTATAAAGGTTTCCATTATCTTCTGGCATTTTGAATGCTAGCAAAGGGCTGATGTGAAGTTCAACTATGCGGAGTAACTTTACAGCCAAAATAAATGTAATAGACTCCTACTGTTGTTCTGACTCACTGTGATTTTGTAAATAAAAGAGTTTGAACTTTGTAAGATAATGAAATCTGCTTTCTTGTGTCCTCTGTCTGAAGAGCAGGAGTTTCCTTCACATGGACAAAAGCTGAATTTTTCCTTCATCTTTTGTTTGTGTAAGTACTATAGCAGCTGAACATGAGAAAGTAACAAGACTTTGCATTTGTATAGTTCTTCTTATATTCAAAGTGTGCACCAATGTTCCTCAAAATGTCTATGGGTGCGTCTACACTTAGATATTAAGTCGACTTAAGGAGGCTTAAGTCGACTTAATTTACTCCACGTCTACACTGGGCTTTCCTTAATTCGACTTAAGATGCTCCTTAAGTCAAATTAAGGAAAAAATAGTTCAAATTAATAACACCTAGTTTTAATTCAACTAGAGCTTAAGTCGACTTCTTCAGTCATCTTAAGCCAGTGTGGATGCCCTAAGTTGACTTGGTCTAAAAGTTGACCTAGGGTGGGAGGGGACAAGGGAGCCCTGCATGGCTCCCTGGCAGAAGGGAGCCACTGTGGCTTCCTTGTCACCTGGGGAGCCCCTGCTCTCTTCTCCCCAGACCTGTGGCTTCTCTGCCAGAGGAGCCGCGGTCCCGGGGAGAAGGGCTCCAGCCAGAGGGAATCGCCTAGGAATCCTGGCTGGAGAGCCTTGGGAGCTCCTTTCTCCCTGGGAAGCCGCTTGCGGCTCGTCCCGGGGAGAGCCAGTCCCCCATGGGGCTGGTTCTCCCTGAGACTGGGAAGCTGCCAGCACTGAGCGGTCCCGGGGAGAAAGGAGCGCGGGGCTCCCTTCTGGCCGGGACAGTGGGGTCCCGGAGAGAAGGGAGCCCTGCAGTCCCTTCTCCAGGACTGCACTCCAGCTGATAGGGGATCCCTGGGGTTTCCCTATCAGCTAGAGGGCTGTGTTGGCAATTGCTGGCACTCCAGCCCACAGGGGTTCCCTGGGGTTTCTCTTTCGGCTGGAGTGTGCTCCCTTCTTGCCCGGCCCCCACGGGTTTGGGGAGAAGAGAGCGGGGCTCCCTTCTGCGGGACTGCTTGGGTCCCGGGGAGATGGGAGCTGCAGCCTGAACTCCTTCTCTTGGACTGAGTGGTTCCGGCCAGAAGGGAGCCCCGCTCTCTTCTCTCCAGACCCCCATGGTCCGGGCAAGAACGGAGAGTGCTCCAACTGATGGGATCCCTGGGGATCCCCTATCAGCTGGAGCACAGTCCTGGAGAAGGGACCGGGGGGGCTCCCTTCTCCCCGGGATCCCATTGTCTCGGCCAGAAGGGAGCTCTGTGTTCCCTTCTCCCCCCCCACCCCCCCGCAGTGGGGCTGGATCTCTCTCCTGGACAAGCCCCCATAGCCTGCGGAACGGAGGCTCCTTTGGAGCCTCCGCTCCCCCTTGATCTAACCAGTCGACTTAGAGAGTCTAGTGTGGACTCTCTAGGTCGACTTCATAAGGTCATCTTTAAGTTGACTTAAGAGTCTTTTGTAGACTCTTTAAGTCGACTTAATAAGTCGACTTAATAAAGTTGACTTAATAAAGTCGACCTAAGTTTCTAAGTGTAGACATAGCCTATACGAGGTAGTTAATAGTAGTATCTGTATTATACAGATAGGGAAATAAAGCAGAGGGATTTGAGAAGCAGACTTGTCAAATATGACAGAAAATCAGTGGCATCCTTATATATTATTTGTGATATAGTACGGCCTATAATTTTGTTAGCCTTGTACTAGCTCATAATATAGGCAAAACTGTTAGGCAACCTTAATTATAGATACCGCTAACACCTTTTCATTATAAGACCTTGTTTTCAGTTACTTACAATTTTGCCAGACTTTTAACTATGCAGGCTGAAATTGTCCATGCTGTGTGTCTGCCTCAGGCTGATATATGTATTTATTTATTTCCATAAATATATTTTAATTTTCAGCTAAAATTCTTTAGCCATTGCTCAGAACAAAGTTAGGAGAAAATATATATTCTTTCCCGTGTTTTAGAAAAAATTCTTGCAATTGTTCATGGAGAGGCTCTCGCATCTCCACACTTTGGAGAAAGGACATGAAATTTGCGTGGCTGGCAGGGAAGGGGTGTTGTCCTGGTATCAAGAATGTATTGTTTCCCGTTCCCTTGGAAATCCACCCATGTTGGCCAAGTTATAATGCTCTGAAAAATCTCAATTTGCACATGTTCAGACTTGTTAGAATTTGGCATCTAAATTCTCTAAAGTTTCCAGCTGCACTGGGTATGCTCCAGCCCAGCGACTTTCTCTGGGTCCTGGGAAAAAAAGCTGAGAGTAGGGAAACAAAAAACCTTGCAAAAATGATAAAGAACGGTATAATTCTTCCACAACTGATTTACGAAAATGTAATTAAGGTAGAGTGGGAATTTCCTGACAGGACATACATGTACCTAAGGACTAAAAGGTCTTAGTTATTCAGCCTAAGGTTAAGCTTCCTTCGCATCATCAGTTGAGAGCATATTCCTGCTATGCCTACAGCCAGGGAAATAAAATAATCACTCAGGCTGAATGTGGGTACTGCAGTTTCAGTCTGAGATTACTTGCCTCAGTCATTTTGAAGGACATCAGTTTTTTATTCAGCTCAATTGGGAAGGCATTATGAGCATGTAAGTTCCTCCCACTCCACCCTAGTAAATAAAACTACTACATAAAATCTACTTTAGACTAGATATCCTGAGTAACTTTTCTGAGAACTGATGGTTCACGGGATTCTGATTTGCTGTCCATTCAGAGCTTCCAAAGATGTCTTCAAGGAAGCTTTGGCGCCAGTTGAAGAAACTGGAAATGCAAGCTAAACTAATATCCTTCAAAATATTATGCTAAGCTTTTTGGGGTACTCTGCCATGTAGAGGAACACTGTACAATTCACTGCTGTAACAGCTTTGGGTTTTCTGTTATGTTACATCGTGATTTCTACAGAGGACAGCTCGTTTACTCACCAGATCTGAGGTCGGGGTCACCAGTGTGCATGATGGGGAGTCCTACCATCAATTGAACTGTTCCGTTGCATTGAGAGTACGCGTGCTGCCCGCAGATTTGTTGATACAGATCGCTTGCCATTGTGCTACGTTGCAATAAGGCCTAGACTGGCGCATTTGTTTTTACAAAGATCCGTGGGCGTGTTGATTTCTTCAATCGTGAGTGCTGCCTCAGTTTACCTCTTGCACACAGGGTATGCCTGGGCTCCAAATCACTGAGCTAACCGAGTTCTCACTAAAGATTTGAGCCAAAGGTAACCCAGAGTGTTCACCAAAGGAGACCCTCAGCCTAGGATCATCAGGCTAACTCAGTCCCTGCTTCAGATCCAAACCAGGCTCCAGATCACTGGGCTAACAGAGTCCCCACTTATAGATTTGAGCCAGGGGTAATCCTGAGGGAGCACACCTTCAGAGCTTCACACACGCATTCACGCATGCAACCAAGCTTATATCGGTGCCAGAGACAGAACAACACTGATAAGAACATTTCTTGCTTGACAGGCCTGAACCACACAGCCCATAACGTGCCGTGACCACAGCACTCATTCATTGTCTCAGGGACAAGTTTATCCTTTCCCCAAACTAAATTTAAATAAATCAGTGCTATATCTATGAGACCCTTCATAGCATCACAGGATGGAGGCATGCAATGGTCTATCACATTAGAATAATAGAACCAGTTCTGTGGAGAGATTAATAGTTTGGAAAGGGCACATGAAACACAAGAGCATGCAGCCCATTTTAGATCTCCAGTTTCTCAATAAATCCATAAGGAGTTCATTCCAAGTGGAAATACTGAAATCCATTATTAAAGCATTATCTTCAGAAAACTTCACAATTTGAAAGTAAGTCTGAAGATCTACCGAAGTTGTAACTGGGGAGATTCAGCCAATGATACTTCAGTTTGTGCTACAACTAAATGCTTTTTCAATACAGAATACTCCCTTTTTGGATGTTTAACTTCTACACATTATTTATATATGTTTAAATAACCCTAAGGAATAGAGCGAGAGCTAGGCCAGGAGCTTGATGGTCCATAACACATATCTATATCTTATCTATATCAAATACTTAGCCCTCCCTCTCAACCAAAAATTGGTTCAGATACAGTGCTAGCATTACTTGGTAAATTACTTCTTAATATTATTTACGATTTATTATATTATTTAATCTGCTATTGAGTACATAGAACATGGGCATCAGTGCAGATATTGGGCACCATATAGTGGGAAACATATTTAGATACCTGTATGATTTAGAGTGGGTGGTGCAGGGATTTGGACTAAGGAAGAGACATGGAGCATAACCTGTCTCATGTTATAGACCATCAATCTTATGGCCTGCACATAAACCCGTGCGCTATTCCTCAGGGCTCTGTACCCAGAAGGAAGCTCAGTGTCAGCTGATTCAGTACCAAGGGAATGCAGGGCCAGCCAAAGGGAATTTGGTGCCCTAGGCAAACTATGACTTTGGCGCCCCCTCCACATGTTATAAGAGATAACATATTAATATATTTTTTTAAAACAGAGAAAAAAATTCACTTCCATTTAATTTGGCACCCTTTAAAGCCTGGCACCCTAGACGACTGTCTAGTTCACGTATATGGTTGGGCCGGCCCTGAGGGAATGCATTCTGGATCAGCTAGCTATTTGATGTGTCATGGGCCAAGTGGGTAGTCTATTGATGAATCTATTTTATCTGAGTCCAGCTGGAAAATCAAAGGAGAACTATGTGAGGAAAAGACACTCAGAAGCAGAGGCTATGGTGTCCTTATTTCAGAAATGTGCTCAGAGTCTCCTTTTGTGCCTTTCTCCCTCAGTCCTTGAGAGTAAAGATGGTAAAGAACATTGTGAAGGAAGAGGCCACAGTACTTATAATCAACTTCTTACTGACCCTCAGATGTTGATTATTGGTCCTGATTTGGATGTAACTGGAATCTCCTCTCAAACAGCCTCTCCCCACAACACACACATCTATAAAACAAAGTGCAACACGGACTTTCCCTGAAACAACATCCAGTGCTATCTAATCTCTCAGCTGAGACGATGGGACTACAGTCACTCTTTCTCACAAGGTGATACTCACCCTTCTGGCATCTTGGAGAAACTTCACAAATAATGCCATGTAAGCGTTAGATGTTGGTGTTACAAGAGTCACGCGCCAGGGCAAAGTCAGCTGAAGCGAAGGACATTCCAGTTATTGCTCCTGTGTTTGAATTTCAAACATCCAAAGGAAGTAGAAGCATATAAATTTAGGTGGGGACATAGCCTACGGAGGAATAATGGTGTACAGTAGTAGAGGCATTCAAATCCTCAGGTCATGTGCCTCATTACTATGCACTGGGAAAAGTGCAGTGATTTTATGAGGAGAGAGCTCTCATACATCTTATGAGAAGGACTGTAAAGTACATACTTGGCTATTACGGGGTCTTCAACTCACGTTTTCTTATTGATAGCCTAATCTCTGCTGTATGGTGGCATGGAACAGACTGCCTCACTAACTGTTCCTTTTCAGTTCTGCATAGATAGAGTGAGTCCTCCCTGCTTCCGTAGCTGCTTTCTACATCCCCTGTGAAAACAATTTGACATGGATGGTCCCAATTCTGCCTGAGAACAGTCAACTGCATTGCCTAAAGGATGGCAGCTCACACTTCCCCTTGGTCTAAATATCTAACAGCTATTACATTTCATCTGAATGGCAGCTTATTGGTATATGGTATAAAATAAGTTAGCCTCGTGTGGCAAGTATGTTCATTACTTAATTTGTTTTCAGGGTGATGTTACGCAACAATATTAAAATCAGATGTATATGTGTAAAAGCTATGCAGGTGATGTTGCTCTAAGTTATGTATAAGTTTATACTTAATGTAAATTTTAAAGCTTTAAACATATATTTTTACACTTATTTGTTTTCTAACTTTATTCTTTCCCTTATCTAACTTTATTCTTTTCTTTTTAGTTGGCATTACTTAACCTATGTCCTACCATTAATAATTTTTAAAATTTTTTACTATTTTAAACTGTTTTTACTATTAAACCAACTCAGTACTGGGCTTAAAAAAAATCTTATTCCAATTAAGTTAATAAATTGTGATTTGTTTTTGTTTCTTTAGAGGAGCAAGCTAACTATATTATTTCTCTGAGCTGTCCAGGAGGGGGCTGGACATTACAGAGTGCACAATGTTGGGAAAAATCAGGACTGAAAGTGTGCTAGGGTCACCCTGCAAATAGTAACCAAGGCTGGTGGAAGCCCAGAGAAGGCTGTAGACAAGCTGCTGGGGTCAAAATGCTGAGCCTAGGCTCTCTAGCTGCCCTTAAGAAGTCGACTTAAGGGTTAAGTCGACCTAAGGAGTGTTAGTTATAAAGTCGACTTAAGCTTTCATTACGTTGACTTAAGGAATTTCTTAAGTCGACTTAATGAAAGCCTAGTGTGGACGTAGCTTAATGTAAGTCGATTTAAGCCTTCTTAAGACGACTTAAATTGCCAGTGTACACATAGCCAAAAAGAGAGTAAGAGCCTGTTTTTTGCTTTTGCACTGATTTTCTGCTGTAAAATCTGAGCTCAGTGTAATTCTGAGGTCACTGTAATTTCTCTGGATTCACATTGATACAACTGGGAGCAAGAGTAGGTTCTAACATTTTAGCTGATCTTAAAAAAGTCTGGGTCGTGTTTCAATCCACAAGCAGCCTGTTTCCTGGTTTCACGGAGCAGAAATCTTGGCATACTGTATCACAAGTACAGCTCACAAGATTTCAGCACTGTCAATTCTGAGTTTGGTAAATCTGATTCAGCCTTGAACAAAATCCTCAGCCTAATCTTAAATCACTTCTGAATACAAATTCCTCTGCCCACCTGTTGTAATATATATTGTTAAACTGCAAGAGTCTGCTCCATGCTGTACAAGATGCAAAATAAAGATAGGGCCTGCCTTTGAGAAATTGTGTATAATATTTAAATGTTAGGATCTGGTGTGAATTTTCAGATGAGTGGTATGATGTACAGTTGTCTCAATCTTAGTTCTCTTGTACTGTGTGAATCATCCTGTTTTATAAACTGGTCTTAGAAAGTAGGAGCGGCCTTTTGGCTACTGAATTTATTTTCCTCTGTCATTCTTTGTGCCTCTCTGTACTTTTTACAGGAAGCTGAAAAGAAAGAGATTTAGATTCTGATCAACCTGATGTAGCTGCTCTTCATGTATGTGCTAACTGGTAAGTTTGTCCATTAGCTGCTATTTCCGAGAAATGATTGATGTTTATTCATATCTGTGGCCTTCTTTCCTCTGTCCTACACTAAGATTCTCAGCTTTGATGTCAAGGCATGCAACAGCAGCAGAGTTAATAGAACTGGACTGGGAGCATCCCTCTGACAAAAAATAAAACCTTAATGGGAAATGTACTCCTTTTGTGTGGATAATGAAACTGGTCCTAAAGCAGAACAATGCTCAGTCTAGTTCTAAAACTAAAAGGTTTTAATTAAACCTTATTAATTTTTACCTTCCAATATACCTTCCCTCCTGCCACTATCATCTTTTAAAGTATACATCACAGAGTACTAGATTAAACTAACATTAAACTACTTTTGTCTAATCATGCTCAAGGGCTAGCCAGTATTTGGAAATGACTGAATGTTTTTAACAAATTAATCTTTTTTTTTTTTTTTTTAGTTAATTATGTTCTGATTGTACATCTGCTGCTGCTGAAGTTGAGGTTAGTAAAAACTTTGAGTGGCTCTGTATCTGAATACAATCCATCACTTAAGCCCAAATCTTGCAACAATGTCTGTATGGTGGATCGCTGTGCCAATGTGGAGCCCCCATTGACTTCACACATGGAAGTTTCCTGGATTCCCTTTTCCTATATATATTCCATTCTCCTCAATATCTTCTATTCAGCCTTCCCTCCTCCCCCCAAGCCTGCCCATTTTCTTTTCTTTGTGTCTCTTATCCACGTTCCTTTTTCCTGTTTTTGTCTTTCTTCCATCTGATTCCATACATCTTTGTCTCTCTTCTCTAAATGAGAACATATTTTAAAATAGTTAAGGGATCTTTGCACCTGTGCCTCCCATACTTTCTTGTAACTATTAATCTGTTATATATTATACATATATTTATTTCACTAGCTTATTGTGGAGCCATCAGAGAACAAACTTCAATTTCAACTCAGAAATAAAAAAAATGTAAGAACAACAAAGACAATGATTTAGATTAAATTTAATTTGGATTGTCAGAGGAGCCAAGCCCTACAAGATGGGACTGGGACTGGGACTGACAATTCCCATATAATGCTGCTCCAGATTAGCTGGAGCCTGAGCTAGTTAATGCCATTTGGTAATACAGGTCCATGATAAAGGCCTCACGGCACTGAGGCCGCATCTGCAATGTACTCAAATACGGTGTAGCATCAGGAAGATGCTGGAGAGGATCATATTATGAGGTGTCATGTGATATTAAATAATTTAAAATTAGGAGGATAAGGTTGGTGGCATTCAGAAAGGGGAGAAACAGAGCAGAGAATGCTGTACCTCAAAAGCCTGCCAAGTGGGAAATTATGATTAGTCAGACTTTTAATTAGTAAGAACTAATGGATCTGTCTAAACCTTCCTAAATGCAGTGTCTAAAATATGATAGTGACAATTATTAAAAATCTTTAAAACCCCCTAAACCTTTTTATACCTACCACAAGATGACATCAGTCTTTTCTTTTCTTTTCTTTTCTTTTCTTTTCTTTTCTTTTCTTTTCTTTTCTTTTTGTAGTTTTTAAACTGCAATGTTAAGGACTTTTATATTTTTTAGACAATTACCTCAATATTTAACTCTTAAAATCTTTGATTGTGTAGCCTACTTACGCTAGGACAAATTCTACCTTAATTGACCTTCACAGCACGTAGGCCCTGCTTCTGCTCCTATTGAAGAAATGACAGTCTGGGCCTTAGATAGTAGGGTGATGAGTGCTTCAGAAAAGCTGACAAACAAGTTAAAGCATGCAACATCATTTCATGGTATATTTGAGGGCAGAATTTGACCTGCTTTGCTCTAATGCTAATTTCTCTGTCTTTCTAAACATCTTTTCCTGTATAGTATCTATGAGTTGCTATCTACCACAAGAGACCTCTCTTTTACTACTCTTTCTTGTCCTCTCAACTTTCTCATTTTCTTGAAAGTGGATATGTTTAATGTGTAATGTATTCCTTGTTTGCATTATGCTACTCACAGCTCTTCCTCAAAGATCATTTGAAAGAGTTGATATATTGCTTGCTAGAACCCTATTTCTGATAAGTTGTTTTTGGCCCATAGGAAGGCAACTGGTAGAATTTAAAATGGTTCCTTAAACAATTTTCTTGTAATAATCATTACTCATTTTATAGGTGTGTATTGGCTGATGGCATGGCTGCCTAGATGCTGCAGTGACTGGTGCCTATAAATATATGATAGATATCACTGCAAATTAATAGTGGCGGGGTGATAATAATGCAAAAACATTTTTTGCAAATTTGTTTACATTTTAAAATTAATTCTCTTTGGCAAATTTCATGTCTTTCTCATATTTATTTCTGTGAATATATGACTCCTCATATGTTTACATTTTAAAATTAATTCTCTTTGGCAAATTTCATGTCTTTCTCATATTTATTTCCGTTATATGTGAATCATTAAATTTTGCTGGCAAAAATGTTCATGGAAAGTGAATTTCCAAGTTGTATGTACTGTACAAATCTTAGGAGAGATGGTTTTGTGTGCAGATAATGTGGCCACGAGGATATAATACATTTTATGTATGCAATTTTATCACAAGACTAAAATAATTGGATACTATCTCCACCTATATGGTGAGTATATATATACAAATATGTAATGTATTTGAGAATGGATTGGTGGTGAGCAGAAATAATGAGCCTAATTCCAAATGTAAGGGAAAAAATAAGCAATATTTCATTATGAATTCATGCTTATTATTAATTATTTGATCTGCTGTGCTAAATAGTAGGGGGCAGGGGAATTGAAAACCTTCAGCAATATATGGCTGAGCCATCAGGCTGATGGCATAAAGAAGAGGGGTTGCTCTGAAGATGATTTGGATGGTATATAATAGGGGTGGCCAAACTTATTGCCTCTCTTAGCCACATACGATAATCTTTAGAAGTTCGAGAGCCACGGAACACATACAACCTCTCCTGAGACGTGCGCCTGCTGGGGCAAGGGGCTTCTGCCCTGTGGGGTACCAGATTTAAATCCTGAGCCTCAGCACCCTCCAGAGTGGCTAAAAGCCCAAGACCACTCTCCCTTTGGGGTAGAAGCCCCTAGTCCCACCACCCTGCTGCTGGGCAGAAGCCCTGAGCTCCATTCCCTGTCCATAGTCTAGTAGGTTCAGAATGGAGAGGAGCATGAGGGTTCTAAATAGCCGCCATTTGGCCATGCCGGTATATAAGCTGCAGAAATAGACAGTGGTACAGTTTGGAGTTTACTGTATGTAATGGTGTAAGGCTTTTACTTACTTTCTAATTCTGGGATGCCATTTCTCATTCCTCTCCATTCACATTCATAGCACTTATGATCACTGCAAATGGAAAAAGCAGAGACAGTCACGAATGAGCATGCCGTGTTGCTTCACAATCAGAGGCAATGGAGAAGTACAGGTACGCCAGACATAGCTGTAAATCTTCCTCTCCTTAAGTGCTGTGATGCTGTAAGCTTTGAATAGCTAGAGGAATTAGTCTGATTCTTTGCATCTTGTATACAGTATTGTCTTCTGGGTCATCGGGCTAGTCATAATTTATTTTGTTTAAATATGGTTGTATTTAGTACAATACAACTTTATTTTGTACAGCGTATTTCACATGAATTATGGAACCACTGTAATGTTTCTTATTGGCTACAATAGGTGCAGAATCAGGCTGCATATATTAATATCCTTTATGGAGTCACATAATATGACAGTGATAAAATGAAAAATCATTTGCAGAAGGGGAGAGAGAGTTTGAGAGGCACAAGTAAGGGAGGGAGCTATTTTTCAGGTTAGTTTTTAAAATTGGTGGAAGGTCAACAGAGAGCTAGAAGGGTTCTATTGCAGATGGTGGGGACTGCAGAAGAGAACGCTTGTGCACCGACATTGGTCAATATGTGGGCAGGGTCAGGTGGGAGGATTTCACTAAAGAAGCGGAGGAGGCAAGGAATGGAGAAGAGAACACAACTTAAAAACCAGTGGCAAGGGCCGAACCAGGCCGGTGATCTTTAAGGTAGGCTGGAGGAAATCCATCAAAGGTTTTAAAAACCAGGGATAAAATTATTTGCTGGGGAAATTTATCTGGCTTAATTGGAGTTATACCAACAGAGATTTAGTGAGCAATTTTAAGCTGTTTTCTGCACCGGATGTGGTGGCCGTGGATTTGTTTCAGGATGGCAGTGATGCAGTTGCTCTTTGTAGTTTTGTGGGAAAGCAGGCCACAAGGTTCTGTGCGGGCTGGAATGGTGGGACCTATATGTGCAGTCTTTAAATGCTGTAGTGGGGGCAGGGCCCAAGCATCATTTTTTTAGGCCCAATACAAACTCATAACATGGGCCCCTTGGTAATGGGGTTTGCAGACTGGGCTGGACCCCCTCGGGCCTTCAGGCCCTGGTAAAGTGTACTGTTCCATATGGGGGCCCTGAGTGGGAGTCAATAGATGGGAATTTAAACTTTTGAGGTAGTGTTTCCAGTTTAGTTTTGGGGGTGGGGGTTGTTTTAGGTGAAGCAGGACAACTGAAGAACTCTATACAAACACTATATTCCTTTTATTGACTATAACAGAAAAAGTGAAAAAAATATTTTAAGATAATTTTTAGCTATGGCATCTTGAGATTTTGGCTTAATGTGGTATTTTACAATCTCTGGCTTTGACATAGATCCTTTATTTCCCCATAGCCCTTACTGTGAAAAAATATACCCACTGTGAAATAAGGATATTTGATCTATAATGAATCGTAGCTTTGTGTAAAAGTTCTAAAAGAGTGTGAAATACATTTTTAGGTAATAAAAATAATTTGAGGCCACAAGTGTTCCTTTACATAATCATATTGCACTTTTCCCATCTTTTCATAACTGAAAATGGTTCATAGATTGTGTTAGAAAATTCCCTGTAGCTACAGCACTCATATTTCTTTATTCCTCTGTATTCCACTTTCTTAGGCTAAATTACAAGTGTCACACCCTCCTTTCTTCCTGTGGAGGTAGACAGACATGTTTTTTGTCTGTCTAAAAACTTCAACGTTGTGTGTGTGCATGAGGGCTTTATTACATTGTTTAGATAAAATACCATACCAACAGCACATAACAAAGAGTGAATTTTCATTGTGTTCCTATGAGCATCCTTATGCTAAAAGACAAAGGGTCCCTGGTATCCAATATCCTGATCAGTTCATCTGATACATCTGACAAAGTGGGTTGCAGCCCATGAAAGCATATGCCAGAGGTAATTTTTTTAGTCTTTAAGGAGCCACAGGACTCTCATTGTTTTTGCTGATGAGTTCAATGTACCCCAACTCAGTATTGTTATAATATGTATCTAAAAGGTGTCATGTAATATGTCATTGGAAAGCTAACTCACTGATTTTCTGGGGTGATGTATGTACAGTTAACTCTTAAAGGATTATAGAGGTGCTGGAATTACAACTACAGTGTGTTTAAACCAAGTATGGCAGTGGGAGTTGATAAACAGGTTTTCTCCAAAGAAAGAAAAAAAAGAGGCCAATACTTCAAATGAGATGTGATCAAACTCAGTGTATTGTTCATTTGGATCAGAAGTTGCAGAAAGTGGTTATTTGCATAGCAAAAATCACCAGTGGGGAGATTTGCAGGGAGTCTACACCAAACATCATGGCTTCCATGATCAGCCAGTAAAAGGAACTCTATCTGGGAATACGTTTAAGAATAATATATTTCAAGGATTTACTGGTCTATGTAGAGAGGAAGAGTGAATCCCTAAGTTATCTTATATTTGAGAAGACAAAGAAAACCAGTGCTTTCAACTCTGTGGGGAACCTGGCTTTGCTGGAAAAGGTAGATTGATGAGGAAACTACATTGAACAAAGATAAAAGCTTGTTAAGTTTAGGGCCCAGTCATTTGCAATTTGTGGACAAGTTGGAAAAAATCCAGAAGAGGGCAACAGAGCATGTGGCTTATGAGGAGAGGCTCAGGAAACTACACCTTTTTTACTTTACAGAAGTGAAGAATGTGTTGGTGACCTGACCTGACCTATAGTGGGTGCCCCTGGCTGCATCTGGGTATCTGTCACTGGGTAGCTCGAGGGGGTGGAAGGCTATGAGTGCCGATGAAGCCCCTTTGCTCCAGACTCAGACACAGCCAGTGACCATATAGAGAGATCGCTCAATTCCAGGAAGTAAAGCAGATAACAAGCCTTAAAAGTACCAGTGGAAATCGGTCAAAGTTTGCTCTTTAAGAGAAGGGGGAAAGTATTTCCACCGTTTACAAAAAAAGTATTGAAGTAAACAACCTGTCTATATACGGGTTACTGCAACGGGGGTGGGGTGTGCATGATTTGAGACGTGCCTGTCTCACTGTGCCTGCTTGAGATCTTGAATAAACTTGGTGTGCTTCTCCACCCCGGTGTCGTTATTGGTGCTACGCACTCCGGCCAACGAACCCACTGTTGCTGACTCCGGCCCGTCTCCGGGCGTCCCTACAAATGAGTATGGATTGGATATCAGCCTTTAACTACTTGATAGATGGCTCCAAGGAGGATGGAGGTAGGCCAGTGGTTCCCAACCTTTTTGGCTTGAGTGCCACAAATATAAGTTTGAGAACCCACAGCACGCCCCCCAGCTGCACCACGCTGGTCCCCGGCCCTGCCTGCAGCCGCTGGAGCCCTGGCTGGGACCATAGGGGAGGCTGGTGGTTGCAGCAGGGCTTCCAACTGTGCACCAGGACCGGGCAGCTGTAGCCTGGCTCCCAGCCAGCAGCTGGGCAGCGTGGGCCATTTTAAAAGGCCAGGGTTGGGAACCCCAGAGCTAGGCTATTCTCAATGTTGGTAAATAACAGAACTAGGAGTAATTGTCTCAAGCAGCAGTGGGGGAAGTGTAGGTTGGATAGTAGGAAATCTTTTTCACTAGGTAGGTGGTGAAGCACTGCAATGGATTACCTAGGGAAGTGGTGGAATCTCCATTCTTAGAGGTTTTTAAGGTGTGCTTGACAATGCCCTGGCTGGGATGATTGAGTTGGGGTTGGTCCTGCTTTGAGCAGGGTATTGGACTAGATGACCTCCCAAGGTCCCTTCCAACCCTAATCTTCTTTGATTCTATTAGTAGAAAGTGTAGTTTTATTTCTGTTTTGTTTGCAACCCTTTCTGTCTTTGGGCTCATCTATACTTAAGTGCTGCAACGGCACAGCGGCTCTGGTGGAGCTGCGCTAATGAAGCACTTAGTGAAGACGCTACCTACAACAATAGGTCAGTTTCTCCCATCATTGTAAGTATTACACCTCCCTGAAAAGTGGTACTTATATCAATGGGAGAAGTCCTCCACTGACAAAGCGATGTCTACCCAAAGAGTTATACCAACATAAATTGGTCGTATAGAACAGGCTTTTTTTTAATCCCTTGAACATGAACTGTCTTAAAGCTATGAATTTTTGTTTAATAAAATTATTTTACTTTTACTATAAACAGTTCAGTGCTGTTATTAAAATAACAATGTTTGTCAAACCTTAGTTAAATAAATGAGCAGCAAATACTGACTCTTTAAAACAGCAAAGAACTTGAAAACCACTGTGAGTGTTCTAGTCAAGGACGACACTGCAGGAAGACAGTGTTGGGGAAATTCAGGATGGGGAATTAGTGATATTAGTGCTTAGTATTGGTATTGGTGTCACTAACATTGATATTAGTGTCACTTTGCAAACAGTAGCTGGATGATGGAAGTCAGGATGGCTATGTCGACACTTGCACTTTTAAGTCGACTTAGTGTGTCTACACTTAAAATTAAAGTTGACTTAAAGGGGAACTTACGAAGTCGACCTAGAGCGTCCACACTGGATGCTCTAGGTCGACTTTGTGGGGCTAGGGAGACCTTGGGCAGGTCCACGGTGGCGGGGGGGCACCCCTTGTGTGCAATGGGGCAAAGGGGGACAGGGACTCTGGCAGGGCATGTGGGCAGGGTGTGACGCTGTCTGGATTTAGGGAAGCATTTATATTATTTTCTATGGATATCTTATAAATGCTATAATCCATAGGAACTATGTCATGTTTGGTATCAATAGAAAGGTAGTAATTTGCTGGGAATGATTATATAGTTTATGTCTAGGAATTCTATTTCGATTAGAAGTTAGGAATTTGATGTTATATCTATACTTTAACTTGTGTCATTCTGGAGGAATACCTTAGACAGGAGGGTGTGAACAACCATTGTCTCCTTAATGGCTCATCAGGTTTCTCCCTTTGGCCCATTTTAGGTGGGAGCTTCCTTAACATGAAGGAGACAATGGTTGTTCACACTCTCCTGTCTAAGGCATTCCTCTTATAACAGCTGTCCTTATAGAGCTTCTGGATGTAAGATCCTTTATGATCAGCTACATTCATCACCTACATCTGATTTAGAAAGACCTCTGTAACTGGTATTAGATTTGTATCTTTTGGTAAAACCTTACATTTGTAGCTCTGGAGTTTGATTCAGCTTAATTTGTATGACCTGTTGTTAGGAATAAATCTTGATTCAATCAAGGTTTTTCAAGCGCTTTTATATTCTTTTTGCATTCCTTGATTAGGCTGTTATGATTTCACTTGTTTGAATTTCCTAAGTGTTGTTTTATGAAATCACAAATGGTAATGAAATCACCTAATCAGGCTTTAAACAGGTACCATCAACATGAAATCTAGTCAGTTACAAATAAATAAATCCTTAAAATATATTTCTCCTCCTTGAGTTCTCCTGTCAATCTCCCTTTCTGTTGAGTTAAAGGTCCATACAAGTAACATGCGAAACTGTTGATACAAGGGAAACATTGACAGTGACAGGTAAACAAACTAGGAAATTGGTTTTTTCCTAGTCTCTTTCAATTATACTAGATGTTATGTTATTTGTAAAAATAATAGGTAAAAATGTTCAGTCAAATGTATATTTAACTTTGACAGTGTCCCTTTAACAAGATCAAGAAAGGAATATACCATGGATCACTGCAGTTTACAGCCAACAATCTGCAGCAACGGTGAGGGAATTTTGTAAAAGAGGGTTTGTTTTGAGGCATGTTAGTATCTAGGATTCCACAAATTGCAGAATCTGTTATTGATTAAACACTTCCAGGAAAGTTTATTTTTCATGGAGTCATCAGACTAAGCCCTAGTTGTAGATTAATCTTTGGCTGTAGATTAACCCTTTTATCATATTTTAAATACAGAATACAAAATACAGCTATTGCATGTCAATTTGCTATTCACTTAAATGGGAACAGGACTTCTAAATTGCCTTTCTATTAAGAATACTTTCCAAAGCATTTTGCAAATTTAACTCCCGATTTTGCCACCCTCTTGCAAGTAGTTGCAAGGGAGGGAAGATCAGGCCACAAACTCACAGAAAGGGGCAATATGATGTTGTTTATACTGCTGTCACTGGCTATCTTCCTATTGTCACACTACAGCTGAAAATACATTGTTTTCCTAACATTAATTTTCGCATGTATGCAATTGCTCTAGTTACTACAGGAAAGTTATGGGATTGCAAATGGGAAGGAAGTGGCTGTGTGATCTTGGATAGGTGAGAGAGTGGC
>ML685785.1:18327484-18350935 GCA_007922175.1 Pelusios castaneus
CTGCATTTAAAGAGAACACTATATCTAGCTATTCATTCAGTAAGATTGTCCCAGAGACAGGTCAGGTCGGGGGTAACGTTAGTCTTTAACACATGCCACAGGCTGGGCCTCTGCGTAGACAAACAAAAGTCCACCCTGATTCCCGTAGAGACCATAAACTTCATAGGGGCGACGATAGATTCCCGCCAGGCAAGAGCCTTCCTGCCAGTGGAACGCTTCAGGACAATAGCAGATCGGATCACCACCTTAGAGCGTTGTCCAACCACAACGTCCAGATACTGCCTTCAAGTGCTGGGCCACATGTCTGCTTGCACCGCGGTAGTCCCTTTAGCACGTCTGAGGCTCAGACCTCTCCAGACTTGGCTGGCAACAGTGTACCGCCCAGCACTTCATTCTCTGGACAAGGTACGTACCATCCCACATGCGGTGCTCTCTCAGCTATGCTGGTGGAAGGATCCAAAGGTGGTCCTAAAGCGAGTCCCTTTTATCCCGGAGCTGCCCTCTCTAACAATAATTTCAGATGCCTCGGACCTCGGATGGGGAGCCCATATAAGCTCGGGCACAAGAACCCAGGGACTATGGTCCAGACCGGAAAGGGACTTGCACATCAACGTCAAGGAGCTACGGGCTATACACCTAGCGTGCAGGGTATTTCGCCACCTCCTGGGTGGAAAGACGGTCAGGATTCTAACAGACAACTCTGCAGCCATGCACTACGTGAACAAGCAAGGCGGAGTCAGATCCCCAGCTCTATGCAGGGAAGCCACCGCGCTCTGGGACTTCGCTGTTGCTCACCATACGCATCTGACAGCTGCACACCTGCCAGGGATAAAGAACGCAGAGGCAGACCGTTTAAGCAGGATATTCTTACCTCGCCACGAGTGGTCCCTTCACCCCGAGGTAACATACGCAATCTTCCAACGTTGGGGCTATCCCCAAGTGGACCTCTTTGCCACCCGCCAGAACAGGAAATGCGAGCAGTTCTGCTCCCTCCAGAGCACGGAGACGGGGGCCATAGTGGACGCCTTCCTCACGACTTGGTCAGGCGGTCTCCTATATGCCTTTCCCCCAATTCCCCTGCTCAGCAAGGTGATCCTGAAAATCAAAAGAGACAAATCGAACATCATCCTGATCGTCCCGGCCTGGCCTCGCCAGTGCTGGTACGCAACAATACTGGACCTCTCCATAGCGACCCCCTGGGAACTCCCGGTGCTCCCAGACCTCCTCTCCCAGGATGTGGGGCGGGTTCTCCACCCAGATGTATCCAAACTGCATCTCATGGCCTGGAGGCTGCATGGCTGACTCAGGAGGAACAATTCTGCTCGGAGGCCATTAGGCGGGTGCTCCTGGGTAGCAGAAAACCATCTACACAAAGCTCCTACTGTTCCAAATGGGCACGATTTTCGATTTGGGCCCGCTCTATGCACATGACACCCGCACAGGCCCCGGTTCAGGGGATCCTGGACTATCTACTGACCTTAAAAAATAGAGACCTCTTCCTGTCGTCCATCAGGGTACACCTAGCGGCCATTTCAGCCTTTCATGCGCCTGTTCAGGGGGGGACGGTATTCTCTCACCCCATGGTTTCGCGGTTCCTGAAGGGGTTGGAAAGACTCTACCCCCAAATGCGGAATCCAATACCTCCTTGGGACCTTAATTTGGTCCTCAAGCGCCTCACAAGACCCCCCTTTGAGCCGCTAGCTACCTGCCCACTCTTGATCCTTTCTTACAAGGTGGTGTTCTTAGTCACAATAACCTCCGCAAGGAGGGTTTCAGAACTAAAAGCCTTGACTTCCGAACCTCCATATACAATCTTCTTCAAAGATAAGGTCCAACTTAGACCACACCCTGCCTTCCTCCCCAAGGTCGTCTCGGACTTCCACTGTAACCAAGACATTTTCTTACCGGTTTTCTACCCCAAGCCACACCAGTCCAAGCAGGAACGCAGGTGGCACACTCTAGACATCAGGAGAGCACTTGCGTTCTACATCAACCGCACGAAACCCTTCCGGAAGTCCCCACAACTCTTCGTCGCCGTCGTGGACCGAATGAAGGGCCTCCCGATCTCTACTCAGCATATTTCGGCTTGGGTGAGAGACTGCATCAAACTGTGTTACAACCAGGCCAAGGTTACCCCACCGGTGGTGGTGACGGCCCATTCCACGAGGGCACAGGCCTCGTCGGCAGCATTCCTTGCTAACTTACCTGTTCCAGATATCTGTAGAGTGGCAACATGGTCCTCCGTCCACACTTTCGCCTCCCACTACGCGATTGTCCAGCACGCCAGGGATGACGCTGCCTTCGGGAAAGCGGTGCTGCAGACAGTGAACCATTAACTCCTCCCACCATCCAGGTATGGCTTGTGACTCACCTACATTGGGAATGCACATGAGCAGCACTCGAAGAAGAAAGACGGTTGCTTACCTGTAACTGTCGTTCTTCGAGATGTGTGCTCATGTCCATTCCGTTCCTGCCCACCGTCCCCGCTTCGGAGTTAGCGGAAAGAAGGGACTGGGTCCCAGCGTCCCCTGATATACCCAAGGGAGGCAGGGCACTCTAGGGGGCGCTGGACACCAGACTGGGATTGCTAGGGAAGATTTTTCCGGTGGCTGTGTACGCGGGCGCACGTGCACCTACATTGGGAATGGACATGAGCACACATCTCGAAGAACGACAGTTACAGGTAAGCAACCGTCTTTTTTTTCCCCAAAGTGAGCATATCTGCAACAGTGAATTACAAGGTAATATATTTGTGGATGGCATAGGAAAAGAATATATTTAAGCTTGGAACCCTAGTAAACTTTTCCTATGATACTATGGTTATAAAACTGTCAAGTCAGAAAACAAAATAGGATTCTATTTCTAGGATTCTGAATTTCGTCAAAATTACTGAGATTGCATGGTTTTTAGATTTTTATTCCCTAGCACAATCTGTTAAAGCTTATCCAATTGTTTTTCTTTTGCCCTATGAACTCAGTCTACTGGGGCCAAATCTTACAAACCTAACTCTCACAAGCAAGCCTTATTCCAGTAATCCCATTCACTTTGATGGTACTACTGATGCGAGTAAGGGACTTTTCACATGAGTTAAGCTTGCAGAATCTGGCCCTAGTCCTCCTGGCAATAGGCATGTACCTGTATATGAACTTGTACCCTGAAGCACTGAAGCCTCATATTCGTTAAGTGGATAGACTTGTGTCTCTGAGACCCGATTTGCTTGGTTTATTACATTTTTTGAAAGTCTTTGGTTTCCAACACACTTAATTGTGTTATTTAGCTTTGCAGTTGGCATCAGCAATATGTGTTATATTGTGTATTGGTTATATTGGGTTCTACTCTATTTAACTTACAATTTATGTTTGGATATCAATACTGTTGTATTTTTAGGTAATCTCAAGGGCATTGACAGTGTGTGAATAGGAGGTCTTTTAAAAAATGTTTTGTATGAATCCAATAACAACACAAAAGATAGAGATAAAGAATTAAATTTTCAGACTGAAAGTTTTAGTTTACAAAAAAAAAAAAAAGATATAAACCCCTGTTTAACACTTCTGACTACAAATATTGATGTCCAGGGTTTTGTAGATAAATTATGGTATCCATTGTTTTGGGGTCTTTTCATGAACAAAATCAAACATTGGTGGCTCTATTTAAATGGAGAGGTGTTATTTTCTATTCTTTGTCTTTTTAAACTTTTGAAGTATTTTCTGTTTGGGGAACAATGAGAACATCAAAATGTATTGAATAGAGAGTTGTTAATTGTTTGCTTTGGAGGGTAATACATTTGGAAATGTACTAAACCAAGAAGTCACCTATTGTTGAACTGGTATTGTTACATTCAGAAACATATGAAAAGCTTTGTGGTAAGGACATGAATTTCAGAACTTCAGTTTTCTTTTGAAGCCAACATTATAGAAGGTACATACATTACAAGGTCCAGAAAAAAAAAACAAAACCACAAAACTGTTACATATTTACCTTCGGGTGTATGAATAATAGTTTTATTGGAATTCATTGCAGCCAATAAAAATTCAGTAATTTTCATATATCATCTAATTTGTTAACGTTGTTGCATTTCTAAACTATAGCACAGAAACATGCCTAAAATTCCTGGAAGACTGAGCTGGACTCATTCAAAGGAATTTACTTATAAATATCTGTTTGTTTTCTTATTCATTGGCAAATGGAAGCTGAAAAACAGAGAACCTATCTAAGCTGGCATAGATATGAACACAGAATGCAAACTATCACAGTGAAACCTACTTTGAGACCTCCCAAGGGACCAGCATAGTTTATTGTGTAGAACAGGTGGCCTTTAACTAAAGGTCAAACAAAATGTGCTGGAAACCGTGGTTACTTAAAAGAATGCATTTAAGACTTGGGGTTTCCAAAGGGAGGTGGCCTTTAGTACAAGCGTCACTATAATTACTGTTATTTTATTTGTCTGTTTTATCTATACAGGAAGCTTGATTTAAAGAGAGAAATAATAAAGAAGTAAAATACCATTTTCCCCACTACTTTGATTACATCGCTCTCTATGTTATAGCTTTACATTGGCTCCTTCTTGCTTTCAGCTTCAAGTTCCACTTTCTCATCTCATCTTTAAGGCCTTGAACAATTCTGCTGCCACTTACAGATTTTATTTCATCTCCTTCTGCACCCTCTTTGTTCCCTCTGCATGGCACAAGCCACCTTCCTTTGTATACTCCCTCCATACTTGTCTTTGTACCTTCAGATTACACATTAAATTCATCGCTGTTCAGAAGAACGTTAAGCATTTGCTTAACTGTGTGCAAGTGCTTAAAACTAAGCATGTGCTAAAATGCTCTCCTGAATTTTGAAACCAAACCAAGCCAGACTCTGCGCTGTGCCATGTGAAGTCTGTCTTCTGCTAACCAAATGGATTTTGTTTCTGATTTGAATTTCTGGTTATCTTAGACAGTAAGCTCCTTGATTTTCCTCTGTGTTCTTTACAGAACCAAGTATACTGCTGACATTCTGTAAATAATATCTGTAAGAAGTACTATAAATAATATCCCTAGGTGTATGGTGTTAGAAAGAATAACAAATCAGTCAAAAATTAACTCACCTAGAAATCAAGATACATTAAATATCATGAAAGCAAATCTATATCTCCTGACTAGAGAGACTCCAAATACAGAATGGGAAGCTGATACCTTGTCTTTATGTGCACAAAACTTTCATTGAAATCAGTGGGGAATTTTGAATGTACTACGACTTCAGGACTGGTCCAATAGTTTGTATATATCTCCAGCCAGATAAAGGGGTAAGACATCAAAAGAAGCTTGATAGGAACCAGCCTACAGAAATTTTATCTAGCTCTCTATACATTTGGCCTCTTGATTGATATAGATTGCTATATTGTAAGGATGTGGTTGGTTTAGAGAAGTACCTCACCATTAGTATTCTAGAAGTTTATGAAATAAAAAAAACAGAGGTCTAAATGAACCCATCACTTATTATTTTATAACCATAAAGATTCAGGGTAAAATTTTCGAAAGCACTAAAGTGGATGTCTATCCTGCAGCTGGGAGGTGTGATTCAACTCAAGAGCGCATGCTAAAAATAGCACTGTGGACATTGGAGCATGTGCAGCAGCTTGGGCTAACCACCCACATTCAGACCCAGGGAGATAGATAGATTTGGACTTGGAAAGCTAGCAGTAGCCACCAACTGTGCTGCTAACCTATTTTTAGACTAGTAGTTTGAACTGAGCTAGCATGAGTTTCTGTATCCATGCTGGAGTCTTGCTGAAGCTGCAGTGTGGACATACCTTAAGTGACTTAAACAAGGAGAGTCCTGTGGCACCTTAAAGACTAACATATTTTCTCAGGCATAAGTTTTTGTGCATCTGACAAAGTGGGTTGCTGCCCACAAAAGCTTATACCTGAAGAAATGTGTTAGTTTTTAGGTGCCACAGGACTCTTATTTGCTATTGCTGTATACAGACCAACACAGCCACCCCTCTGGAACTTAGGTGGCTTTAGGAGCCCAGGTTCAATTTTAATAAAGCAATTTAGGTACCTAAAAGTCCAAGTATCATTGGAAGTTAATAGGAGTTAGGAGCCTAAGTGCTTAAGGCACTTTGGAAAATAGGCTCTTAAGTCACTTAAGCATTTTTGAAAATTTACTCCAACTTATGAAAACAGCTCAAAGCTTTCTTCTAAAGTTAAAGTTTAGAGTAATAGATTCATTCTCTTTCTACAGACTAGTCTGTCATGATCGTTTTCGTTTAGACATAGTATAACAGTCCATATCTGGTACCACGCATTTACCTGTTGTAAGTTTGGTAAATTCAGTCCAATTTGGCAACCTTTACTCATATAAGTAGTCCCTTTGGCTTCAGTAGGCTCCTTGTTTGAGAGAATTATTAATGAGAATAAGCCCTAAATGTCTATATGTCCATTATTTACTTTTGATAACTAAAAAATGTATTTTTTGAAGCTTTAGTACAACAAGAAGCTGGGTACAAGGATGCAGTACAGAATTATTCTGTTAATTACCTTACATACGCTACATATGATAATTGTGAGTATAGCTTTAGGGAGGGATTAGGGATATTACTTTTGTAATTTTTATTAATTACTGACAGTGCAGTCATTGCTTTTCAAGCTTAAAAATTCATGATTCCTCCTCTCTATCATATTCATTGTTACTGTAAATGAATTTTAAAGTTCTCCAACTATGTTTCAGGACCCAACAGTGCAAGGTACTGAGTTCCTTAGCTACCATTGAAAACTAAGGGAAGAGAAGACACTCAGCGTCTTGAAGGAACAGGCAATACTTTTGTTATCATCTTAACAGATGAGAATCATAAGGTAGCTAGCCAAATACATAACAGTAGTTTGTGAATAGATTAAGATTAAAAATTCACTTAATGCTGTTCTTTTTAAACAAAAACCAAACCAAAATAAAAAAAACCTAACCAAACAAAAAAGCCCCAAACAAACAAGCAAGCAAACAACCCTCCTCCTACCAACCACAAAACCCTAAATGGTTTTGCCCCAATCCAGTTCCTAGTGGACAAGCTGCTTCTTTTACTAATGTTACCTGTGTTGCTTATGGCAGCTGAAAAGCTATGGACTGAACGAGTCAGGAAAGTAAACAACCTGGTCCTTCCAGCAGGTGCATGTTGACTGGGCAGTAGGAAGAGCGTTATGTTGTTCTTGTCTGTGCCATATCTGTTTGTCTGTTTGCAGCCTATAATGAGAAACCGGGCAAATACACATAGCCTGTGTTTTGAATCTTAATTAAATGTTTGTAAAGTGCTTTGAGATCTATCGATGAGCAGCACTGTAAAAGTACCAAGAATTATTATTATTATGAGAGGTACTAGGTACTTAAACAAGGAAAAGAAGAATTCTGTTTGGCATGGAAGAATATTATTCCTTGTGCCTCAGCACACATCTCTCCATTTAAAGTATTTATTTAAGTTGTTTAATTACATAACATACCGGTACTACTGTCAGCTAGAAATCTAAGCCAAAAATTAATAATGAAGACTAAACCAGTAAATTCAAATGTTTAAAAGCAAGTCGGTTTACAACAGTTTAATGCAAGATTATTTACTAAAAAACCCCAAAAAACCTCTCTCTCTCTCTCGCTCGCTCCTTGAGTGAGTTGTAGATTAATGCACCTTTCCAAAGCCAATAGAAAGAATAAACATATCAATGCCTTCGTTATTCATCCACTGATGAGAAATCATATGAAGCCAAAATATACTAGGTCAACATGCAGCAGAACAAAACAGATTCAGCTAGTGACAGCTAGGAAAAAACTTGTGTCCATTTGTGAAGTAAAATTTACAGACAGTTCTGTTCAGCTGTGCTGTTTGGGCTGTGAGCTTCACAGGTCAGTTTTAATATTAAAAAAGGACTACATCAGGAAAAAATAAATTTAAAAATATTAGGACTGTGGCATAAACCAATGAAAGCCAGCAAATTCAGTTTCCAGACTGACCTACGATTGATGTGCTTCACAGAATTAAAAAAAGCTGAGTGGTAACAGATAAAAGCACAAATCATAATTTGGAATCTCCTAGACTATTTGTTTAGTGTTATTATCAGGTATAGACATATATACACACACACAAAGTACTGCAGATATATTAAAAAGCTTCAAACCATGGCAATATTAATAGTTATATTATAATTTCTGTTCGTGCTGAGACAAATTAAGCCTCCCCAAAACAACTCTTGCAGTATCAATCCCTAAGGGTCTACAAACACTAGGCAACTCTCTATCAATCAATCAATCAATCAATCAATCAATCAATCAATCAATCACACACACACACACACACACACACACACACACACACACACATGTTCAGTGGGAGGCTGTGAGGACAGCCTTACAGATATTCCCTGACAACATAGCATGAGGAGAGGAGAGGGATGAATAACTAGGGCTGTAAAACAGAACCCAGTACATGTCCCCAAAAGCTATAGATCCTGGCAGACAGTAGAAAACTAACTGTACCAAGATCCTTCATCTTTGAAGCAGCTGTGACAACCAGTTCCTTGGCTTCTGATGCTATGGGTAATCCCTATTAAAGCAGGAGGAAGGAACAGGAACTACTGCAGAAAGTTACATTCTCTTTTTTTTAGTAAGCTCTACAGGGCCAATGAAGGAATGGCACGCCCACTTCTGACTCAAGCCAAACCCAACATGAGGCCACCCACTCCCTGCAACAATCTATCAACTCCCTGCCCCCTGCAGAATTAGGCTTCCTGGGATGCCTTCCACAGGAGCTGGGAACGAAGAAGAGTGCCATTGATGTAGCTGATCCTCTCCCCCGGTTCTTTACATACAGAAGGGGGAAGAATCAGACACAGAAGGTCCTTCCTCAAGTCATTAAATCAGGGGTGTCAAACTCATTTGCTCTGGAAGGTCAGATTTGACTTAAATGCACTTCAAGTGGGCCATACATACCATAAATCGAAATACTAGGGCACTCCTGCAGCATCGTGGAGTGCTGTGTATCTGAGACTGCGCTCCATGATACTACATACACACTCTCTCTCTGTTAGAAAAACAACAGAGTCCTGTCCTGTGGCACTTTTAAAGACTAATTTATTTATCACATGAGCTTTCGTGGGAGAAAATCCTACTTCGTCAGACGCTTTGAAGATGGGAAACTTACAGAATGGGAGGAAATTAAATGCAGGGGAGTGTATGACATAGGATCAGGTCAGGCTGTAACAGCAAATCAAAATAGGTGTTAGGATTCAAACACTGGGGAACAGCACGTAGAGGAAGGTGAGGTCAAATCACCTGTTGTAATGAGAGAAAAATCCATAGTCCCTGTTTAACTCCAAGGCAACTGAGTCAAATTTGCATATAAGTTCAAGTTCTGCAGTCTCTCTTTGAAGCTGTGATTTGTTATTCATCTGTTTCAACACAGCTATTAACAAGTCGTCAATGGAGTGAGCAGGGAGATTGAAGTGTTCCCCTATTGGTTTTGTAGTGTTGCAATTCCTGATGTCAGATTTGTGTCCATTGATTCTTTGGCGCAGAGACTGTCCTGTTTGTCCAATATATAAGGCAGAGGGGCATTTCCGGCACATGATGGCATAAATCACATTGGTGGAGAGAATGTGGTCTCCCGGAGCACAGTCTCGCGTACCTAGAGCTCCGCCATGTCACAAGACTTGACCCTCTCTCTCATGCAGGAGAGTGTTGTCCCACAGAGCACAGTCATGGGCCAGATGGAAGAGGTTCATTGGCTGCATCCGGCCCGTGGGCCACATATGTGACACTTCTGCTAAAGCCAAATCTCTAGCATGGCAGTAATAATAATGAGCATTAAGTCCTGATTCTGCATTCCTTGACTTGGGTGAGATTTTTGTTCTTTCAAGGAATGAGGCCTAGGCTCCATGTGAATGTCCACTTTGGAGCTCTTCACTATTACTGATGAAATAATCGTACACTGTTAATCTTGTAAGTAAATAAATGTTAGCCTCATTTTACAGACAGAGAGCTGAGGTTCAAGGAGGGGAAGTGGCTTGCCCAAGGCCAGAGAGGGAATCCATGTCAGAGGTGGGATTCAAACTTAGGCAGTACAGGCTCCCAGTCCTGACAAGAGCCGTGTAATTCTCATGTAAACATTCATTTCTACCATAACATTTTTGTTGCTGGAAAGGGACAATCTATCCAAAATACTACTTTCTGAATGGTTAAAAATGTACCTGCAGGACCTTCTCAGTTACAGAACCAGCATTGTTGACACGGGACAAACTGGAATGTGGGAAAAGTTTGCCATTTGAAAAACAGCATCTGGTGGGAAAAGGTATTTAATAATTAACTTTGAAGAAAAACAAACAGAACCCTCCTTCCTGAATAGTCTCAGCCATGAGAGAAAAGTTACAGGCTGCCTTTCTGCCAGTATTCTGAGGAGCATACTTAGACTCTGCAGATTTGTCACACACTCCCCACGTTACTGAGCCAACCTCTTAGAGAAGATCAACTGGTATTTCTCCAGTGACTACAGATGTATTTAGAACAGGAAAATATTTCAGATGAAGTAAGACTATAAGGAATAGTCCCTGTGTATTCACATCTCTGCACACTACAGAGAAGAAGGGCCCAGTAGAAGGAGGTTAAAATAAGAGATCAATTTGCAGAAATAGTTTCAGGCTTCCAACCTTGCAAATTAACTGACAGAAAAGAAAAATCTATACATTATATGTCCAGACAACCTGCTAAATCCCAAGATTAACTCTGTTGATTGTCAGTACAGAAATACCATGATCAGAACAGTACAGTATGATACAACCCATATGTAGTGAATATATATATGAATACTCCATTTATCAAATCCCAATATGCTACAATGTGCAAACTGAAATTATGATCACAGAGAAGTTCAGATCAAAAAGAAACTGATATACAAGTGGGGCAGTAAAGTCCTGCTCCCATAAAATGGTTGTGCCAATACGCACATTATTGTGCCTTGCAGAAATTATTATTAACAAAGTCCGGTGGTGACTAAGGGCTTTATACAAAGCTCACTAAAGTCAATTGAAGGAATCCCATTACACCTGTGTTATACTAGTGTAACTCCAACAAAGTTCAACGAACTGACATAAAATTGGTATGACAGAGTGAAGAAGAATGAGGCTCCGATGTTCAGCATGCAATACTTGAACAGTGAGAACAAGAGGAGAGAAATTTAAAAGTCAAATGTGCACACTAAATCACTGTTATATTATTGCTGGAATAACAGAAAGATGGAAGGAGAGTATGTGCAATCTGGGGTTTGCAATCAGGTTGATGGGAAAGAAATCAATTTACATATCATAATTTTGTACCTTACCAACTAATAAGGAGACTACAGAAACTGCAAAGTATGAGAGCATATAGCAAGATAATTCTAGATTCCAAAACTAATCTGGGGAGGCACTTGATACTTTTAATTCAGAAGCTAACTCCTGTGGAAGTCTTTCCTTTTCAGTGCAATCTCATTGGTATAGTCTCAAAACAACAATTCATTCAAGTTCTCATTCTTCAGGATAAAATATTTAAAGAAGGAAAAGTGTTTCTACTTTGATGGATAAAAGTAGGGTGGATTAAAATCTTTAAAAAAAATAACTGGATTTTTTAAATGTTCCTGTTTAAAGTGTAAGAAACTTTTCTTTTTTTTAAAATGAACCAGGTTAAAATGAAATCTAAATTTAATACAATACTTGTTAAGGTGTAATCTTCTTATAATCTTTTAAATCATTTAAGTAAAAATAAATATACTGAAGCCATGAGATTATAAAAAATTTGAGTTAAAGGCTGCTTTTCTAGATAAAGAAAGGTATTTTTCCACCGATTCTAATTTTTGAGGTCAAGCTTTATAAATAGGCCACAACAGCTCATGTTCTGTATTAAAGGCTCATTTTGTTTAATTAAAATTTCATATGCTGTTTTGCATGTTTCATTAAATTCCAGTTATCATTCGAATGCAGCTTGACAAAAAGCATGAGGAAAAAGATAATTATCTGGTAAATATGCAGTATATCATTCACCATTTACTAAATGTACAGTTAAAAAGAATCTGAAAAAACTGAGCTATATAACTGTTCACATAAATGTATTTAGTTATACTGCACCCTCATAGATAGCAAAAAGATGTACCAAAGCTAACAATATTTCCCTTTTGGAAAATGTTTTGATGGTTATATCAGCTAATGAGAATGCACCTTTCTTAAGAAAATAACTGAAGGGCAAATAGAAAGTTTATTAAAATTCATTGTTTAAAACAAGGCTTTCTATTTGATTTTCATCATGATTTAAATAGCTGATTTAAAGCACCTAGACTCAAATCAATCCACCCTGGATTAAAGCTTAAAAGACTGCAGTGAAACCAGGAAAAAGGGTATATTCTTACCTTGTGTTAAATAACACATCGTAACTGACAGGTGCGAAAATCCTCCTGGACATGAAGAAATTTGTAGCTTTCATATGTGTCAGCAAGTCAAGTTAAAAGACAAGGGTGACTCTAAGTTTTATGTTGACCTGCTAACTTGTATTAATATTACAACTACCTTGTCTTCACTAGGATTTTAGCTAACACAGAAGAAGAGTACACTTTTTTCCTAATGAAGATAAGGTTGAAAAACATTAGAGTTGACCTGCACTTAAATGCAGGAAATATTTCTGTAATGCAGTTATTAACATAACTAGCTTCCAAGCCTACGTATCGAGAAGGGACCATGTTCAAATATAACAGTGGTCAAGCCCAAGATCTCAGTTATAATAAAAACAAACAAAAAACACTCCAAAGGTTATTATTCTGGAACCTGGAAATATATCTCACTTTAAATGTATAGCATTGGTAACTTACTTGAAAACATTTTGTTTACAACTAGCTAGAATATTAATTCAATTGTTGACAACTCATTTATTATTAACTCTTTATAACTCGGTTCCAGAGGAGTCCCATGTTAGTCTAGTTCAGTGAAACAAACAAGGAGTCCTGTGGCACTTTTAAAGACTAGCACATTTATTTATTGCATGAGCTTTCATGGGAGAAAATCCCACTTTGACAGACCCTTGAAGATGGAGAACTTACAGAATGGGAGGGAAAAAAATGCAGGGAAGTGTAAGTCATAGGATCAGGTCAGACTGTTTCAGCAATCAGAGCAGTTGTTAGATTCAAACAGTGTGGAACAATAATTAGAAGGGGGGGAGGCAGAGATAAGAGAAAGTCACTTATTGTAATGAGAAAGCCCGTTCAAATCTTTTTAACTCATTTTGTTTACAAAGTCTTCGGTCATTCTTTGCTCATACACAAAAATTTACAGACTCTCACAGAAATTCCAATGTTGGCAAAGATTTAAGACATTAGCAACATTTCATTCGTTTACAGAATCTGATTAATAGCTTTCTTTTCTTTTTTCACTTTTGTGAAGTACTTTACTGTAGATGCAGTTTAAATTTGTATTATGAGCTTTCATTTACATAGAAACAAGCTGCGTGAAGCTAAGTGTACAACTAACTGTGGCTGTAGTTTTAGGGATATAGTACATTTTCCAGGAGGCTTTTTGCCTTTGAAGCTAAGCAAACTGTACTCTGATAACAGCACATCTTCTTGTGTTCCTTCCCTACAAACGCAGGATACTACTTTCAATATTTCACTCAGTAAAACTTACTGTACCCCGTCTTTTCACAAGGAATTTAAACACTGAAATAATCTTAAAATATCACAGTTTTAGTCAAAAAAAACTTCAGATAAGCCTGAAAAAAAATCAATGACCATAAAACAACTTGAGAATGTTGTGTGCCCTCAATACAAAATTATCTCAATTTATTTATCCTATAATTTTTCTTCATATTACTTGGGATGTACTTCAGCCAGAGATATTTGAAGTCCTTCAGTTTGGGGCTTCCTAACTTAAAAATTATTCCTGACTTGCATTAATTGTTTCAAGATTCATTAGAACATCCAGAAAGTTTGCCAAACTATTTTAGAATATTTTACTTCAGTAATTTGTTGATATACTGTGATTTTGTATAAGACATCACACTTACTCATATTAAAGGCTCGATCCTGCAAGCCTTGTGAACAGGGAATTCCTACTGAAGTCAATATTGGGTTTTGAGATACTGAAAAAACAAAATCTTCTATGTACTAAGGCATAAGACTGCTTCTTGGGATAGCCAGTTTTGCGACTGATCTGGTGTATGACTTTGGGAGACATATCGCTAATCTGTAAAATGGAAATTATGTTTGCTTGAGGAGTGAAAAGTACTATAAATGCTAGGCGACATTATTAATTCGTTATAAAATACTGCTCTCTGTGCTCAGCCAGAACTACTTCTTGTCTTCATGAATGTAACCCCTACTATTATGTAATAGTTTGCTATTTGCACTCCAACAAATCTTCATTTACTGCTCCAGTATCCATTCTTTTCTTTGCTGCTTTCTTGCTGATAGTTCATGCTTTCTTTAACCACTACCGTGTTTCCCCGAAAATAAGACCTACCCATAAAAGAAGCCCTAGCAGGATTTCTAAGCATTTGCGCAATATAAGCCCTACCCCGAAAATAAGACCTAGTGATGGGCGTGGCTATGCAGTGTATCTGCACAACCCATGCATCCCGAAAATAAGACATCCCCTGAAAATAAGCCCTAGGGTATCTTCTTGAGGAAAAATTAATGTAAGACCCTGTCTTATTTTTGGGGAAACACGGTAACACTGGAGCCCAAGATTGGATACCAAATGGAGTTATCCTAGTAACGGGATGGCATGATTGTGATCGGGGCCTCCTGAGATAACCTCCTGAACGTGCAAAAACTGGAGCCAAACTCCCCAAACACTGATGGGTCGTACTTAAACCTGTCTCCCTATCAGTCACAACCAGGCTTCTGGTTCCCCACACCAGTTCCCAAGAAGCATGCCAAAATAGAAACAGCTCCCTTTATTGCACTCCAGCTCCTCTGGCTCCCACCCAACTGCACAGTCCCTGAAAGAAATAGGTTCTCCTGACCCCAAAGGGCCAGCCACATCACACAGAACAATATAGCCAATCCTTTAGTAACTAAAACTAAAAAGTTTAATATAAAAAGAAAAGAAGCAAAATATGAGAAATGTTAAAGGGTCAAAGTGAATCACATACATATAAATGATTTAGAGTCCATGTAAAGCAGGTTGCAGGCTTGTTCCTCTGGTAGACACCCAGCACCTGAGTGGGCCTCAGTCCTTTGTCCAGTTGCAGAGGAATAGTTCCAGAGATTGGTGTTGGCTGTAGACTGGGGCCTTGAGACAAGATGGAGTCGGGGCTGCTGCCTTTTATCACCTCTGGCCTTCTCCATGCTGTGTGCTGTTCTTTCTAATCAAAATGGAGTTGTCACATGTTCAAGTCCTAGTGGCTGAAGAACAGGTTTCTCCCTGGGCCCATTGTACCTGGGAGCTTCCTTAATTGGCCATTAAGGAGACTGGCTGTAGACATCCAGTCTGGGGAGTTCCCCAGAATCACACAGGTCAAAATATAGATATAACAAACATATTCCTAAATTCTAATACAGATGCAATTCCTACACATAAACCATATAATCGTTCCCAGCCAATTACAGCCTTTCTATTGGTATCAAACATGGCATACCGCATATGTATTATTACAAATATGAAATATTAATATGAGAAAACAATCATAAATGATCCCTAAAACTGAACAGCATCACAATGATGTTAGACCAGTGTTTCTCAACTGGTGTTCTGTGGAACACTGGTTCTCCTTAGACATAGTGCAGGTGTTCCGTGACGCACTCCTCCTTCTCCCCTCCCCTGCCCCAGTTGCAACAAAACTTCCAGGTATTCAGCAGCGGATGTTGCACACCTGGAAGGTTTGCTGTGACTGGCACATTTATCTCTAGTGTATTTAACAATGTTACCAGCTTTTTTGAGAATGTTTTCATCAGGTATTCCACATAAAGTAATTAATACCTTTAGGTGTTCCCCGTCCCACTAAATGTTGAGAAACAAGACTGTTTGATGTGCTTTTGCAACGTGTCATTAATCTCCCATTAAAATGGAAACATTGGGTCTGACTTTCCTTTGTGTAGTCATTTGCCACAGTACAAGTTAGCAAAAAATGTAAAATCAGAATGGCAGCCTTGTACACCTGCTTTGCATTCAGATTACACTGGTATAACTGACTGCACAAAGAGCTGACCCATGGTGAATCAGGACTATTGAATTTATTTGGTTCAAACTGGATCCTGAAATATTGTAGTAAAGTGTTCTATTAGTCCTTCTGTACCCGTTCACCAAACACAATAATTCTCTTGGGCCCAATAGTGAGATCTTTATACAGTCAGGATGTCCATTAAAGTTCACAGGTCAAATGTAGATCTTAATTTTTACTCAGTCCTGTTGCAGACAAACTGTCACTAAAGTAAATGGGTGTGTCTAAGTAAATCAAGTCAAACTTGAATATAGACTTTATGATTTGCCTGGGATGTCTCAAAAATTTACTGCCATGGAGCTTCATGGCACAGTGAAGTTAATACAATAGCCATTTGTGGTAGGGAGAGTGTATTGTCTACATAGTTGAGAAAGAACAGAGACTCTCCCACTGAATTATTTTGTGAATGACTTTGACCAAGTCGATCAACCTCCTGTGCTTAATTTGCCTCTTTATAAAATACCTATAGTTTGTGCCTAACTGGGTAGTATAAGTAAATTTGGTTGAGAAATGAATTTTTTCCCCTGTGAAAAATTTTAATGCAGATAGGGGGAGGGGAGATTTTTGTGTAAACAGTTCTTAAATTTGGGGGTTTTCATTGAAAAAATATTTAAAAAATATTTGTTGTTTTTGACATGTGAAAACCGAAAAACATTGGTATTTGGGTGGCAAAAACTAGAAAACATTTAAAAATGAAAACCTAAAGAATATAACTGAAAATGGACATTTCCATTTTGGAAAAAAAATCTATTTTATGTTGAAAAAAGATAGAAAGAAATTTTTCTACTAGCTCTGTTTGAAATCCTTTGATAAAGATGCTATAAGAATATAAACTGTTTCTTCCATCTCTTGACACCTTACATCAAAGTATTCATTTACAAGTGAAAATGAGTTTGGTTTTAACTTAATCCAACTTCACAAAAATTGGTATTCAGTTTAGCATGACTGGATGGATTGCAATGGTGTTGGTATCAATGGACATTGACAGGCATGGGTGGGAGCGGGGCAGGAAGCATCCACTATATCTGGGTACACTAAGTCTGGCCTCATGCAGTATTATCAGTCTCTCACTTCCATGAAATAGTCTGTACCTTTGTACAGTACTTCCCCCAAAAAACAATTCTTTGGACAATTTTTTAGCTTCCTTCCCACCATTCATTTATTAAGTGTATTTTGAGTAGTTTGTGCCTGTCAGACCATTCTCTTATTTTAATAATGTAGCTTTTATGAAATCATATCTATACATCGTGCACAAATACGCCTCACAATAAACAACTGTTCTGTTAGCATTAAACTGAATTCTGAATCTCATTTTATATATACATTATTATTATCAATATTAATTAATATTATCAATTAACATTAATATTATCAATAATGCTTATTGAAAGCATTTTTTGTGTTGGGAAAACTGCTCCCTCGATTTAGACCTAATCCAAACAGAGTTCACAGTATTATCATTTAGGATAAAGCCTGCTACTCTTGTCATCTGTTCTGGATCCTTTTGAAGATTGGGTGTGACCTGGAAGAAAGGTCATCTCTCTTTCCTCCCACCCCTCTTTCTTTCGTGAATTGGTAACCACATTTATTTCCACTGCACTCTGCCAACTCATACAAGTCTGTGTGTGTGCGGGGGAGGAAATAAGAGGTAAGAGAAAACAGATGACTTCATTGTTAAGTGTACATTAGCTTAAAGAAAAACACAAAACCCTGAAGCTGAACTATGTTTGAAACTTTACCTATAATTTGCCTTTGTCTTGTGTTTTATGTTGATAGCCACATGAGATAAGAGAAACTGAACATGCCACGCAGTCCAACATCAAGTGAAGATGAGATGGCACAAAGCTTTTCAGATTATTCTGTTGAATCTGAATCAGACAGCTCTAAAGAAGAAACTATTTATGATACTATCAGGGCTACAGCAGAGAAACCAAGCAGCAGAATGGAAGACAGTAGGAGCAACACATTAGTGATACGAATTATAATACCTGACTTACAGCAAACGGTAAGGGGAATTGCATTATAAGATTTTTAAATGTTTGACCAGATGCTCAGCTGGGATAAATTGAAGTCAATAGAGCAATTTCCAGTTCTATCACTTGGAGATCTGGCTCATTATGCTAATAAATCTAAGACTGACAATATTCTATATTGTTTTCACATTCACAATTTTGACCCAATCAAGACAACAGAATGGGTGTTGGTCCTAAGGAGATTATACTGATAGGTAGAAGCATGCGCGGATACAAAAATGTGGAACCGGATCTGATCAGCATCTGCTCAGTGCCAGTCTCTATCCTATCCGCATGCCATGTTTTATGTGTATCTGTAACTGCATCCGCAACTGAGCGTGGGATCACAGTCAGCATTTTAGCTTTTGATTGGCTTGTTCTCCACATGGGTCACACCCTCTTTTTCCTTTTCTTGTGTATGGTTTTCATGCTGTGCTGTCAATCAGATTTCCGTGGCCACCAGTGAAATTTTTGATTGACAGCATGGCATGCGAACCGCAAACAAGAAAAGGAAGAAGTGGGTGGAGAAGGCATGGGGAATAAGCCAATCAAAGGCCAAGCATGGTGACTGACCGAAGTGAGCGGTGGCTTTCTAAGCCTCAGCCTGCTGTGACTGAGTTTCTCATTGTCTGGCAGACCACAATCAGAGCTGAGCTGGGATTGGCTGGAGCACTTCCTTGTTCCCCTGTGTGCTGCTGACCCAGATGATAGCAGCAGCTGCAGGGATCGAACACACCCTGGGAAGATGAAAATAGAATCTGTATCCGAGCTTCAATTCACAACAATGGATTTGTGGATATCTGCACCCACATTCGTGGATGTGGATACCCGTGGATCTGCAGGGCTCTACTGTTAGGCAGCCCAGCCAATGTGGTCAGTCTGTCTCATATATGTACTTGATGAAAGTCATGACCTTAAAGGAAATGTCTGAAGTGTTGGCAAGAAGGGTCAGATCAGGGAGGTTTCAGAAGGTTTGTGAATGGCTGAGAATAAGAAGTAGAGAACTATAACCACAGGGGAACACTGGGATTGAAAACAGAATTCAGATATCATCTCGAGAAATGCCTGGCACCTCTGTCCCTCACCATCTTTTACATTTTCCCTTCCCAGGACACTGTAGAAAACTGTTTGTTAGCTGCTGGATGTGACCCTGATATGAGGGTGAAAAGCTCACCAAGATCTTTTCCCTGCCCTTACCCTAAGCAAAAAAAAAAAATCATAAAGAGAAGGAGACGAGTAGGGATAGAGCCCTGTTCCTATTGCCATTCATCTTACCCTGCCTGCAACTCAGCACTTTCAGCTGGGGAAAGTTGCTGCATAAAAAGACTGTTTGAAATGGCTTTCTGGACTATACATTCCTGTTGCCTAGCTGGGAATACAGCTATTTAAAGGTGACCTGCAGGTGAAACATCAAGCATGGCTTTGTTTCCGTTCATACTTCTCTATAATGAATAAAAAGATTTAGGCTTTTTTCCCTCAGAAATATCAGAGATGTTAAGTGAGTCTTCTCTGGTTTACCTAGAGGACACAATGAGGGAGAGTGGTGGGGGGAGGGGGTGCGGGAGAGGAGAGAGAAAGGGGCTTTGAACTGTGCATTGACAGCTCTATCTTTGATTTCTTAATTAAAGTGGTGGGACTTTGACAAAGACTTCATTCCTCTGAAGTTTATGTTAGGCATTAAAATTACATAGGTGATAACAAAATCGAACAAACAAATTAAAAATCCCTTCCCTTCTCATTTGTTCAGCTTTCAGTCCCTTTTGTCTTCTGATGACATCATTCCACCAATTCTCCAGTTGACCATAGAGCCACAGGGTAAATGGTGATTTAAAACAACAAGCAGAATTTTTTTTTTTTTGGTTTGCTTTTGATGAAAAGCTGCTAGGATATCTTTTTGCATCAGTAACAATCTGAAGAAGTCAAAAGCCGAATTTCCCCACCTCTTTGCAGATAACCTCTAAATGTTTTTCCCCACATGTCTGAATATAGTGCAGACAGAAGGGAGGATCATTCAAAATTATAGTTCCCAACAACCTAAGAAGAAATTTGAAGGATTTTACCATTGTGGTTTCATAAATAAGACATATCCACTCACCCCCTCCACCTTTCAACTGTTACAATAGCTATAATATTCTCCTCTTGGAGAGTTTCCTGGGAGTTGATGATTGACTTTACCTAGCACTGTGAGCTGCCCTAGTTTATGATTAATTCCCTGGATTACCTTGGGCTGCCCTGCGTGGTGTTTCCTAAATTAGCATTTTGAAAATTGGCAATAGGCATCAGAGTTCTTAAATTTATTTTTTATTTTCAGTGTTGATTATAAAAATAAATTCTGTTTTGCAAGTCATGTACCATGTCATTCCATGCTGCTGTTTAGGGTATTATATGTATGTCAAAAGCTGAAGCTATTTCTTCTTCTTCTCCAATTAAGTAGCAGACTGTAGAAGTCCTGTCTGGAAGCTGACAAGGAAAGGTTATCTTTCTCTTCTTTCTAGAGGAAGGATGCCTGTCTGGAATACAGGTCTGCAAGTGTCAAGCAGCTGTGGAAATTTAATAATTCTCCCCAATGTGTTATCTATCTAAGTTAAAGCCATATGAATAGCTAATATTTTCGTTCAGTGGCCAATCAAAAAAATTGTTTTTAAATTGCTTCAGGACATCCTGAAATTAAAGTTCTTCATTTTTTTTCAGCAAAATAAAAAGTGAAAAAAATGTTGCTTCAGGTCAAATAAAGCATCTTGTTCAACTTGAAATGAAACATTTAATTTCATTTGAGATTTTTTTAACCTTTTTAAAAATAAAATGGAAATAAAGTTTGTCATTTCAAATTGAAAAAACTAAACATTTAATTTTGAAATTTTCAAACAGAAGCTTCTTGAATGAATGGTCCAGATCTTTTTGAGGGGTAGAGGCAAAACAATTGGTAATTTAATATGAACGTGCAAAATGTTTAGGTCCACCTGAGTGTGCACAATAAAGTTCTGTTCAAAAATTTCACTCAGCTTTAACCTGGCTTTTTATATGGATTTCATCACTGCCAGACTACTCCAGGTACCTAAATAAAAGCCTGATTTTTTTGAAAGTGTTCATCGCTCAGCTGTTCCTTCTGTAAAATTTGTGCCCAGGTTTTCAGAAGAGCTAACCATCTGATATGAAGAGTTATTCTGAAAATCTGACCCTAATGGTGGATCCTGATATCTTTTTAAAACGTGAACCCATGGTCACACAAATCTGTGATGGAGCTGGGAACTGCACCCAAATCCCCTGGGTTTCCAGGGTATGGTCTTAAACATGCAATCATCCCCTGATCCTTTGCCCTGTGATGTCAGTGGCAGATCTCCCATTGGCTTGCATGGTTACAGGATTAGGTTGTATGGTACAGCATGATTGGTTTCTAAGAAGGGGAAGAGCTGTGGGGAGTTGGGTCCTGAGTAAGAAAGGGAGTATCTCCAAGAAGGAGCTGGAGCGGAGAGGAAAGCCAAAGTGATTTTGTTATTTTATTCTTCTTCGAGTGATTGCTCCTGTCCATTCCATGATAGATGTGCACGTGCTGCATGCACGGTTCGCTGGAATTTTTTCCCCTAGAGCCCCCGTAGGGTTGGCTGCAGCACCCCCTGGAGTGGCGCCGGCATGGCGCTCTGTGTAAGTAGCAGCCGGCTCTCCCCTCCCCAGTTCCTTCTTGCCACCCTGACGGTCACTGGAATATCAGCTTCTGATAGCTTCCCCTTAGCTCAAGTTAGTTTAGCCCCTTAGTTCTTAGAGCAGTCCCCATCTAGCAAGTTTCACCTACCCTGGGACCGGGGTCGGGGCATGCTGGGCTTCAAGGCATGTGGGGCGTGCCCTAAGCCTATGCCCCTGGACGACCTGCTCAGACTGATGCTAAGCTGCAGACATTGAAGGACTCAAGAGCCATCTTGAAATCGTTGGGCCTGCACACACCAGCTGCCCAGAGGAAGCCCTTTGAACCGCAGCCAGTGTCGCGTCCTCATCTACGATGGCAAGAGACGGACCGCAGGAGAAACTGAGACGGACAACACGTCTGCAATGCACTACATCAACAAACAGAGGGGAGCCCGTTCCTCTCCCCTATGCAGGGAAGCCCTCAGACTCTGGGAATTCTGCACTCGCCATGCCATTCATCCAACAGCTTCATACCTACCGGGAGCCCAGAACTCGTTGGCCGACCGCCTCAGCAGGAGGTTCATGACCCATGAATGGTCCCTGAAGCAAGAGATTCTCGACAAGGTCTTCTGGTGGTGGGGCTCCCCCCAGATAGACCTCTTTGCATCGGAGAGCAACAGAAAATGCAGCCTCTTCTGCTCTTTCAGAGGAGGCAGTCCGGGCTCGATAGAGGATTCCTTTGCGATTTGATGGTCGGGTTGGAGGGCCTATGCCTTTCCCCCAACACCACTGGTACACAGGGTCCTGCTAAAGATCAAGCAGGACAGAGCCATGGTCATCCTGATAGCACTGGCGTGGCTGCACCAGCATTGGTTCACAGCCCTGTGGGATCTGTCCGTCCAGGCGCCAATGGATCTCCCCCTGGTGCCGGACCTTTTATCACAGGGTGGGGGTTGTCTGCTGCATCCAAACCTCAGATCTCTTCACCTCAAGGCGTGGAACCTCAGTGGATGACACCAGGGGAATTGAAGTGCTCAGAGGAGCTGCAACTGATGCTCCTCAGTAGCAGGAAGCCCTTGACCAAGGCGATGTACACCACGAAGTGGAAGAGATTTGTGGCCTGTGCGTCGGAGAAGGGGGTTCTGCCAAGTTCAGCATCGGTCCCATATATCTTAGATTACTTGTGGCATCTGAAATCACAAGGACTTGCTACCTCTTCAATAAAGGTCCATCTGGCTGCCATTTCAGCGTTCCACGAAGGAGTAGACCGTGTTCCGATCTTCTTGATCCCTGTAGTCAAGCGTTTCCTGAAAGGTCTGCTCAAATTATTTCCTTCAGTGCGCCCTCAGGTGGCCCAATGGGACTTGAATTTGGTCCTTTCAAGATTGACTGGGCCCTCCTCCAAACCATTAGCAAACTGCTCTCTATTGTACATGTCATGAAAGGTCGCTTTCCTCGTGGCCATCACATCAGCCAGGAGGGTATCAGAATTGCGGGCCCTAACGTCGGAACCCCCATACACTGTCTTCTTTAAGGACAAGTTCCAAAGGGGTAGCCGTGTTAGTCTATTGTAGAAAGACAACAGAGTCTTGTGGCACTTTTAAAGACTAACAGATTTATT
>ML685785.1:18351335-18383991 GCA_007922175.1 Pelusios castaneus
AATAAATCTGTTAGTCTTTAAAAGTGCCACAAGACTCTGTTGTCTTTAAGGACAAGGTTCACCTAAGGCCACACCCAGGCTTTTGGCCGAAGGTAGTGTCCCAATTCCACACCAGCCAGGACATTTTCTTACAGTGTTTTATCCCAGGCCGCACTGTTCCGATAGGGAGTGTAGACTGCATACTCTAGATGTCCGCAGAGCTCTGGTGTTTTATATTGACAGAACAAGATCCTTCCGCAGAACGTCCCAGCTGTTCGTGGCAGTGGCGGACAGGATGAAAGGTGATGCAGTATCTTCTCAGCGCCTGTCCGCCTGGATCGTGGCTTGCATTCGTGAATGCTACAGTCTGGCAGGGGTCCACCCACCCGTGATTAAGACTCATTGAACAAGAGCACAGGCATCTCGTCAGCATCCTTGGCGCACGTACCGGTGCTGGACATTTGCAGAGCGGCCACCTGGTCTTCTGTTCACACGTTCGCGGCTTACTACACAATCACCCAGCAGTCCAGAGACGATGCGGCTGTGGAGAGAGCCATCCTGCGTTCAGCAAGGTTGTGATTCCAACCCTCCGCCTCAGATAAGGCTAGTGATTCACCTATCATGGAATGGACAGGAGCAATCACTCGAAGAAGAAGAAACGGTTACTTACCTGTAACTAGTGTTCTTCGAGATGTGTTGCTCCTGCCATTCCATTTCCCTCCCCCCTGCCCCGCTCAGAATGGTGGCAAGAGGGAACTGGGGAGAGTAGAGCTGGCTGCTACTTATATAGAGTGCCATGCCGATGCCACTCCGGGGGGCGCCGCAGCCAACACTACGAGGGCTGTAGGGGAAAAAATTCCGGCAAACCATGCATGCGGTGCACGCACACCTATCATGGAATGGCAGGAGCAACATATCTCGAAGAACACTACATACAGGTAAGTAACCGTTTTTTCTGGAACTTGGTTGTTTTGGCTGCAGAAATCATCACCTTATGACAAGTTCCAAAGGGGTAGGCATGTTAGTTTAGTTCAACAAAACAAACAAAGAGTCCTGTGGCATTTTTTAAAAACTAACACATTTATTTATTGCATGAGCTTTTGGGGGAGAAAATAACAAAATGGGATTTTCTCCCCCGAAAGCTCATGCGATAAATAAATTTGCTAGTCTTTAAAAGTGCCATAGGACTCCTTGTCTATGTCTACACTAGCAATTTAGGTCGACCTAAATTACTTCCAGTCTACACCAGACTTTCATTAAGTCGACTTAAGAAATTCCTTAAGTCAACTTAATGAAAGCTTAAGTCGACTTAATAAGAACCACCCAGTAGGTTGACTTAAGCCTTATGTCGACTCCTTAAGTTGACTTAAGGACGGTGTGGGCATGGAGTAACCCTTAAGTTAACTTTATTAAGTCAACTTAAGGGTGGTTAGGTCGACTTAACAAAGTGGATTAAGTCGACCAAACTTTTTCTGGTGTAGACATAGCGCTTGTTTATCACCTTATGACTTTCCTTTGTACTTTAGGTGAAGGAAATCCTGTTGTGTTTAAGATTTACAGTTATTGGATGTAAAAATATTTACTTCTGTGGCCTCTCTTGTGGTTTTTAGAGTCAATCTTGGGTTGACTAGAACACCATTGCTGCTCCCACCAGCCTGTCTTTTGGTTAAAATGACTACCTCAGGTCAGTTTAACACTTAATTATTGTTGTACCTTAATTATATTGGTGCTTTGTAGCATGACTCTAAATTTTAACAGTTTACTGAAATGGGCCCCAGAACTGTGATCTTATCTGAGGAGGCTGATTTGTTGTTTCATTGTTGTTGTAGATTTAATTTAGCTTTTTTATTTTGTCCATGCCTTATTCACTGTCCATTCATTTTCTTTCTCAATAAATAACTGTGATATTACCAAAATATTTGAGATCCATTTATCAGTACTCCTCTGCTATTAAGGAGAAAGTGCTAGAAAGAGACTGTGTTGAAGAACTCTCAGTCCATGAATTATTTCTGATACACAACAATAATACAACTATTTGATAACACTTTCTACTTATAGTCCCATCCCTATCAAAACACTTCACAAGCATTAATGGACCACATGCAGTTACTCCAGATTAAGGCTCGCTGAAAAATTTCTGTCAAAACATTTTTTTGATTAAGCAAAAATGTTGTCAGAAAGTGTAAAACAAAGCAAAACCCAAAATGTTCCAGGTTTGGGTTTTTATTTTTCCAACAAAAGTGAATTTTTTCTCATTTTCATAAAAAAGACCATAAAAATAAACCCAATTTTTCAAACTGTATTCCAGGTGTACACTGGACAGTGAGATCAAAAGGAGGCCCAATATATTAAATACCACTGTGAGGTTTAGGATGCATTATTGTTTCCATTTTACAAAGTAGGAAACTGAGACTTAGTGAAGTTCTTAGATTACACTCAAAGGCTGTAGTCGAGCCAGGAATAAATCTCAAATCCCTAGTCCTGTATTTTAGCTGCAAGCCAAACACAATCCTCTTCCCCACTCTCTCTATAATTATAATTATTTTCACAGAAAAGATGTTTTAAAAGTATACTGCTTAATCAAAGGAGAATGAAATTGCATCAAATTACTTCTGTGTTTTTATTCTTGACTGTCATTTCAGAATCAAGGTTTCAGAAACAGTTGTAAAAAAACCCCTAATTTCAGGATTTTGACTAAATACTATCACTTTTATTTCATTGTGCATGTAAGATCAAACACTGAACATCATAGGGAAAGATGTGCTACTGTTGAAATTTTTTTATATTTTCACCAGCTCTGTGAAATTTACCTTCCTATGCTTTTAGTTTGACTTGTAACTCTGACATGTTTTGTCAGCTACAGCAGCATAAATACTGTAAACTTTGAAAAGGTTTCAGCAAACTCATTGAGGCTTCTGAGTGGTTCTTTATTTCAACTGCTACATTAGTTCTTTATTTGCGTATATGAAATCAATACCACCAAGGCCCTTCACAGACATCAGTTTAGCAGAATAAGGGTTACACACGGATCTGCCCTGTAGACTCAAAGTTGGTGTTGTTCGGTCTCAGTGTTACAAATCTCTATAATTCAAAATACTGAGACACTGCCCTCCCTCAAACATTAATCTTGATATTAATTTTAAAATCATGATGAATAAACATCATATTTTGGTTTTTGGTCTGTGTCACACTGTCCAGAATGTCTCATGGCCATGAGTGCCGATCTCAGGGCAGATAGTCAAAAACCAGAGAGACACTCCAAATTGTTGTATGTTCTATAATTAGATTTTACCAATCCAATAACTAATGTGAACTCCTTAAGCACTATACCAGTTTTACCATGGAGTCACTTGGGCATTCCAGTCTATTTTGCCACCCAGGCAAGCTGGACTTCATGGCTATGTCTTAGGAACGTAGGTCGACTTTACTAAGTCAACTTCATTAAGTCGACTTTGTCGACCTTATTAAGTTGACTTAGAGAGTCCACGCAGGACTCTTAAGTTGACTTAAAGGTGCTCCTATTAAGTCGACTTAGAGAGTCTACACTAGACTTTCTAAGTCGACTTGATATGGAGGGAGAGCCAGCCTTACAGGGCGGGTTCTCCCCAGACCAGGAAGCCGCTGGCGGCTTGCCCCGGTGAGAACCTGCTGGGTCTCCCCGGGACAAGAAGCCGGGCGGCTCGTCCCCGGAGTGCTAGCCCTGCAAGGCTGGCTGTCCTGGGAGCGAGAAGCCGCTCGTGGCTCATCCCGGCAGAGCCAGCTGGCGTGCGGCTGGCTCTGCCGGGACCAGCCACTCACCTCCTGGGCTCTCCAGCAAGGGTTCCAGCATGGGATCCCCTCCTGCTGGAGCCCTGGCTGGGGAGCCCTTCTCCCCAGGGCCGCGGCTCACCTGGCAGGGAAGCCATGGGTCTGGGGAGAAGGGAGCAGGGGTTCCCCAGGGTACAAGGGAGCCACAGTGGCTACCTTCTGCCAGGGAGCCATGTGGTGCTCCCTTGTCCCCTCTGCCCTAAGTCGACCAAATTTATAAGTGTAGACGCATCCCATGATAGTAGTTGATATACACCAAAGACCACAAAAGATTCAGATAGATTCTAATCCCAAGAGACCAGTCACTTACCCCAAGCCAATTTGTACCTCAGATGTCACACCAAAGACAATAGTTATAGCCGATCCTATAAGTAAGTAAGAATTTATTAACTAGGGAAAAGAAATGAGAGGTATTTACAGGTTAAAGCAGGCAACATGTACACAAATGAATTACAGTCTATAATTTCCAAAGGACAGAGTTGTAGCAACCAGTCAGCACTAAATGTCTTTTAGGGTTAACCCAGGTTGACTCTGGGGATTTCTACCTTTGTTTTCTAGCTCCAGCCCAATGAGAGATCATACAGCAAAGAAATGAAGAATTTTTATGTCAGATATCTTTATTTCTTTCTTCCAGAATTCAAACTGATGGGACGAGCTTCCTTACACAGGGCACTTTCATGGGTGTGAAAGGGCTGTTAATTCAGTCTTTGTATCATGATATTTCACAATGGCCAACTTAGTTTTGATAGTCCTTTCTTTTGGGAGGAGAACCATTCCTCCTTTCTGGGTTTCCAAGTTCAGAGTTGTATCGTATTAAGGAAAAACGTATTGATAGGAGAGATCTTGAGATGAGAGAGAAGGACAAAAGAGTTCAAGCTTGGAGAGAATCAACACCATATTGATGAAAGGGAAGGCAGAGAGACGAGAGCTGAGGGCAACGAGATGTCATCAATGCTGGTGGACTGGAAGTGTGGAAAAGCTGATTGGCAAGGTTGAGAGGAAGTTGGGGGCTGAAATAAAGAACTGAAAGTCCTTTTTACCTCTCAGGATCCAAGAATGTTTTTCACTGATGGGATTATTGTCCCATAATGGTAAAACTGAGGCTATGTACACACGATCAGATTAAAGCGCAGCATGGCACTCGCGCTATAAAAAACACGTGACCTTTATTGCGGGAGAGCGTGTACACACGTCGCTCCTTGCAACGCAACAGAATTCTTTTCTATATCGCGGTGTAGCGCAATGAATTCTGGGCACCTATCTCACAGTTCAATTTTCCCTCAATCGGCGCTTGGAATCATGGGATGAAGGAAAGGAACGCAAAGCGCCATGGGTAATCTCTCATTTTCCCGTGGTGCACTGTGTTCCCCTTGCGTCTTCCTCGTTGCCAATAGCAACTCGCGCCTACTTTCAACAGTGCAGTGACTCACCGCACCACTTGCGAGCCATCACAATTGCGTCAACATGGCTCCTGCTCTAAGCTCCACAGTCGCCTTCAGCATTCTAAATACATCTCGGCTGGTTGCTCAGTACACAATGAGCTCTGAATCAGACGAGGACACCAAGGAGCAGGGGCTGATCGATGCCCTGCAGAGCAACAGCACCGCATTGCTCAGCTCCTTCACCGATCATCTGCACACAGTGCAACACCGTTTCTGGTCGCGAGAGACGAGCACCGAGTGGTGGGATTGCATTGTTATGCAGCTGTGGGATGACGAGCAGTGGGTACAGAACTTTCAAATGCGGAAAGCAACCTTTCTGGATCTGTGTTCAGAGTTGGCCCCTGCCCTGCGACGTAAAGACACCAACATGAGGTCCGCCCTAACCGTGGAGAAGCGTGTTGCGATTGCTGTCTGGAAGATGGCGACTCCCGACTGCTACCGGTCGGTTGCAAACCAGTTTGGATTCGGGAGGTCCACCGTCGGATTAGCCCTCTCACAAGTGTGCCGAGCCATCAATCGCATTCTGCTACGGAGGACGGTGACATTGGGCAATGTTCGTGAGATTGTGGACGGCTTTGCTGCCATGTGATTCCCTAACTGCGGGGGAGCCATAGATGGCACACATATCCCAATTTTGGCTCCAGACCGTCTCGCGACCAAGTACATAAACAGGAAGGGCTACTTCTCCATGGTGCTGCAAGCACTCGTGGATCACAAGGGGCGTTTTACGGACATCAATGCTGGGTGGTTGGGAAAGGTGCATGATGCCTGCATTTTCAGAAACACTGGACTGTACCGGAAGCTGCAAGGGGGTACCTTCTTCCCAGATCAAAAAATTACTGTGGGGGATGTGGAGATGCCCATAGTCATCCTTGGAGACCCGGCATACCCACTGATGCCATGGCTCATGAAGCCGTACACCGGGAACCTGGATCGCAGCAAGGAGCGGTTCAATTACAGATTGAGCCGCTGCAGAATGACTGTGGAGTGTGCCTTCGGCCGCTTAAAAGGGCGCTGGCGATGTTTGTATGGGAGGCTGGACTTGGACGAGGACAACATCCCTGCTGTGATTGCGGCGTGCTGTGTCCTTCATAACATTTGTGAAAATAGGGGAGAAAAGTTTTCCCTGGGGTGGGCTGTGGAGGCACAGCGCCTAGAGGCGGCATACGAACAGCCAGCCACTAGGAGTATTAGGGGGGCCCAACGAGGAGCTGCTTGCATAAGAGAGGCACTCAGGGAGCATTTCAATGATGCCCTCCCGTAGTTTCCTTCAAGGACGCATCAAGTGCACCTTATGAGATTTACACTGTGCTGTGTACAAATAAAGTCACTCTTCAAATTTTTTGGTACTGTTTTTATTAAAATAGAAAAGAGGGGGGGTGGGTTGGGGTTTTTTTTGGAGGGTTTACAGGTGGGTGTAGCTGCGGGTCTCTAAAAAGTAGCTCTGTGAGAGACTGGATGTTGCAGTATACCAGGGGGACGGGTGGCCTTCAAATAAATGCTTCGAAGGACTACAGAGTGTGGGAGGCGGACACGGCTGAAGTGTCTGGAGTGGAGCCCATGCATTAATCGCCTGGGACTGCAGAGCAGTCATGCTCCTGAGCAGTTCTGTTTGCTCCTTCATGATGCTTCTCAGTTCGTCCCTGTGTTTCTGCCTCCTCCGCTGGGATTCTTCTCTCCAGGCTCGATTCTCCCTCACGGATTCCTCGGTTTTTTTCATCAGCTCCTGAAACATATTCTCCCTGTTTCTTCGAGCACGCCGCCGAATGTTTCTCATGCGGTCAGCTGGGGTAGACTCCGGCCTTGTGAAGGTCGAATCTAATAAAAAAAATAATAATAAAGCTATTGTTAACACATAGCCTAGATAACCAATGTAACCTTCCAGTAGCACATTCCACTGGAAGGTACAGGGCAGTCAACATCCTATGCTTTGCTGAAGCGGACAAGGTAGGTCCTAATAGAAACTTTACTGGGGGCTAACATTCTGCACAGGGCACACAGATGGAACCCGATATCTCTCTCCTCAGAGTGCTCCTGCCAGCTAGAATACATATCCTACATGCCACCGGATGCCAGCCGGAACCGTATGCTGCTGCCTTGTGTGCTGCCATGAGCTGAGTTCCCAGAGCTGTGCTTTGCAGCTGGCGAAGCCGGGTATCCTTATACGGGAGCGTAGACACATACGCTATCCCATCTAACCTGAGTAGGAGGCTCGGGCGGTACATCGAGGAAACCTTTAGTGACCTAAATACAGATGATTTTTTGACAATCACTGCTTGTGTTGATGCACTTCTAATGAATGCATAGTAAAGAGCGTGCACAGCGGGGACCGAGACAGCAAGCACCCCCGACCCGGACGATGATTTTTTAGCAGGAGCCATAGCTGCACGGAAGAGAAACTTACCTGAACCCCCCTCTGCCGCCTCAGAGGACACGCTGCAATTGATGTCTTGGGTGGACGTCTCAGCGGGGGTGCAGAAGAGCTCCTGGCTACACGCTGTTGCGCTCTCCTCCAGGTCATCCTCCATCTCCTCCTCCTCATCGATCACGTCCTCATCCTGCTTGGCTCTGGCATTCACTGGATGAGGGGGGGCCAATGTGTCCACAGGATTCTTGGTGGTTGTTGTGGGCTCCCTGCTGAGGATAGCTTCGATTTCCTTGTAATACTTGCATATAGCAGGCGCTGATCCTGAACGGCGGTTTGCCTCCTTCGCTCGGTGATAGGTTATTCTTAGCTCCTTCACCTTTGATCTGCACTGCACAGTGTCTCTCTCATAACCTCTCTCGGATATGGCCCGAGAAATTATGCCATACCGGTATGTGTCAAAATTTCGCCTGCTGCTGCATAGCTGCGCCTGCACAGCAGACTCTCCCCAGATGCTGATCAGGTCCAGCACCTCTGCTGTGCTCCAAACGGGTGCGCGTCTTCCACAATGGGCCGCTATTGCTAGTGAAGATCAGAGCTGCACTCCACTCCACGAGGAAGAGAACAGGAAATGAAACAGACGAGAAATTCGAAAATCCCAGGAATCAAAACAGGGCGGGGACTGACTGTTTCGTCACGGCCACAGAGCGGGTGGCGGGAAGACCAGAGAGGACGACTTTGGAATGTTGGGACACTTCCGGAGTCCAATCATTGCGCGGTAAGCGTACACACGAGTGGAAAGGCACAACAGCTGTTCCGCGTTAACTGCTACCACCCTCATCGAGGTGGTTTTTGTATTGTGCTACAACTGGGCTGTTGACACACAAGAGCCCTATTACACGTGTGTACGCTGTTGTTGTTATCGCGCGGTAATGACTGTTAATGCGCGATAAAGTGTGTACGTGCCCTGACTTAGAAAAAAGTACTGACACATAAACCCATAATGCATGGTACATTTCGCACTTGATTTAGTCATTTGAATGTGTTGGATAAATGTAGGACATCAGAGATGCACACTTTCAGAACTACTTGGTATCTTATGTAGTATTGACATGTTTATCATTAATAAATATACAGTGATCAGTTTTTTAGATATGCGTGATTTTTCTCCTGAGGATTTTACAGACTTTGTATCCTATAGATACTGCAGAGGTGAGTTCTATAGAAAGAGTTGTAAATTAAGTTGATACATCAGATTAACAAGAGCAATTAACTTTTCCTGTATTTTTCTTTATTTTTTTTTTCTTATTATCTACATATAAAAATGTAAGATGAACAATATCATTGTTTAGGCCGTTTCTCTATGTTCTTAACAAAAATTAATGACAGCTGGTGAAAAACTGAGTTATTATTTGACGAAGTGGGATTTTCTCCCATGAAAGCTCATGAGATAAATAAATTTATTTGAAGTGGAGGATACTTCGCTTGGTCCCCCAGAGCAGCCTCTGTGTCAAACATTTTTATTTTTGTTTTGCTGACCTAGACTAACATGGCTACCCCTTTGGAACAGAATCAAAAGGGTGATTGAATCCCACTTAGCTTGCCTTGCTTGGGTTGTACTAAGAGGGGGAGCATGATCACTCGTGATCTGTGAAAGAAAGTATGGTTTCTAAAGTGTGAGAAGGGATTCAGGATGCCCTGTATTTTTATAGCATCTCTGTGTTTAGTTTTGGTAAGGAATGGGTGTCTGAAATCTAACCTCCTTAATGCAGTTCTTTGTGTTAGGATTTAATTAAAAATGTAGATTTGCAGGTACCTGCTGACAAGTAAGCACCAGTTTATTTGTTTAATTTGTTTTAGCTGATCTCAGTCATTTTGAGGTTAGGTAATATGCTTTCTTCTCTTCCTATTTGCCTAGAAAATGTTGGGTAAGGTATTATGAACATGTGCCTGAAAATGAAAGAAGCCAAGTATTGCAGAATATTTTATTTTATGGCTAAGCAAAATGTTCTTCTGTATATGCAAGTGTACATTATGTTGCATTTGTATTTAATTTCTGTGCACTTTTTTCAGGCTCACACAAAATTACTTATGTGGCTTTTTGTTACTTTAGAATGATTTTTAAAAATCTCTCCTGATTTTTGTAACATGTTGTTTTGTTTGTCTTTACAGAAATGCATTAGATTTAATCCTGAAGCTTCCGTGTGGGTAGCAAAACAACAAATTTTATGCACTTTGAATCAGAGTTTGAAAGATGTCCTGAATTATGGGCTGTTTCAGCCTGCCAGCAATGGGAGAGATGGCAAATTTTTGGATGAGGAACGACTTCTTAAGGAATATCCACAACCAGTGAATAAAGGTGTTCCTTCCTTAGAGGTATTCTAATACAATTGTCATAATTTTGAAGCTTTACTATCAGAAACATTTGTATTTACTGTATGATATAGTAAACCTTATTTGAGGTTTCTAAATGGATGTGAATTGCACGCAGAGAGTAATGGTCAAAGGGCTGATCTGATCTTGAAGTCTTGCTCACCTGAGTAATGCTATTTGCTTCAGAGGGATCAGGCCTGATTACTTTTTGTAGTGGGAAGTACCAGCCCTGTAATGCTTTAAGGGCCAGACTGCCGTTCCAATTGTAGGGTGGTCTGAAACTCTTCTCTCCCTTCAACTATGATGGGCTGCTGGGAAAATGTTGTTTCTGGATAGCCAGCTGTAGTCTTGAGTTAAGGCAAGGCATGTTGGGAAAAGGGGCTATATAAATTCCATCACCCTCTAATGAGTGAGAGAATTGGAATGGCTGATGGCTTCCTCCAGAGGAAAGCACATTAATACATTGCTTGACCTACTTTGCTGATTATTGGAACACTGGAGTATGTAGCAAATGCTGTAGCAAGAGCCTTGTGAAATTCAAAAGAGTGGAAAAAGAAAAGCCCTGGTTTAGAAAAAAAACTGTAAAGCAGAGCCCCCAGGCATCAGGCAGGGAGAAGGGTACAAGCTACTTCAGTGTGACCCTTTATTTGGCCTGGCTTAATGTTATCATGACTCTTCCTGGTGACTTTCTTAACAAATTCACTATGTAAAACAGTGTGACAACACTTTGTAAGTAACTAGAGGGGAAGGAGTGTGTTCTAGTATCATCCTTACATTAATTAATATGCTGTCCCCAAAATTTCAAAGGGAAATACAGACTGTCAAACCATTTAAATTACCTACATACCAGGGTTCTTAAAAGAGATAGTAATGATGTTTGTAGAACTGTCTGCAGGAAAGTCAGGGATCCGAAAGATACATTCTCATTTTTTCCCCCCTTTGTGAAATGTCTGCTGTTGGACTTCAGGAAACAACTTGAAAATACTCCATGAAAGCACAAGAAATTCTTACAGAAAATTTCAAGCTTCGGTAGTATTAGAAATTAAAGAAGTGTGGGCATTTAAACAAAACTGAGAGAGGAGGGAAATACTTGCTTGGAATCAGTCTAAGATACTGTAGTGTACTCAGTAGAGTAATGCACAGTATTTTGTGTGTGATTTCTAAAGCACACTAATGTGTTACACATTCATTGGTTCATGTAGATCCTGCTGGTACACATTAAAAGTTCCCTACTGCAGCTTTTCCTGGAGAGTGGGTTCCAATCCACCAGTGGGTTGCAGGAAGGTTTTAGGTGGATCATCAGCCTAATGTGGAGAGCAGGACCTGGGGATGGAAGTTGGGGTGGGATTGGAGACCAAGCATGCCTGCACTCATGCTGCAATGGCAGCTTCTGTCCTGTGGGGGATGGGCTTGGTGCTCAGAACCGAGCATTGTGAAGGGGAGAAACCTGAGTAGTGCTGTGACCTATGTGGCAGGTCACAACTCCCAGAGTGGAACCCACCATTTGGGAAACACCGTCTTTGGGAACCTTTAGTAGACAGTAGCAGGCTCTCCTCAGACCTAAGGTTGTGGGTACACATCAGTGTGTTTTGGAAATCAGCAACTCCTTCTCCACCTGTAGTGTAAATTACCCCATTGCATACACAGATTTTTAGCATGAGTAATCTAAGTTTTGAGAAAAATGTTTTTGTATTAAAGATGTACTCTAACTTACACAAATAACTCTCTGATTTTATATGCAATACTTCCCATATATATGTATATTCCTCCTTCCATGGAGGAAAGGCCACAAAACTGTAGTTTACAAGAAAAATGTGGAATTTACAGGTAGATGTGGATTGGTGTAAAATCATTGGAAGTGAGAGAATTTACTCTAGCTGTTGAATTCGAAGAGTCAGTCACTGATGTCTCTATTATAACCCTGAACAAAGTAAATAATCACTATATTTAAGTCTACCATTTTCCCAGTGCACTTGTTACAGTATTGTTTTAACAGTACAGGACTTGTAAACAGAATTCCTCTATATGTGAAGTGAGGAAAAGACACTTTTTTTTCTGCAGTATTCAAGTACATGGCATATACGGGATAAAAGAGTTCTGCTTGAAAACCTTTTGCAGTGCAGTTTCCCTATCCAAAACATATACTGCAATCTTTGAATTCTACCTAGTAAACAAAGATCTATTTTTGTCTCTTCACAACATGTAATTACCAGTTCAGAGAAAATTGTGGCATGTTGAAAGCATGAACAGTAGCTAAAGTAGAATCTTAATGAATACAAAGAGACAAAAATACCATAAAAAGCTTATATTTTTAAAAAGGGAAGAAGGGGAAAGAACACAGAGTTGTAAAGTATTTTTGAACTTCAGACATAGCCAAGAAAGTTTATGGGCCAAATAGTGAAGGGACCTTGTGTAGTGGCACCCAAGAAGCTTTCCCCACCTTGCACAGTCATGCAAAAGCTTATCCTTCTGGAGCACTCACATTACCTGGGCCATGGCTTGATCCTCCTCCATTGGTGTATAGAGGGGGTGAGCAAACCAGAGGCAAGCAGTTTATTTCTTTCATTATGATGAAGTAGATATGAACCACAGTGGCCAAGGAGCACAATCTCTCCAGCTCTCCTCCTGGGGTATTGCAGTTTCACACCACCGCCCCACCCCTAAAGAGGTGTCTAAAATGCCACGAGCTAGCTTTGTGAGAGGAGGAGTGAAGAGGTTGAAATCTGTATTTAAAATATATATTTTACATCAAAGCTAATTAATCACAGAAGGAATCTGGTGGAACTTTTAAAGACTAACACATTTATTTAGTCTTTAAAAGTGTTAGTTTTTAAAAGTGCCACAGGACTCCTTTTTTATTTTGCTGAACTAGACTAACACGGCTACCTCTTTGGAACTTGTAATCACAGAAGAGCCACTTAGCATTCTAATGAACTGTAAATTGTGGTGTGCTGGATCAATGGTAATTATATATCATGGTGTAATGGTGACTCTGTGAATTTTCAGATGATTTATTTGCTCTACCAATAGGTAAACTGATCAGAATAAAACAATAACTGGCCTCAGCAGAGCCAAAGCCCAGGGGCAGATTATTGCAGGGGCCAATGGGGCCTGTGCCCATGGGCCCACCATGCTGTGGAGCCCTCCACTCTGCTGGTGTAGTGCCAAAAACCGGTACTGGGGAGGGGAGTGGGGCGGACCGGCCCAGAAGCTGGGCTCTGAGCTCCCACCCCACCCCTGGGCCGCCCAGTCCACCCCCAGGGGCAGGGCGGGCCAGCTGCAATATGGCTGGTTGGCCCCTGGGGGGTGGTGAGGCCAACTTGGAGCATGCAGTTGGCCCCAAGGCCCTCTCCCAATGCTGGCCCACTGGCGTAGGGGGGAGGCCCACCGGTAAGGAGGACCCACTGGTGGGGGAGGCCCAGGGGCCCTGTGGCCCCGGATCCACCTCTGCGAAAGCCAGTCCTGTGACTCCTTATGCACAGCAGTAATCCTTATTCACATCAAATGTGCCATTAATGTCAACACCACTATTCTTAAGACTAAGGATTTTCAGGATTGGGTCCTATTTCTAAGGTTCAGAAAGATTCTGCTGACTTATAAAAAAAATACATTTTAAATTTTCACATGCCTCTGCGATTCCTTTTCTGTCTGCATCTGGAAATGAAAGTGCTGAAATGTCTTTAGGGAAAGCTATTCACATGGTATTTCCATTTGTGTAGATTGAGTGGGGCTAAATTCATTCCTCATGTAACTGCATTGACTTTTGTATACCTACACCAGGTACAAATTTGGCTTACAAGTGTTGTAGAATTTTAATAGTACTGTTTCAAGCATTTTAACGTCTTGATATTTATTTAATGAACCCTACCCCCTATTTTTGAAGTTTGCCCAAATCTACATTACTGTTAACAGATGCCATGTTCTGACAACTTCTAATCTTTTTCACTATTAAATTAAATACAAAATTTTGATTTATTCTATTTGCTTCCCTTTCAGTTTCGGTACAAGAAGAGAGTATATAGACAATTCAATCTTGATGAAAAACAGCTAGCCAAGCTTCATACAAAGGTATGTCCAAATTACTGGGGATTAGAGAAAGAATCCATTTTCTGAAAGATAGTATCTGGCAGGAAAATTACTAATGTCAGATGCACAATGACCCTCTGATTAGAATCTTTTGATTCTAATGGCAGTCTAAAAAATACACAGAGTGCAGCCTGGATATTTCTAGCATTGATCTTGCAGGTCTTTGTTCATGTGAATAGTCCCTCTGAAATCAAATGCACTGCTCATGTGAGTAAGGTCTGCAGAAGTTGAGTTGTATATTAAGTACAGTTCTTGGACTTCTTTATGGTGTCAGTCAGTGGTTCTAAACCTTTTTTGACCCAGGGCCCCCTAAAATTAAATAGACAAACCAGCAGACTCCCAACCTGAGGCGATGTGTGCAGAAGGGGGCACGCAGTGTCACCTGCCCCACCCCCCTCCAGCTCCCAGATTTCTGTCTTCCATTTGGCCCTGCTCTCTGAAGTGCTGATGTCACAGGGCAGAGAAATGGTGTGTCTCCTTGGCTAGCTGCTTCCTGATCATGGGCAACCCCTTCTGACAGCAGGGGAAATCCCTCTTCTACAGTAATGTTCCAGTTTTTAGTTGCCCTGCCGCTCTCCCCCCCCAACCCAGAGAGATTAGGTGACTGGCAGAGATGAGTCGGGGGGTGAGATTGCACTCCCTCTCTAGGTGCGTCTACACTTGTAAATTAAGCCGACTTAAGCCTGCTTAAATCAACTTAATTTACTCTGCGTCTGCATTACAGTTTCCTTAAGTCGACTTAAGCTGCTGCTTAAATTGACTTAAGGAAATTTTATGTCAACTTTATAAAACCTAGTTCAAAGTTGACTTATTGGCTAAGTCGACTTTATTAAGTCGACATAAGCCAGTGTAGATGTAGCGTAGCCCTAAGTCGACTTTAAGGGTCCCTAGGGCTTCCCCACTGACTCCCTGCCAGGGTGCCTGGTACAGCCAGAGCCTGGCGTGCCCACCCACAGGGCAGGACACAGCCCTGCCCATCCCACTCCCATACCCTGCCCCTATCCCTGTCCTGCTCAGCCCCCATGTACATTAGTACAATGGGGAAAATGCTGAGCCCCCTGGCACTTTTAAAGGTGCCCCCCCCCACCCACCATGGACCACTCCCAGGTCCACCTAGCCCCTAGAAGTCAACTTAGGTGTCCAGTGTGGACGCTCTAAGTCGATTTGGCAAGGTCGACTTTAAGTCAACCTAAATTTACAGTGTGGACATACTAGGTCGACAAAGTCGACTTTGTTAAGTCAACTTAGTAAAGTCGACTTATTTTGACAAGTGGAGACATAGCCTCTGAGCCTCACCGCCAGAGGCTAAAACTGAAGTCTGAGCCCTGAAGCCCGAATCCTGCTGCCCAGGACCTGGGCTTCAATCCTTGGCCGCATGGCTCCAGTTTTAGCCCTAGGTGGCGGATTTGAAGCCTGGCCCCTGATGGACACCTTGAAACCTGCTCTTTTGCCAATTCACACCTTTTCATCAACTGGTTTGAATGGGCCATGTCCACTTGTGACTCATCCTTGCACGTGTATATATATATCTAACAAACTGACATTTCCACTTCATGCATCTGATGAAGTGGGTTCCAGCCTACAAAAGCTAAGACCCTGCCCCTCCACACCAAATTATTGTTAGTCTCTAAATAGGCACAGGACTCCTCATCATTTTGCTGCAAACAGACTAACAAGGCTACCCTTCTGAAAACAGTCATAAGTTTATAACCGTAATGTTCCTCCTATATTCTGAAGACTTTTCAGTCATCATTTTTATTTCAGGCAAATCTGAGAAAATTTATGGATCACGTTCATCATCTCTCAGTGGAAAAAATCACTAAGATTTTGGATCGGGGACTGGACCCCAACTACCATGACTTAGAGAGTGGAGGTAAGAAATTAGTTACATTAATAGCATAAAGTGATATGCATCCTGAATTTATTGTATAAACAACATCACATCCTACTCACTGAATCTATTGCTCTAACAAGATTCAGTCTTAGCAGAACCTTTGTGCTTTTGTTATGTAGAGGGGGCAAGTTAATAGTTTATGGCTATGTCTACACTCACAAAAGCTAGTTTGAATTAGTTAATTCAAACTAACTAATTCGAACTAATTTTATTTAGTTGGAATTAACTTAATTTGAACTAGCATGGCCCCACTAGAATGCTAGTTCGAACTAGCCATGGCCACGCAGGGCACTTGCTTAGTTCAAATTAGTCAATTGCATTGAGCTCAATGTTCCGGTTAGTTCGAACTAAGCGCTTAGTTCAAACTAACATGGCCACATTGGGTTAATTCGAACTAACTAGTTTGAATTAACCTTTACTTTGAAAAGTATAAGTGAATTTATTAGTTCAAATTAAGGAAGCCCTTAATTCCAACTAATGAAAGCCTAGTGTGGCCAAGGTTTACGTTAGTTCGAATTAAGCTTCCTTAATTTGAACTAACTTGCATGTGTAGACAAAGCCTATGATATTCTTAGGGCAGTGTTTTATAAGTTTTATACTTAAAAGCTAACAATGAAAATATTTTTTGAAAAGCTTGTAAATACTTTCTTTGATTAAAGTTGCTCGTATTTTTTCTCAAACATTATATTATTTTCCTCTTTAGAAACTCCACTGACTTTGGCATCTCAGCATGATAATTCTGTAGAAGTGATCAAAGCTCTGAAAAATGGAGGGGCCCATTTAGATTTCAGAGCCAAAGATGGAATGACAGCTCTGCACAAAGCAGCTAGAGCCAAGAACCAAGTAACCCTCAAGGTAAATTCTTTCAGAGCCAAATTATGCATTATTTTATTCAGAACAATATATAAAGGAAAATGCTTTGTAGTCAATTATCATATTGTCCTTAATGGGTCTTTTAATTTGTGCTTGCTTAAGTATTTACCCCTGGGCTTTTGACTTTCAGGATTTGCGTTCAACAAAGGGCCCTTTCATTTAAGAAACTTAGGTTTTTGGTAGAAGAAAGAAGTGACTGTGAAATTTAACTTTGTTCATTGATAAATGGTACAAGATCTGTCTTTAGGTAATGGGAATAATATTATTGCTGTTTATCTGTCTTTGAAAGTGAATGCCAATAGCATGGATTGCACAATTTATCTTATTAATACTGAACTTCTTGTTTTTTCTTCCTGCTGTAACTGGTTTTGTTCAGAATTTTGACATTGTATATTAAATTTTGTGTTTACTCAATTGCCTTACTTTCAAATTACACAACATTTTTGGTAAGACCCACTGAAGCTGAAGAATGGCCAAACACTGAAACTTCATTAAAGCATCCATTTTTCAACTGAACTCAGTAACAGGATGGGTAATGGGCAGTTTTTGCTACTCATTTTGTCATTGAGCTCCTGCAGATCCCCGGAGTACCAAAGTTAGGACTTCTGCTAGGATCCTTCACATAGTGCATCAACTGCTTGAATCCCCATGGGCCATTGGCGCTGTGCCATACCTCTCCTAAGGTGTGGCTGTCTGTACAGCCAACCAATATAAACAAGTAACAAAAAATGCCTCCTACTATGCACCACTTTGGAAAGGACTTTGAATATACAGAGTGTCCTTCAGTTATTTGCTCAGCGTAATGTTCACAATTTATAATTATTTCTAGACCCTTTTAGAGCTTGGAGCATCTCCTAACTACAAGGACAGCTGTGGATTGACACCACTATACCACACTGCGGTAGTAGGAGGGGACCCTTATTGTTGCGAACTTCTACTTCATGAACATGCGACAGTTAGTTGCAAAGATGAAAATGGATGGCAAGAGATTCATCAGGTATGGAAGCTTACTCTTCATTACATTGCGTGTTTATTGCTGCTGGGTTTTTAGGTCAGGAAATATGCATGCTCAGTAGGTTGCTTTTCTAGGATTTTGAGACAAGAAATGAAGAAAACTCTTTGTGTAGGAAAAAATTTCTTTCCTCTGTATTCTGGGAAACTGGGATCAAGTGGTGTAAATGGCACCTGAGCCTTTTGCTAGAGTGCTACACAATACTGAATTTCTTGCCTAGTACCTAAATCTCTGAGTTGTTGACAGCATATTTACCTCCCACTGAGATTAATTGAATCTGACGGTGTTCACCAGCCTACCAGTTTGAACCCTTGGAAGATTTAGATGCAGAGTTACCAATGGCCTGAGGATAAGATTTTGGAGAGAATTAAAGTAATTTAAAAAAAGGCAGTAAGATTCTTACGGAAGTGCATCAGAGATACCATAGAAGCCTATATTGATGTGTATGTTCAATGGAAGCAGCTCAGTACAGTAGTACATTTGAAAATTCTAGCAGTTCCCATGTTCAGTACAGTTATTTTCTCAGTCTGTCTTCTGCGTGGATTAGTTTTTTAATTACCTTCTAAATGAATTGGTCTGGTATATTTACCTACCAGTAAACCCCCGATTCTCTAAAGAATCGCAAATTGAATGGGCGGGCTCATTGCCGGCTGCGTCACCGGGCCAATCAGTGAGTCAGCAGCCAGGCAGCAACAGGCGACGCTGATCAATAGGCAACGCTGATTCGTGCAGAGAGCCGCTGGGTGGGCGGGAGGGCAGCCGTGCGCGCGAGCTATCTAATCCACAGGCGTATGCACGGCATGGACGTGGATTCAGCTGCTGCACGCGCACAGCTGTGTCAGTTATATGCGCGCGCAGGAGCTGCGTCCACGTCCCGCCGTGCATATATACAACTGTGGTTTAGTTATATAGATGTGTGCTCATGGGCAAATATCCTAAATGACAGGTCAGGTTTTCTAAAAAAGATGTCCATTTTTCCTTCATCACCATAGTCTCCTTATCACACAATTCTTTTCATCTTTTTTTGTGGAAAGTAGGAATTGGATTTCAGTTGTAAAGTTTGGATTTGGATTCAGCCTTTTCAGAGTTCAAAGGTGTTCCACTCTGGGTTATTTGTTTGACTCCATCTCTATTAGGAAATAAAGGGTTTTATCTTCCATTATCATCGGGGTAGGAAGGGGGAGGATAGGAGGTAGGTAAGCATTTATTTTGGTTTCCTCAGAAGTCTAGATGATGGAGATGGGGAGGAGCTTTTCTTTCAAAGAATGCTTTCACCTGCAATCTCTGGAAATACAAAAAAGAATCCCTTCTGTATGAAAACCCAACTTAAAACATTTTTTGTAATTATTTCTCTTACTGAAAGAGAGCTGTATTTTTCCAAAACCATCTTCTTGGTTTTAATCCTAGATAAATCAAGGAAGGTTACATTTGGATTATGGGTTAATTGAGCAGTCCATGCTCATTAAACTGTAGTGTCAGTATTCCTCACTGAAGTGTGAAAGATGGCATTATAAAGCATTCCCATCTGTTACCATTTTTGAGAGATGTAAAGTGACTTAGGATAGTAAAGACATCATTAGTCACAACTTGGCTTCTACACATTTACTAGTACAGTTGTTTAGGACCAGATTCGCAAAGGTAATAAGTGCCTGAACCACAGATTTAGGTACCTATGTCCTAGTTCCCGCAACCACTGCAATCTATAAAACTCCTGTTTGGCTGCCATCTGATCCTAAATTTACTTTGCCTAAACGTTCACTATAAAATTTCCCTCGGCACCTAATTTTCTGTTTCTCTGTGTGAGCACTGTTGCTTCCCTCTAGTCATCTGGCTGCCTATATGTGGCCTAAACCCCAGTGTGATTCACAACCAGACAGGAATGCCTATCTCATCTGCAAGGTGTGATCTAAGGCCAGAGTGCACCCACTCAGTTGGCCCCCATCAAAACTAAATTGACGCTGCTTCCCTTATATCTTTCAATGGTTAGAGCACTCATCTGTGTTGTGGGAGACGTAAGTTCAATTCTGGTCTCTGCTTGATGGGGAGAAAGGATCTCCTACCTCACAAGTGAGAGCCCTAACCACTGGATTTTGGGATATTCTAATGTGGGGCTCTCTTAGTTTCTCCTGTTGAAGCTGTTCCAGTTTGACTCATAATGGCTTTTTTTAAAAAAAAAATTTCTCTAGAGCCTTCAGTGTAGACAAACCATTAGGTATTACAATTTAGAACATTGTAAGAGTCAGGAAAGACTACATAGAGAGTGGAGAGAACTCAGGAGACGGGTGGTAGAGTTCCCTTTCTCACTAGGAAAAGCCTTGCTGAATGCAAGCTGAAGAGCACTGCAGAGATGAAGTTAGTCCCTGTTGTGACCCCTAGAAAGGGAGAAGATCTGAGAGAGGAAGCACCATGGGACGGCATGCCAGGGAAGGAACAAGGAGCTGGGACATAGGGAGAAGCCCAGGAGGTCTGGGAACCAGAGAGGAGGCTGTTTTAACCACATTCTATTGGGAAACAGTAGAACGAGGTAACAAGACGTCCCAGGGAAACAGGAACATGTCTAAAGAAACAGACCTAGCTGCTTAACACAGGCTCTTGGAGCCGGCATCCAGAGCAGAGGGTGAGTCTAGGTTTCCCTTCTAGCCCTAACAAAGTCTCCCAACACAAGGGCTGTTGAGCTGAACTGAGGAGGGGCTGAGGACTGAGTCCAGAGGACATGTTGAGGAGTAGCCCAAGAGGGGTGAAAGGATTTCTTTGTTGGGACATTTGGACTTTTAATGGCCTCAGAAGAGATCTCAAATAGACATGATTTAGCTGGAAGGATAAATTGTGGAAAGAAATAGACAATTATAGGGCTAAACAGCATATCAACTGGGGGTGCTGGAGGCAGACTCCTGCACACTATTTTGTGCCACCAGGGAGCACAACAGCTGTCAGTGGAAACACAGATAGGGAAGCATTAATAGCCTCATTTTACTGATTAGCAGACAGATACTGAGGGCTAAATACAGCTCCACTGTAAGCAGTCATATCTCCTGTTTGCTTAAATGGGAGCTGTCCCTTAAATCAGGGCTGATTTTACCACAAAGATGAAGTGACTTACTTGCCAAGGTCATGGAGTGACTCAATAGAAAAAATGGGATTCTAATGCTGGGATTCCAACATTCTAGTCCTTGGTAAGCTCGCACCCATTAGCTGGCTGACTACTGGAGAGGCATCTGAATTCTGGAACTCAGTTTCTGTCGGTCTGTCCTAATCTAGACTGTACTTGTGAACACAAATATAGATTGTCATTTTGTAGTGATAGATTTAAGGCTCCGGTTATGTCTGTTCCATTTGCTTCTTGATACGCAATATCTTGCTAGTGCCTTTTAGAATAAAACTTACCTAGAATAACTCCTTTTTTCCTTTACATGGGCAAACAGTTCCTAATGAATAAACTATTTAACAAATATTGTTTTTCCCCTGCTCCCTTTCCTGCTTCTGAATGCTCTGTGACCAGAAACAGGAAAGATGGTCCAGTAGTTAGAACATTAGCCTGGGCCTTGGAAAACCTGGGTTCACTCCCTGCTTTGCCATAAGATATGTTGTTGGGCAAGACAGTTAGCTTCAATTCCTGGTCTGTAAAATGGGGGATAATCACCCTTCCCTTCCCTGCAGGGGCCTTGTGAGGATCAATACACTAAAAATTTGGAGGCATTCATGTACCATGGTAATGGGACTCAGAAGGAAAACTAAGATTTATAGACAGAAATACTGTGATTTTTTTCCCCTCAGATTTATTCATTAATGAGTATTATTCACCAGATAACTTCCGTGAATAATTCATGGTCTCATTCAATGAACAAATTTGGTATCTGAAATTTGAGCTGTGTGTCTGGCCACATAATTTATGGGTTTTCCCCTCTTTGGATCAAAGTCAGACCCCTTTGCATGCAGCACTTCTGTGCTTATTATTGCATCTAAATAATCTCTTACTGAGTTTGTTTTGGAATTATTTTAACTGTTCTGCATGTGATATCGGAGTGTATTTCAGAAATATGTAGCTGTTGTGCTCCTGGGTCAGAGGAAGGTATTCAGAAAGAAACTATTTTGTGAAAAATCATTGACTTAAAATACTTTGGCTAATCTAATTCCCCAACATATCTTCACTCTGTAGAAGCAGTGGTCAGAAATCACATCATCTTCAGTGCCATCTAGTGTCACCTTTTGAAAAAATGCTTGGTTTTTCTTTAATGCTTATAAACAGAAAATAAATGTTTTTCAGTCAAATATGCAGCATATTAATTTACAGGCATAGTTTTTGCAGGTGAATGTATATTTTGTCTTGGTTCTGTTGCATAGAGTTCCCACTGTATTAATAGGAGTAACAAACCCATATTGGTAGGTGAATAGTTCCAAATTATGTAGTCTATTGATATTTTAGGCTGTTATCCTCCAAATTCTTAAGCACACATTGAACTTTGTGCACACAGGGACTGCCATTGATTTCCACTTGGGTGCAAACTTAAACACACATATGTTTTTTGCAGGACCTGGGCCCTTATGCTCCAATTGAGCCTCTATTTAAGCTAGTGGGAGTTTTTTCCATTGGCTTCAATGAGAGATGGATCAGACCCTGAATGTGTTCATTTTCATACTTAGAATATCAAATATTGTTTTCATTTCAAATCACACTTCCATTTTAAAGTGTTTTTCTAGAGCCAACCTAGCCACCTCGCGTCAGCTGCTATGCAGAGCATCCAAGTATGGATCCTCAGCTATTCCTGTGGTAAATTCAGGATCCCTGCAGAGACAGCACTCTCAGCTCTTGGAAGAGAAGGAAAGGTGTCACTTGCTAATGACTGGCTTCATCAGATATAGAGGCTATTTCTTTGGAGGGCCAGAACTGTACCAAAGGCTGCTATACTGAAAGGAGGGTTATTACAAGATGGACCTTGGGAGGGAGAAGTAAAGGAGGAGACAGAATGGGAGTGGTGTCTCTGGGCATTCCTACTGGGATTCTAGAATCACCCAGAATAAATGAGAATCAGGCTATAAGGATGTAGCATATTTTTGTACAAAGAAATGTGTAATTGGGAAGTTTATGTGATACAGTAAGACTATATAGTAATCAAAATGTTAAATCTGTGTCTTTATAGGCTTGCCGATATGGACATGTCCAGCATTTAGAACACTTACTTTTTTATGGAGCAGATATGGGAGCACAGAATGCTTCAGGAAATACAGCACTGCATATTTGTGCCCTTTATAATCAGGTTAGTTACCATTCTTCTATAGCTTTCTCTTTCTGTACCTTTTTTAAAAAAAAAACCAAAAACCTCTCATTGCAGTGTACTAAGTAGAGCAGAACTGGAACTGAAATTATTCCAAATTGGAATGAAAAGTCAGAATGTGAAGTTTTCCAGGGGAAATACATTTTAGAAAAATTTGAGGCCAGCTAAGCAGCAAGGGAGCTACAGAGAGTTTCTTACTATTTATCAGAAACTTAATTAGAATTAAATAAGAAACATTTAAAGAAATTCCAGAGAAAAACTGTCTCCATTGCAAAGTGGGCCGAATTCTCTACTTTTGTACCTTATATAGCAGGGGTCGGCAACCCCTGGCACATGTGCCAACAGTGCACACGAGCCCATTCGGCGCGGCACTCGGTAGCCTCTGTGGCGCCACAGAAATTGCCACTCCTGCCGCCACAAGACACTCCAAGTGGCTTCTTTCAGGGGCGGCTGCAGTGCGGAGGTCCCTGCCATGTCCATGTCCCAGGCATACCATGTAAAGAAGCCATCCAGAGCGGCTCCTCTCCGTGGTGTGCTGCTGCCAAAAGGAGTGACTCCAGGCAACTTCTTTCCATGGTGTGCCTGCGGATAGAGGTCCCCAGGCACGCTGCAGAAAGGAGCCACTCCCGGTGCCTTCTTTCCACGAGTGGACCATCGGCACCAGTTGAGGATTGAGGAGGAGGGGCCGGCACAGGGGTCGGCAAAGGTTGCCAACCCCTGTTATATAGTAGTTTACAACTGAATAAAGTGGGTATAAAACATGACCACTTTTAAATGATAGTGTTTTGCACTAACTTTGCATGGGTGTAAATGAACTCAAACAGGTAAGAACCAGCCTGGATTTTTATTTGCTAATAACTGATGGGAAATATGTACACAGATATAATATTGGAGATCAGTGTTAACTATTAAAAATTATTACAGAAAACCTTGAATTCCTCTTTGAGAATGAATATTTGTTAACCTACTGGGCTGTATTCTGCCTTTGCCAGCACTTGTATAAGGGCCAGATTCTGCACACATACTAGCATAAGGTTTTGTAGGATCTATCCCTAAATTCAGAATAAACCCATTGAAGTCAATGAAATTATGTTAATCCATGCTGAAATAAATCAGATAAGAATGGGTACTAGGGGTTATATCTGGAACATAAATGTTGGCAGTTTTTCTGGTCAGGTATAACTATTAATGATTACGTTTCCTATCTACAGTAATAAGGCTGCAATTCAGCAAGGCATTTACACAAGTGCCTAAATTTAAACATGTGAGTAGTCTCACTGACTTTAAGGCACTCCCTACGTGCACTGATTGCAAGGGGACTATTCGGATGCTTGAATTTATGCATGTGTTTTAGGCTCTTATTCAGTGAGGCATTTAATGAATAATTAATGGGAAGATAACAAAAGCATTAGCACTCTAGTATAGAGCCAAACTTGGCCCACTTACATCTAGCAAAAAGACTGCATGAGTTTTAAGTGATGGTAGAATTTAACCCTGAGCCGATAAACTACATAAAAGGGTGCAAGGAAAACAGAGCTGTAGCTCTAAAATATGCCTCTATATATCTGCAGTTGTTTTGAACAAACCTTCTTTTAATAATTATGGGCCAGACTGCGATGAGTGGACTATACAAGGGAGTAAAGGGATGTAAGATGCCATCCATTGCTCTGAGCTGGCTCTGCAAGGCCTGCTCTGGTCTAGAATCCAGATATTAGACAGCAGAGATTGAGTGTCTGGCCTCTTGACTTGTGTGCAAGTGCATAAGGAGAAGTGTAGAGTTGACAGAGCCGACCATGCACCAGCAAGCAGAACTAACAGAATGTGAGGACAAGTTTGTTGTTTCTGGTAATCAGGGCCATCCCGGGGGGGGGAGCAGGGCCCAGGGCCAATTGGCCAAAGCGGGGCCCCGCACCCCATGCTGGAGTGGAGTGCTGCGGGCCGACCGGCCCACTCCGCACCCCAGGGAGCCGGCCTTGGCCCGGGACGCCAAGGCTGCAGCCTGCGGTGGGGAGCCAGCTCCAGCCTCGGAGGCCGAGGCCGCCTGTGGGGGGGAGCCGGCTCTGGCCCCAGGCTGAGAGGGCGAGGCCGCCTGCAGGGGTGGGGAGCCAGAACCTGCTCCGGTCCCGGCCCCAGAGGCTGTCGGCTCTGGCTGGGAGGCCAAGGCTGCCTGTCTGAGGGTGCGGGGATGGGGGGTGGGAGTGGAGCTGGAGCCAGATATAGACTGGCGGACGTGTGCTAGTAGTAATAAGAGGGCCCAATTTTTCCTGGATGTGATAGCTGATGAATTCCTTCTCCAAATGGTTACCGAACCAACGAGAGGGGATGCCATCTTAGATTAAGTACTGGTGAGTAGCGAGGACCTCATAGATGAACTGGTTGGAGGGGACAACTTAGGTTCAAGTGACCATGAGCTAATTCAGTTCAAACTAATTGGAAGGATAAACAAAAATAAATCAGCGACCAGGATCTTTGACTTCAAAAAGGCTAACTTTAGGAAATTAAGGGAATTAGTTGGGGAAGTGGACTGGATAGAAGAACTCAGGAATGTAAATGTAGAAGAGGCTTAGAATTGCTTCAAATCTAAGTTGCAAGAACTATCTGAAGCCTACATTACAAGGAAAGGGAAAAAATTCATAGGCAAGAGCTGTGGACCAAGCTGGGTGTGTAAGCATCTCAGAAAGACGATTAGGAGGAAGCACAGAGCCTACAAGGAGTGGAAAAGGGAGGGATCAGCAAGGAAAGCTACCTTTTGGAGGTCAGAATATGTAGAGAGAAAGTGAGAAAGGCAAAAAGTCAAGCTGAGCTGGACCTTGCGAAGGGAATTAAAACCAATAGTAAAAGGTTCTTTAGCCATATAAATAGGAAAAAAACAAAGAAAGAAGTCGGACTGTTAAACACCGAGAATGGGGTGGAGGTCAAGGATAATCTAGGCATGGCTGAATGTCTAAATAAGTACTTTGCATATGTTTTCAATGAGAGTGAAGTTGAGCTAGGGGGTAGAGGTAGGGAAGCTAATGGGAATGAGATCATGAATGTGGAAATTACCATACCTGAGGCAGAAGGCAAACTTGAGCTGCTGGATGTGACTAAATCGGGGGGGAGGGGCGGGGGGGGGGGCGGACAATCTCCATCCAAGGATACTAAAGGAACTGGCTCATGAAATTGCCAGCCCTTTAACGAGGATTTTTAATGAATCTGTAAACTGTTGTACGGTATGACTGGAGAATCGCTAATGTAGTTCCTATTTTCAAGAAAGGGAATAAAAATGATCCGAGTAACTACAGACTTGTTAGTTTGACCTCGGTAGGATGCAAGGTCTTGGAGAAAATTTTGAAGGAGAAAGTACTTAAGGCTATAGAGGATAATGGTAACTGTGATAAAATACAACATAGCTTTACAAAAGGGAGATCGTGCCAGACCAACTTGATCTCTGTTTTTGAAAGGATAACAGATTTTTTAGATAAAGGGGATGCGGTGGACCTAATTTACTTAGATTTCAGCAAGGCATTTGATACGGTTCCCCATAGGGAGTTATTAGTTAAGTTACAGAAGATGGGGATTAATATGAATATAGTAAGGTGGATAAGGAACTGGTTAAAAGGGAGACTACAGTGGGTCATACTGAAGGGTGAACTGTCAAGCTGGAGGGAGGTTACCAGTGGAGTCCCTCAGGGATCTGTCTTGGGACCAATCTTGTTCAACCCTTTTGTTACTGACCTTGGCACAAAAAGCGGGAATGTGCTAATAAAGTTTGCGGATGACACCAAGTTGGGAGGTATTGCTGATACAGAGAAGGATTGGGATATGATAAGAAAGATCTGAATGACCTTGTAAACTGGAGTATCAGGAATAGGATGAAATTTAATAATGGGAAGTGCAAGGTCATACATTTAGGAACAAATAACAAGCATTTTTCCTATAAGTTGGGGATGCATCAGTTGGAATGGACTGAGGAGGAGAAGGATCTGGGAGTACTCGTTGATCATAGGTTGACTATGATCCGCCAATGTGATGCGGCCATGAAAAAAGCTAATGCAGTTCTAGGGTGTATCAGGAGAGGTATTTCAAGTAGAGACAGGGAGGTGTTAGTGCCACTGTACAAGGCACTGGTGCGACCCTATCTGGAATATTGTGTGCAGTTCTGGTCCCCCATGTTTAAAAAGGATGAATTCAAATTGGAACAGGTGCAGAGAAGGGCTACAAGGATGGTCTGTGGAGTGGAAAACCTGTCCTATGAGTGGAGACTCAAGAAGCTTGGCTTGTTTAGCCTAACCAAAAGAAGGCTGAGGGGGGATATGATTGCTCTCTATAAATACATCAGAGGGATTAACATCCGGGAGGGAGAGGAATTATTTGAGTACAGCACCAATGTGGACACCAGAACAAATGGATATAAACTGTCCATCAAGAAATTTAGGCTTGAAATTAGATGCAGGTTTCTAACCATTAGAGGAGTAAAGTTCTGGAATAACCTTCCAAGGGGAGTTTTGGGGGCAAAAGCCATAACTGCTTTCAAATCTGAGCTTGATAAATTTATGGAGGGGATGGTATGATTACCCTATTTTGGAAATTGACTGATGTTTGGCTACGTGTGGTGGATATATAAGTGGCCTAAGAGGGGAGAGTACATGGGGTGGGTTCTGAGTTATTACAGAGAATTGTTTCTTGGGTAACTGGCTGTTGAGACTTGCCCACGTGCTCAGGGTCTAACTGATCGCCATATTTGGGGTCAGGAAAGAATTTTCCCCCAGGGGTGATTGGCCTGGGCTCTGGGGGTTTTTCGCCTTCCTCTGTAGCACAGGGCATGGTTCGCCTACCGGTGAATTCTCTATATCTTAAAGTCCTTAAATCATGATTTAAGGAGGTAAATAACTCAGTCATAGGTTGGGGGCCTATTGCTGGAGTGGGTGGGTGAGGTCTTGAGGCCTGCATTTTGCAGGAGGTCAGACTAGATGATCATACTGGTCCCTTCTGACCTTAAAGTCTATGAGTCTATGAGCCAGCCATGTGGGGCACGCTGGCCCAGAGGCTGGGCCCCACGTGCTCCACCCTGTGGGCGTGGAGGGCTATGCCCAGAGGCTGGGCATAGCCCTCCCGCCCTGCCGCCAAAGGCAGTGGGGCAGTCATGGGAGGAGGGGCTGCGGCGCACGTGGGGGTCCCCGCACTGCCCTGCTGGGAGCGGGACAGTGCAGGGCCCACGTACCCGCGGGGCTCGGGGCAATTGCCCCATTCGCCCCTCTCCAGGGACGACCCTGCTGGTAATGGGAATGATGCAGCCTACTGGGCCAGGATCTCTAGAGGGGTTGAAAGTCAGAGGGATGTCTGAGCTGCAGTTCTTTCCAGAGCTGCTCCTGGAGCATCACAGTTTCTCAGGAGTAAGAATAAACTCTCAGTCTAGTCCTCTGGTGGGAGAGAAGTTTGGCTGTGTTATACCTGAGTTTCAGTTATGGCAAAGAGCAGCTACTGGTAGATATGTTTCCCTCCTTGCAGCCTGTTGTTTTGTGTATTTGGATGTGCAAATTCAAAAGCAAAATCTGCTTGCTTTACTCAAATTTTGTGAACTCATTGGCTATGTCTACACCTACTAAAATTAGTTCGAATTAGTTAGTTCACACTAGCTAATTTGAACTAATTTTAGTTAGTTGGCACTTGCTTAGTTCGAATTAGCGATCTCCTTTGATTTCAAAGGGCCGGTTAGTTTGAACTAAGAAATTAGTTTGAATTAACATGGCCACATTGGTTAATTCGAACTAGTTAGTTTGAATTAACCCTTACTTTTAATACCCTATTTGAAGTTATTAGTTCGAATTAAGGAAGCCCTTAATTCGAACTAATGAAAGCCTAGTGTAGCCATGGCTTTAGTTAGTTCGAATTAAGCCTCCTTAATTCGAACTAACTTGCCAGTGTGGACATAGCTATTGAGACTATTCCCAAGTATAAGGCAAACAGGGCTTTGTGCTTTTATTTTCACACTTGGTCATTTTCTAAGATTCCAGCACTATCTATATTAAATCTGTATTAAAAGCATCTTAGGACATTGTGCATGGAATCCTAAATTGCATTAGAGAAACACAAGTCAAGAGGCTTGATTGTAACTAGTAAAACATCTGTTAAAGCATCTGCTTCTTAATTAATTACCATCTCAATTGAAAAAGCCTTGTCAAAGCAGATTTCTTCACTTCCTTTAGGATGTCTAAAATATCTTTGACTTTTTGAAAAGAGATGATTTTTGGAATAATTTAACATTTTCAAAGATCTGTGTGGCTTAATGTACATATATTAATTGATATTAGTTATTAGGAATCCAGTTCTGCAAACTCTTACTGCTGAATGTAATGCTTATTTTTGGGTGAGTACTCTGATAACATGGCAATGAACATAGTACTAGATAGAGAGCTCACAACTATTGTTATACCAAAAAGAGTGCCTGAGATCTTTTAACGGGGAAAAGGCAACACACCGTGTTTATTATAGAAGGAAACAAAATTATAAACTAGCTTATACCTATACACGCACACACACATTCATCCACGCGCCCAAACACACCAGAAGATATTCTGCAGTTCATAGAATTACCAGTCCTGATTGTGGCTTTAGTCCGTTGCTGGAGTACGTCGCTCATGGCAGCTATCTGGCCAGGGAAGCTGAATAGGAGAAAGAGCGGGGTCTCTGTCGGGCACGCACCGACGCTCCTTTTTCTCAGGTGCTATGCAGAACTGTGTCCCCCAAACTTTGGAGTCTCACCCAGTCTTTATAGGTCATGCTGCTCCAGGGGCTCTGTGTGTCCATTGGTCACCAGGCAGTTACGGACATGACTTCCAGCTCATTTTTTTGATAGCTTGATTAACTTCATCTTTTTGTTTCTGGGGTTGATTCTTTTGCTTTTGGGGATGTGTTCACATTCTTCAGCCATTGGAATGGACTTCACATTCATCAGGACAAGCTGGCAGTTTGGGACTGATTCGCACATACACACACCCTCCATCCACACGTTGCTCAGACAATGTAGGCCAGGGGTCGGCAACCTTTGCCGACCCCTGTGCCGGCCCCTCCTCCTCAACCCTCAGCTGGTGCTGATAGCCCACTCGTGGAAAGAAGCCACCTGGAGTGGCTCCTTTCGGCAGCGTGCCTGAGGACCCCTATCCCCAGGCACACCATGAAAAAAGGTTGCCTGGAGTCACTCCTTTTGATGGTGGCACACCACAGAGAGGAGCCGCTCTGGGCGGCTTCTTTACATGGAATGCCTGGGACATGGACACGGTAGGGACCTCCGCACTGCAGCCGCCCCCGAAAGAAGCCCCTTGGAGTGTCTTTTGGTGGCAGGAGTGGCAATTTCTGTGGTGCCACAGAGGCTGCCGAGTGCCGCTCCGACTGGGCTTGTGGGCCACTGTTGGCATGCGTGCCGGGGATTGCCTACCCTTGATGTAGGCTATTCACTCTAGAAATAGTTTCACACAAGATGGGGTACATTGGTCAAAGATGGAATCTAACATTTTCAATATGGAGTCTAACATTTTCAATATGGAGCTTTACATTACTTCAAATGTTACACTTTTCTTTAAATGCTGCAGAGACTGGGTAAAAAGGTTTGTCATACCTATTGCCTAAGAGCACATAGGCATAAACTTACACAATAATGTAAGCTGGGAGAGAGTGGCTCAGAGGGGAAAGGGGGGGGGCCCCCCCCCCTTCCAGAAAAAGAACCCAAAAGTCAGTGGTTCAAGCTCCTTGCTCCCCAATAGCTACAGGAAGCGCAGGGTCCGAGAGGACAATCCTATTAACAATGTAACTCATTACAAATGTCAATCATCATGAACTAATTAAGGCTATAGAAAGATTGATTCAAGTTATGAATGAAACCAATAAACCAATTAAGACTCGAGAAAGTTATGAAACCAATAAACCAATTAAGACTAGAGAAAGCTATGAAACCAATAAACCAATTAAGACTAGAGAAAGTTATGAAACCAATAAACCAATTAAGACTAGAGAAAGTTATGAATGAAACCAATAAACCAATGAAAACTATATAAAGGTAGAGACTGATACAAATAGAGATTGACAAAGTTTTATAAACAGTAAAATCACCCGCATATCCCTACACTATGGCCATGTCTACCCTGGGAGCCATCTAAAGTTGGTGTTATTACATCCACATAATAAAACCAGAGCAGAACGTCCACAGGACAGTCTTGCTCTGGCTCCCAGTGTAGACACTGTGCTGGCCGTCTCCCGGAGCCCCAGGGCTGGGGCTGCTGAGCCCGCCAGCTCTCACAGCTGGGGCTGCAGGCTAGGCAGCCCAGCAGCTGGGGCTGCAGGCTCAGCAGCCACCTGCCGGGGCTGGAACCGGCAGCAGCCCTGATGCAGGGCTGCCGAGCCACAGCCCCACATGCGGGGCTGTGGGAGCTGGTGGCAGCCCCCATGAAAGGTAAGGTCTACCCTGGGGTTAAGGGTTAAGGCAAATTATTAAATTCTCCTTTATGCCTCTTGGAGAGGTGGAATTACAAGGTTGACTTGTAACTTCCCTTAATTTGACCGTCCAGCAGCCTGAGTGTGTACTCAGGCTGTAGAAGGTCAAAATAAGGAGTGTTACATCGACCTAACCCCTCAGTGTAGACCAGACCTATGTCTAGAGCCACTGTTGTCAGTAAAGGGGCATCAGGGCTAGCACAAAGCCTGTGGGATGGGGTATACAAACCCCACACCAGTTTGGGAGGGGCTAAGGGACATTACTGGGTCCAGTTAGCCCTACCCCTCTAGCCCTGCTGGAGAAGGGGTTGAATAGGGAGCAAATCAACTAAGGAGGAGGATGAGGACAAATCTATCCTGAAGATTCCTGACAAGGACACTGGAGAAGCCTTCCTGAAGGTGTAAGATTATATGCTGAGCCTGGCTGGGGCTACAGTTTTGATTTTTTTTTTTCTTTTCCCTTATCTGGGACTGAAAGTGGAGAAAGAAAGGCAGTGGTAGGAAGTGACCCTTGGAGGGTAACTCAGAGGACACTTCGGGGCCAGACATTTTTGACCCTCCCTAGGGCCCTGGATTGGATCCTGATGGAGTGAGCAGTCCTGCACTCCCTTACCACTGTTCCCATTACAGGAGGAAGTCTAACCACCTGTCCACCTCTCCTCAGCTCTGATTAAAGGGGGACCAGAACTGTAAAATGCACGCATGAGGAGGGGTTACTAGGTGTGCTAATCAGGAGGCCATCTAAATCCACCAAAGACTCTGTTACAGCGGATGAACAATTTAAGTTCTAGTTAAATTCCACATAGTCTGAATGAGACTTAATGGTCCAAAAGCTTTGTGAATAGTTGTGATGTTGGTAGACCAGGTGCCAGCTCATGCCAGGGTCACCAGGTCTCAAGTGAACACAGACCAATATGTAGCTGAAATCAGTCTGCATATTAGTATTGTTAAAACAGATATTAGAATTATAATCATGTGTTTTGATTTTATTGAATGTTGTGAGTTACTCCACACATTAATTTCACTTACTGCGTCTATATTCCAAAGGGGTAGCCGTGTTAGTCTATTGTAGAAAGACAACAG
>ML685785.1:18384391-18436104 GCA_007922175.1 Pelusios castaneus
GATTAATAAATCTGTTAGTCTTTAAAAGTGCCGCAAGACTCTGTTGTGCGTCTATATAGTAAGCCTTTGTGATAGTGTAAATCACCAGTGAGGTGAGAACTAGTAACTAGTGGAAAGTGCTGGTCTCCAACAGAAGGTCTTTTGGCCTGGCCAGCAAGGAAGGCCCTACTGACACCAAACACACTATTGTGGAATATTAAAGAGGACAAAAGACTTAGTTGCTCTGCTCTTCTCCCCATGAATATGAGTCATGCAAGTGGATTCTTCCCATCAACTGAATATGCAGCTTAGGGCACATGGAGGAAAGGGAATAACCCCCGCCACCCCAGCAAGAAGGAACCGTATCTCTGTGCGGCATGGACTCTCAGGGACAAGGTTTCTAGACATAAGCAAGGGATTCCCAACTGCTTAGCATGGGTTAGCCCTAAAGGATGTACAGAGCTTGCCTATTATAGAAGCTTTTATTACTTTTTGAAACTTAAGGGTGTAACTTACCTGTGTAAATAGGCTGACCTGATTTAACCTTGTGAACAACTTGTTTCCTTTTACAGTTGAATAAATCTTTGGATAGTTCATAATAGCACTGTTGACAAGCATTATTTTTGGTGTGAGAGCTAAGGTGCAATTGACCTTAGGTAAGAGACTGTTCCTTTGGGACTGGGACTAACCTGATGTAAGTGTAACCCTTCTGCCAAGCCAAGACGGCAGCAGCAAAGGGTCGGTTTCTATATCTAAGAGTTCTTAACAGTGTTACAACACCATGAGCCCCCATCCAGTCTCCTGGGAAATCATGCACTATTTCCTGGGCTCTCTAGAAGGGAATGCTTCCCCTCCCACAAGCATGACTCTGAATATAGCACACAAATCTTTTAATAGTAACATAAAGAGAATATACAGAGGCAATATCAAAACCAGCATGGATTTGGGGAGACAGTGCAGTGCAGGATTCACATAAAAGCCAATCAGCAGAACTCACCCCACCCCAGTGTATACAGAATGTGTCCTTTGCTTCTCCATTACCCCATACTGACCATCATAGTTTTAGCACACACTTCTCAAGGTGGGGGGTGGGGTGGGAGGGGGCTCAGTTGTCTTCTGCTACCTTTGGGTCTACTGGTGCCATCTGCTTGCACTGTCCCTGGCACAGTCCACTGCTCGCTCCAACTGCTAGTGCCATCCACTGGTGGCGGACGCTGGTGCCATCCACTGGTCACTCACAACGCCTGCTGGCGCCGTCTACTGGTCACTCGCACTGCTGGTTGGGCACTCATACCTTCCGCTTGCACCATCCACTCCTGCCAGCTCTCTGCTTGCAAGATGCTCTTTTGGCCAGAGGCACCAACTTCTGCTGGGCCTTAGTCAGCTTTTTAATGCTTTCAGCTCTTAGAGCTTGTACACACTACAGCCTTATCGTGTGGTAAGGTTGTGAGCGTACACACTATAATCTTGTTTGTTGCACGGCAACAGTCCTCTTGCCACGCAACAGGTAAACCACCTAAACGAGGGTGGTTAGGCTTACCGCGGAACAGCTGTTCTGTAGTAGAGCCAGTGTGTATGCTTGTTGCGCTTCTGACAGCCTCCAGAAATGTTCCAGAGTGCCAATCGAGGCCACTCTGGGACACCAGAGCTGTCATACTTGTCAATTTCACTGCTCTAGCAGAGCAGTGAAATTGACAAGTAGTGGAGCTCCTGCCACAGGAGCCCTGCTGCCATTGGAGCCACCAGGAACCCTGATGGCTCCCAAGGACTGACCACCCGGGCGTGGGAACACCCAAGCCTGCCTGGGCTGGTGGCTCCCGAGCCACCCGAGAGGGAGCCCCCAAGCCTGGGCGACTTTAGCTGGGACTTCTCTGCCGCCCAGAAGCTGGTGGCTGGAGCCCCACTGCCCTGGGAGTTCCCAGGGCCAGGGCTCTGGGCAGCTGGATCTCCGCTGCTCTGGGCATTCCCCAGGGCAGCAGGGCTTCAGCCACCGAGAGCGCCGGCGGAGCCCCAGTCCCGTGGCTGGGTCTCAGCTGCCGGCAGCTGAAGCCCTGGTGCCGTGGCTGGGGCTCCACTCCGCTGTTGGCTTGAGCCCCAGTCCCATACCCGGGGCTCAGCTGCCAATGCAGCCGGAGCCCCAGTGCCACCCAGCTTGCTGGTTCCAGGGCAGCAGCCGCCACCACCCAGGGAGCCAGCAAGCTGGGCAGGCTGGGACGGTGGGGGCTGCCACAGTGCCCAGCGCTCCGCTTCCCGGGGCGGCAGGGGCTTCTGCCCCAAAGCTGGCAGCTCTGGAGTCCAGCCGCCCGGCTTGGGAGGTGGTGGTGGGGGCTGCCCCAAGCCGGGTGGTTGGGCTCCGGGGCTGCTGCCACTTCGGCACAGCCCCCTCCTCACTCCAAGCCGGGCGGCTGGGCTGGGCTCCGGGGAACACCCCCAGTGGGGCTCCAGCCCTGTGGGGGAAACCCCAGCAGTGGGCTCCAGCCCTGTGGGGGAAACCCCAGGGCAGCTAGCCGGGGGAAATAGCCCAAAGGCTGGCTGCAGTAGTGCATGGTGGGACAGGTGCCCACCAGGCGCTGCTCCTTGTATCGAAAATTCAAAGGAGCGTGTGAAAGCTCCATTTCACCACAAGGAGTGCTGTTTTGGACACGGTAAAGTGTTATATTTATAGCACTTTGCTTGTCCCGCAACACCTTATTGCGGGACAAGTCTGCTGTGTGTACATAGCCTTAGAAAGATTTCAACCCTCTTCTCATCTTAGCGCCAGACTTCAGCTTTTAGAACATCAGACAGGTCCCTGATCAGAATAACAAAAGACTCCATAAGGAGTCATTAAGCGTGTCTTGTAACAGTGGGAGGGGAATTAGGCATTGCCTAAAGCACTGCTCTTCAGCGGAGCTGATGCCATCCCTCCCCCCCCTTTACAAAACTGAAAAACAGGGTTGGACACTCTTCTGAGTTCTGTGTTGCTGATGGTGACTTTTCCATCAGAGCAGGGCAGTTTTTACAATCAAGGACAGCATGTAATGAAAAAGACAACATTTCATTTTCCCTTTCAGTTAAAACACAGGGTTTGTAACCCAAACTAGCAACACATACCATTCCCCATCTTGCCCAGCACCTGGGGGGGGGGTGTTCATCCATATAAAGTGTCATTGTGCTGTGTACTTAATTGTACTCCTGCAAATACAAAACCCATGCAAATAGCCCTTTTAGCTGTTAAGCAAGAGAAGTGTCCAGCCTCTAGAGCTTGCTTACATCAGCGACCATCTATCAGTAAGGTAGGCTCACCTGAATGGTGAAACAGATGTGCATACCCATGCAGACTGTCTGTGGCTCCATGCTAAGGAGGTTATAGTGCTTGAGTTTACACTTTATAATTGGTTGGTGAAATCTAAGTATAGAACTCACAACCAGTTTGGAGTTTTGTGGCCTGCTTCCTAACTGTCTGCCCTGAGGTTGGTATGAGGGTTATCTCTATGGGGTGGGGTGGGGCCCAGGATCAATTGGTTTGTGGGGTTCCTCCCTCTCCTCTGTGCTGTGGGGGCAGGGTGAGCCAGTCCAGAGGCCTGGCTTCACACTCCCACCCTGCCTCTGGGCAGCTGCTCAGCTCTTGGGGGCAGGGTGGACTAGCCCAGAGGCTGGGCTCCATGCTCCCGCCCCGCCCTGCCCCTTGCCTTCAGCTTGCCGCCAAAGGCAGCAGCTGAGGGAGGGAGCAGCATGGCACTGCGGGGCCCGCGGAGCCAGGGACGGTCACCCCACTCACACCCCCCCAGGGATGACAGTGGTTCGTATTCATATCCATGGGTCACTTCAGTACAGTTTGAAAGATTTCCTGCACAGGAATGAATTCCATCTTAAACTCAGTAATGAGACTTAGCTCATAGACTCTAGAACACTTAAATACAGTGTTAACTGTAAGCATGTGCTTAAATCCATCTCTGCTTAGCAAAGCACTTAAGCATGTGCTTAAAACCCCCTGACATCAATTTAGGTGCTTTGATGAATAGGAAGTTTGAAATATGAACCATAATCTTTGAGATTTGGTTCCATCTCTGTTCTTTACCTTCTTGTTTCCTGCCAGTGATATTTTGGGTGTTTCTGATACCATCAGCAGCAGTAAAAACACACAATTGAATAGTGCTGATTTTCTCCAATAGCCACTTTTATTACAGTATCCGTGTTATCTATGTCTGAAATCTGTTGTATGATAAAAGGACAGTGTGAGGCAGAAAGTGGTATACTCCTGTGGTGTGGAAAAGCCTCCCTTCTAAGGGTGGACTGCCCTACTGACCTCAGTGGGAAGGTTCCTTATATGAGAGACATGTGGTACAACTTTTATATTGAAACTTCACATAGCATAGTTTGCAAACATTTGTCTCACATTGGTAGAAAGAATCTTAACATTTAAGGGTTCCAAAGTATGTGATGTAGTCTTCTTTTTTTGGAACTGATAAACTTAGCTGGTTGAAAAATGCAAATAGTTTTTCATGGGAATTGTCCCATGAATATTTTTAAAAACTAAAATCTGAAAATGTTTTGGGTTTTCATTTCTTCCTAGATTTCCAGAGCCAGAAGGGATCTTTATGATCATCTAGTCTAACCTCCTGTATAACACAGTCCATAGACCTTCACCAAAATAATTCCTACAGGGTATGTTTTAGAAAAATATTCAATCTGGATTTATAAATTCTTCCTGTGGATAATTACCCTCACTATAAACATTTGATCCTTATATCTAGTGTTTATTTGTCTGGCTAAAACTTCCAGTAGCTGGATCTTGTTATAAGATCTCCTAGATTAAAGAGCTGATTAAGTATTTGTTCCCCATATAGATACTTATATAAACTAATCAAATCGCCTTGTAACCTTCTCTTTTATTAGATAAATAGATTCAGCTCTTTGGGTCTGCTGTGATTAAAAAATATTTTTTAATCTTTCCGCATCCCTTTCCTTTTTATCCCTCTTTTCACTGGAAAGGGGAAAATAATAAAAAGAGGGGAGAAAAGGGAAAGAAACAAGGAAAACTGGAAACAAATCTGTTTGTTAAAAAAAAAAAAAGAACCCATAACAAACATACTATGAAAAGTTTCACTTTTAGTGAAAAACACCATTTTCTGTCAAAATGTTCTTCATGGAAAGTCTTTGATTAGCTCTATTGATAAGGCATTGGGAATACAATTATACTGTAGTGTTGTTGGAAGCACAACAGTTGGATTTACATATGTAAATCATGTCCAAAATTTTAAAAGACATGAAATAACTTTTATAGAATCCTAATGTATTTAATTACAAAACATAGCCAATATATAAACTAAAATTTAAGCAAAAAAAGGCCTGTAAAATGTTGCAATTCTATCCTGCACATTATGCCATGGGTAGAGTCTAAAACACTCTATATCCCAATATTTCGTGTTTGTAAAACTCCATTTGAGCTGAAGCTTAGTATTCATATTATCTGCCCAAAAGAGACAAATTTATTAAAATAAAATATCCTGAAACAAACCAGAAGAGTTGAAGTGTTGGATTGGAAATGCAAAAAGAGAAGGAGTAGAGGAGGGAAATGTATTTTCAGAGCTAATACGTGCTTTATGAAAGCCAAATACATTGCAAAATATGAATTAATGTACTTGAAAATTAAATGAATACTAAATAAATACAGTAAGTTTCTGAAAATATAATACCTTAATGATCAAATTGTGGAACACGTAAAAAAAACACAAGCTTGTAATCCACACATCCCATCTTTTCTAGGTAGAATATATTGGAATGGTGACTGACTGTTATATGAATGATACAGAATGTCAGCCGAGGATGTCCTAGTATATATTTGAAATAGGGGTCACTTGTTCACATGCTAGAACAAAAGTCCTCTCAACTTCATTTAAATCTTTAGATTTTTCTTTAGGATACTGCACTTGAATTTTCTCTATTAATATGTAAAAAATCTTTGTAGTAACATTATGGTCCAATGAATTTTATATATTTCTGTATAAAGGCTTCCTTGTCTGTCCCTTTTAACACCATAGAGCACCAAGTGCTCTCCTGAGCTGTTCGTCTGGTGCAGTTTTTAGCACAGCTAGGGGATACTGTATAACTACATAAACAAGAAGTCTTGGGGCACTTTTAAAGACTAACAAATGTATTTATCATATGAGCTTTCGTGGGGGAAAATCGCCCCGTCAGACACTTTGAACCGTCTTCAAAGCGTCTGACGAAGTGGGATTTTCTCCCACAAAAGCTCATGCGATAAATAAATTTGTTAATCTTTAAAAGTGCCCCAGGACTCCTTAGGTGCGTCTACACTTGTAAATTAAGTCGACTTAAGCTTGCTTAAATCGACTTAATTTACTCTGCGTCTACACTACTCTTTCCTTAAGTCGACTTAAGCAAGCTGCTTAAGTCGACTTAAGGAAAATTAAGTCGACTTTATTAAACCTCGTTTAAAGTCGACTTAAGCCAGTGTAGACGTGGAGTAACCCTAAGTCGACTCCAAGTCGACTTAGGGCTCTCCAGGACTCCCCCTCTGCCCTCCCTGCCAGGGGGGTGGCACAGGGAGAGCCTGGCATGCTCCCCCACAGGGCAGGGCAGAGCCCTGCCCACCCGGCTCCTATGCTCTGCCAGGGTTCCTGTCCCCCTTTCCTCCATTGTACCAAGGTACAATGGGGCAAATGCTGAGCCCCCTGGCACTTGGCAAGGGGTGCCCCCCTGCCACCGTGGACCTGTCTAAGGTCCCCCTATCCCCTAGAAGTCGACCTAGGCGTCCAGTGTGGATGCTCTAGGTCGACTTTGTAAGTTCCCCCCAAGTCGACTTTAAATTTAGGTGTGGACACGCTAAGTCGACTTAACAAAGTCGATTTAAAGTCGACTTTGTTAAGTTGACTTAGCTAAAGTCTACCCAAATTTACAAGTGTAGACATAGCCCTTGTTTGTTTTGCTGAACTAGATTAATACGGCTACCCTTTTGAAACCTATATAACTACATGTATGTTTACCATTATGCCAGTTTTAAAAATATTAAATTACCTTCCTGTGACAGGTGTTACAATCCTGACTAGAGATGCAGAACCATTCTGCAGACTCACCCTGTCAAGCAGAACAGACAGTGCGGGACAAAGGTGGCTTTATGTTATGTATCTTTATGGAAATCTGATCCTGGGGACTCTGAGGGGCTATTTAGGGTAACTATAAGTCGTCCCTGTGCTGAAAGTGGTAGTAGAGAGGATTTTCAGGATGAAGAACGTGGCCCTGTGTGTCAGAAAGCAGAGTGAGAAAAATTTCTTTTGAGGGCAATCTCCATAAATACACACAACTATGAATCAGAATTTGATTTATAAGCTTGTCACAAAACCAATAAATTACATGCTCTATTATCTGTAGCTGCGCATTTACTATTATATTTATAAGCAGAAGATAGTACTTTGAAATATCTTGTTGGTTGGAACTTTGTAATGCAACGTGACAACAAATCCAAAATACACAGCCAAGCTAATAGAAAGAGACCTGTTAAGCAAACATAAAAATAGTCAGAATTGTAGACTGGTTTTGAGCAGGTCCTGACATAACCATTAAAGATAACGTGAATAGAATACTATGTATGGATGAAGAAAAAGTCAAGTGTGCTGAAAAATGTCAGACCAATACAAAAAATTTCTATGAGATTATAATCAGTAATATTTTACAACAGTACAGACAAGTGATTTACTTCAATCCAGCGTATTCAATTAAAAATGATATTGATAGGATTACAACTACATACTCTGTATCAGGATCTGGTCTTCTGTATACTGGTCTCTCATATTTGGGGAGGAAGTAGGAGTATATTAGGTTTGTGTTGTGGTTGTATTGTTTTTTGTGTATAGGGGGCTAGCTTTATTATATGTATGAACAGCTCAAAAAGTTTCTTTGAAAACAACTTGTATTAAACATATTGTTGAATTAAAAATTAACTACTTAGTTTGAGATAGATTCTGATAAATCAAAATAAATGCACACATACAGTAAAACTGAGGTCATATTGTGCCATCTTTTTTAAGTGGATGTTTACATTAATTATTAGGGCCAACTTGTAGTACCCTTTATCATATGAAGCAGTAATTTATTCCTAGAACCGTCACCATTGGCTTCAGTGAGGTGGAAGCAAGACATAATGTACAAAGTCTTATTGAAAACACTACATTTGTGGTAAATTCTGAATTGCTTAATAAGTTGGCGGAATTTTTGTCATATGTTTTTCTGAATTGTTAACAAGATATTTAAATCTCAGTACTAGTCTGCAGTCCACTTAGTTGTTACTTACACTTGCATGCTGTTTCCAGTACACTGAGAAATTGAACTGTGCCCGTCACTGCAGTATCTAAAAGTTTTCCAACTGTGCTGAAAATGAAAATTATTTTAATCAGCTAAATCCTCTGATAGAAAGAGTTTTATATTTGCTTGCACTGTTGATTTATTGTTTTATGTTCAAAAACATATGCCAAGCAACCACCACATCTTATAATGGACAGCCTGTCTTTTGGTGATTGAAAATTATAATTAACAAGTTTTTCCTTCTCCAATTTGCAGGACAGCTGTGCCAGGGTCCTGTTGTTCCGAGGAGCCAATAAGGAGTTAAAGAATTATAACAGCCAATCTCCATTTCAGGTAAAAAATAAAAAAATCTTTAAAAATGAAATTTCCTCATCTGCAGGGGCGTTGCAAGAGGTCTGTGCATTCTTAAACCATGTTTTGACTTATGGTGCACTGGGTTTGTGCTGGCCTTCTGCATGGAATGCCACTGGGGATTTCATTCTAGGATGGAGCTAGATGAGTAATCCAATTATTGCTGCAGTAAAGTGTGAGACCATGCTATTTTAAGTACAACTGGGCCTGGAAACAATTCCCTGATTCAAACACTCTTAAACTTCAGGACATTCAGATTCAGATGCAAAGTTTGTGACTTAGGACCATTACTTTAATATGTCCCACGTACTTTCAAAACATCAGTCACTATTTTCAGAATGGAACAAATACAGTACAGTTGATTAAAGCATGGAGCCCTAGTCCAACTCAGGAGTGAAACATCTTAAGGAGGGCAGAAAAATATAATCCTCCTTACCTCTGTTGTATCAATTGAGTTGGAATATATGTGCCCAAAGAGTTAAAGATGCTAATATAATGCAGTCACGGTCATACAACAGTTTCAAATAAGCAGCTCATGATCTGGTACACAGAGACCTCAGCCAGCTTAGTACCATGGCAAGCACATTATTAAAAATCCTTAACCCTTTATTAAAGAAAGGGGGGAAAGAAGAAAAAAACCCAGTTAATGCATTTGAAATGTAAAGTATTAAGTAAGGCTTTCATTTAAACAGCATCTCTTGGCTCCTTTCTCTGGCTGTGTCTACACTGGTAAATTAAGTCGATTTAAGCTTACTTAAGTCGACTTAATTTACCCTGCATCTACACTAGTTTCCTTAAGTCGACTTAAGCAAGTTGCTTAAGTTGACTTAAAGAAAATAAAGTCGACTTAATGAAAATTAAGTCGACTTTATTAAACCTCCTTTCCACTAGACCTAAAGCTTAAGTCGACTCCCTAGAGTTGACTTAAGCCAGTGTAGCTGTGGGGTAGCCCTAAGTCGACTTAGGGCTACCCCAGGACTACACCAATGCCCTCCCTGCCAGGGGGAGGGGCACAGGGGGAGCCTGGCATGCCCCTCCACCAGGGCAGGGCAGAACCCTGCCCACCCTGCCCCTATGCCCTGCCAGGGTCCCTGTCCCCCTTTGCCCCATTGTACCTATGTACAATGGGGCAAAGGCTGAGCCCCCTGGCATTGGGCAAGGGGTGCCCCCCTACCCCCATGGACCTCTCCTAGGTCCCTCTAAGCCCCTAGAAGTCGACCTAGGCATCCAGTGTGGACGCTCTAGGTTGACTTTTTAAGTTTCCCCCAAAGTTGACTTTAATTTTAAGTGGAGACACACTAAGTCGACTTAAAGTCGACTTAAATTACCCAGTGTTGTAGACATAGCATCTTTGACTGGAGGGAGTCTTTAGAAGGAAATCCCCCTATGTTTGACAGTGTATTAGACAGTAACAACTTGTCCTTTTTGAGGAAAAGAGAAGAAATTAGTTAAGACTGGCTGGAGCTGTTGTTGTTGCTGTTAAAGTCCAAACCTGCTTCCTAAAAGACAACAAGACGAACATACACAAAAGAAGGAGAAAAAAAATAACAAAGAGAAAAAAATACAGCCAGTATTAATTTTCACTTGCAGCCTCACTGCTGGAGAAATGCAGACACTGTAAACTGTGCTATCAGTCATTCTGAGACCTGCCAAAATTGTATAAGCATTGGGCTGTTTGGGGCATTGAATGTAGCTGCTTTTTTCCGGTCCCAGGCTTACAACAGTGTTGCAAAGTATATAGTCTTATTGGACAGACAGTAAAAGATAGAAAGAGAAAGAAATAGAAGAGAGAAAAAAAGATAGAAAAGAGAAAGAAATAAGGTGAGGAAAGAAAAGAACACACAAGGTATATATGTGGGGGGTGACAAGTTTCACATCCCAGGTGATATCTGGGATTTAGCTGGAGGTGGTGATGTCCTCTAGCCCCCTCTCTTTGGCCTCGTCTAGTCAGGACATCATTCAGGTTAAGGATAAAGAATGTCCAGGGTCCTTAGAGACATGGGGGGCGGCAGCCATGGGAATGAAGCTCTCTTCTTCCCCTTCTCTCATCTTTCAGTTAGCTAGCATCATGGTATCTGGCTTTTTCTCCAAAAAGGGAGGGACAGGAGTGAGAATCCCAAAAGGGAGTGATGGGCGAATAGCCCAGTCCTCCATTATTTTGTTTACCACTTAAGCCTAATTTTGACACACCAATCTTGGTTCATTGATTTCTGGTCTCACACTGTTCTTGTTTACCAGGCACGGTCTTAACACAGTCCTTGAATTATATCAGTGGGCCTTCTGTGTTTGAACTAATTTGGTCCGTCTCTGTTCTGCACCTTTCCTCCTCAAGATTTATGTGACATTTTATGAACTTTCATTCACCTCTTACAGTTGGGCTCACAATTCAGGTCAATTTGTATCACAGTGGCTCCTCCAGAGAGCTACTGAGAGTAGCAGTTGTACAAGCTAATGATTACAGAACTCAAAACAGTAGGTGGTACTGGTATTGCTAATGCACTTGTTAGTGATTATCTCTGGTATGAAATGTAAGACATGCAAAGAGTGATGTCCAGTTGAGACACACTGTGCTGGTTTATTCACACAGAGACAAGTGTGGTGGTAGTTTTTTTGTTTGTTTTCGTTTGATAGCATTGCTGTTTATAATCCACAGTGGTCTTGGTTTGAGTTTGGGGTGCTACACCATGAAGGGTGTGCCCAAACAGCAAGTCCCAGTTACAATGTGGGGAGGTAATACTGCTTATTTCCTCAATCTCCTTTATCCAGCAGGTCCCCCATGACTATATTATCTAGTGTTCCACTGCCAAGTGGCAGACAATTTAAAGAACATCCATTAACTAAGTGTTGGGTCCACAAACTATTGTTGAGCAACAGGATTATATGTCTCTTTAAGCAATAAAGTCATATTTCCCAAAGGGAGCCCCTTATCAGGAAAATAAAAGCAATTATACCCTCCCTTCAACTTTACCTGTGGTATTAAAGGCTTCCTCATTTTAATTCATTAATCTTCTCTTTTATGCTGTGGCCTCAAGCCACTTCAGATAATATTGGAATAGACCTCATAGTATAATACTTTCTGTCCTTTTTTATATGCTTTGAATAGTGGCATAGTTACGTAATGTTGATGTTTACATGCATCATAATTGGCAACTGGAGTTAGCTCTATTGACATGAATGAAGCCAATGGTACCTCTGAGCTAATGTTAAAGGCTCTCTGAAAACTTAGGCCAAATGCTTCCTGCATTGGTTACACTGGCTTCATGCTGGAGGTTTTCCAAACCACCATAAAAGCTTGAGACTAACTTTTTTAAAAAAATATAAAAGGTGAGAACAGCTAAGAACTCTGTCTGCGCTGCAGCCCTGGCTGGTTCATGGGTCACCCTTGGGAACTTGTCCTATGCTCTGGGAAATACTTCATTAAAATATTATCTCTTATGTACCAGGATCACATTTGTAATAGATCAGCACCCACTATGACATGATATAATGCAACATGAGACAAATGCACAGGTCACTAGATGCTGTTGAGCACTACAACTTAATGGTTTCAAGTAAGGCAGGGTGTGAGGCCAACATGATGATTTAGACCACCTATGCAGAAGTGGATTTGGAAAACTGATGGAAGTAACAAAATTGGAAACACAAGTTCTCTTTAATGGGGAGAGGTATGTGCCAGTGCAGTCTGTCTCTGTAAGCAAGGTTAGATATTTTTTTATTGTCTTTTTTCTTTGAGAATCAGTCTTCTTCCTTTTTCTGAAATTCTTGTGGTATGAATGAGTATGATCTAAATGAGGTGTGAAAGGTGGGATCTCCTTTGTTCGTTTTTTCTCCTTCTTTTATTAATTGCTGCAGCCTTATTGTGGCCTTATCAGAAAACTAGGAAAAGGACAAATAGGCAAATGTATACATCTGTGGAAAATCAACGGTTGGTGAGGGTCACGCTCCTAATGACTGAAAGGGTCCGATTAGCCAAGCCCTGCTAGAAGCACAGGCACATCAAGTTAGCAAGTGGGAGCCAGAAACCTCAGGAAAAGTGGGCTGGAGTAGTGCAGCTCTATAGTTGACTAGTGAGCTATACTCCATTATTGTGGGTTAACAATCCCTATATACGTTATGCAGTCATTTATATTATTTGTCTGGGTTACCTTTTGTTGTTGATCCTTCTTCTAAGGTGGGAGGACTAATACATTCCATTCCTTTTACTCTATCTGGACTAGAACATTTTATTCTTTATAAAGCTGCTTGTTCTGTATGGGTATGCCTGCACTGCAATTAAAGGCTATGTCCACACTGGCAAGTTAGTTCGAATTAAGGAAGCTTAATTCGAACTAACTAAAGCCATGGCTACACTAGGCTTTCATTAGTTCGAATTAAGGGCTTCCTTAATTCGCACTAATAACTTCGAATAGGGTATTAGAAGTAAGGGTTAATTGGAACTAACTAGTTCGAATTAACCAATGTGACCATGTTAATTCGAACTAATTTCTTAGTTCGAACTAACCGGCCCATTGAAATCAATGGAGATCGCTAATTCGAACTAAGCAAGTGTCATGAATGGCACTTGTTTAGTTCGAACTAATTTTTTCTAGTTCGAATTAAGCTAATTCAAACTAACTAAAATTAGTTCGAATTAGTTAGTTTGAACTAACTAATTCGAACTAATTTTAGTAAGTGTAGTCATAGCCTTTAATGTTCGGCTGGTCCATATCAGCTGACTTGAGCTCACAGGACTTGGGTTAAGGGGCTGTTTATTTGTGGTGTAGATTATCAGGCTCCTCCCTCTCCCCTGTGAAGGGGGAAAGTCCCCAATCTAGGGCAGCAGTCTGAATCCAAACATCTACACTGTAATCAGCAGCTCCTTAGCCTGAGCCCTGGGAACTCGAGTTTGCTGACCTTTGACAGAAAAATAAATGGATATAAACATCAATCAACGAGTTTAGGCTTGAAATTAGATGAATGTTTCTAACCATGGGAGGAATGAAGTTCTGAAACAGCCTTCCGAGGGGAGCAGTAGGGGCACAAATTCTAACTGGCTTCAAGACTGAGTTTGAGAAGTTTATGGAGAGGATGGTATGATGGGCCTAAATGGTGTGTGGTCCATCTGCAACTGCCAGAGACAGGGGAATTGATGGGGAGGGCTCTGAGTTACTAAAGAGAATTCTTTCCGAGATACCTACGCAATGGGTCTTGCCCACATGCTGAAGATCTAAGTGACCACCATATTTGGGGTCAGGAAGGAATCCCCCTCCCACCCTCCAGGTCAGATTGGCAGAGACCCTGGGGCATTTTTCCTTCCTTTGCAGCATGGGGCTTAGGTCACTTACAGGTTTAAACTGGTGTAAATGGTGGATTTTCTGTAACTTGAAGTCTTTAAATCATGACTTGAGGATTAGTAACTCAGCCAGAAGTTAAGGGTCTGTTACAAAAGGAGGAGGGGGAGGTTCTATGGCCTGCGTTGTGCAGGAGACCAGACTAGATGACCACAATGATCCCTTCTGACCTTAAAGTCTATGAGACGTGGGGCAGCCACAGGTGTTTAATCACATATCTTAAATGAATAAAATGTAATGATATTATGTCCAGTGTAGCTAGTCATATATTTTACTAGGTGGTGTATCATTTTTAGCTGTAGAGAATGTTAAACTAGGGAAGCTTTAGTAGTTGTGAATGCAGCAGAAGAAACTAATGGCAGCAGAGCAGTAAAGAAGCATTAGAATTAATTCACTGCCATCTGTCTTTATTTTGTTGACCCAGTCGATCAGACATAACAAATGGAACTGTTACAAAATTCTGTGAAATCCCCTTGAGTTAATAGGATTTTGCATACAAACAATGTTTACTCGTGTAACCAGAAGTACTGAACACTGAAGCCTCTTGGAAGTCCATAGTGATGAGTGCTGTAGCTATTGCATGTGCTTCTTAGCTATTTTTCAACCATATCATCTAAGTTATAGCTAATTTTTATTTTCATAACACCAAAAGGGATCAGTCTTTCTTGTGGAATTACTAACTTCAAAATGTCCCGGATGAAAACTGACCTTTCTTTTGAATATCTAATAAACTTCCTGAGTTTTGGGCGTGGTTTTAAAGGTTGTCTAAACTTCATTTATTTTTAAATACCATTTGGGATACAAAAGTTGTACTTTGGGTGCCAATTTGTGTGCCAGATGAGAGACTCATGATGTAATTTCATTCCTAGCTGAAATAAGATTTTAACTTCACATAAAAATAAAAAACAGGAAACAAAAAAACATTCCTCAGTTTTTGGGAACCCAATCCTGCAAACCCTTACTTCTGGAAGTAATCTTCACCCATAGAGGCTTCCTTGGTTATATCAGTAAGAATTTGCAGGAGTATGGTAGTAGCCTTTCTGCTGTCTAACATAATCACTGTTTTAGGAATACATTCTCTCTTGTTGGTTGTAGATAAGTATTAGAATCCTCTTCCTTCTGTCTCATTTTTGGAGAGAAGAGGAAGTCGGGGTGCTCTTTTTCTCCAGTGGCTAAATGGAAGAGGGGATAAGTTGTGTTGTCTATAATGGTGACTAGAATCAGGAGGGAAAAGGGATATCATTGGATTGTAGGAAGGCCTAATAAGCATCTACAGCATTGCTCCCATGTGAGCATGAGAGAAGACCCCTGAGGCAAATCTGTGAATATTGCGGCATCCTTCCTTCTGTTATAAATTTAATCTGTTATATATTTAATCTGTTATTTCCACCAGTTTTTTGCAAGATCTTTTAGCGAATTCACAGTATCTTGCCAGGATCAACCATCTGTCACACACCTGATTTTTCCCCACACTTTCTGTGACATTAGATTTACCAACAGACAGTTTTTTTCTTTGATTAATTTTTGACAACATGAAAATGTAATAAGGCCAATTATGAATTCTGAAGTTCTGTCTGTTCCCTTAAGATATACTCTACAGTTGTAAAATAGAGGTCCTTCCTCTCTGTGTAGATTGTATAATTACAATAGTAATGGAGCATGTTAATTAATTTGACAGGGGAGATTGATCTAGCCAAGTTTTTAACATTCCCATCGTCATGTGCAACTCCTTCCCTATAATTCCTTTGTGGAAAATTTGTCCCCATACACTCCATTATATCCAGGACAGTATTTACAGATACATTGTTATGATGCATGCTGCCCTTAGTTAACCTTTCAAAAAGATCATGCTTTTGCCTGGGTTTGAGTAAAATAAAATTTGTCCTGGAAGTTTTTGGTGTGGAGTTTTTATGTTAGTACCATCCTAATGCTAAGAAGTTCCAGTGAGTATAAGAACCTCATTGTGATTTTTCACTGTAGAAATGGAGAGTGGGGTATGGTTCCTGCCCAGAAAAGTTTGCAATCTAATGTACCTCTGTTCTATATTTGCAATATGATTTTGATGTTTTGTGTATACAAACAAGCAAGCAGTCAAGGTAGTTAGATTTAAAAAGAAGTTGCATGAGATATGGAGAGTTTATATTATGCATTTACATGAGAAAAAAGATGTAAGAATTCTATCTTTTATTAGTTTAAACACACAATTTGTGACTGGGAAAATACATTTTAGTAGTTGAGTAGTCTACATTGTAAACATGTGGCAGATTATGGCTGTCATGCATTTGTACTGATACAGTTGTTTTTGTCTACTGAGAGAATGAGATGAACACTGATGAAGTAATGCTAATAATTTGATTTAAAATTAGGTACAAAATCAAAAAAATCCACAGTTAAGAAGAATCTTTCCTTTAGAATTAGCTCTCTGGTGTTTTTGTATGTAACATCACAGAACTATTTCAGACATGTCAAAGAACAAGTTACTGTTACAGTAGTGTTAAAGATGGAAGGACAGAATTAATGTTGCTTGTTCTGGAGTTTCTGTAGATACACATTATAGCAGTGCTCGACAAAATTGGCTCCCAGCTAGGTGTCAGTAGTTTTATTTTTAGTCACCAGAGGGCACTCCTCCACTGCATTTCCGCAGCAGAACTAGAAGCCAGGCTACAAACCGAGGTCGCCATGGCAACCTGGCGCCTTGGTTTTGTTGAGACCTGCGTTATACCTTCTTTCTATCAGATTTTCTGTATGGTTTTACAGCTTTGGGAGTAGCTAATTGCTGCAAGACTTTGCCTTTCACACCTCTTTGTCTTCACTCAGCCAAATAACATGGCACAGTACATAGCCTAGGGAAACCTAATCTAAAGTTCACTGGAGTTAAAGGAAAGATTTGAATGGTCTTTGGATCAGGCCCTAAATCTATGACAGAATTATTTAATTACCAAGTAGGCTGCTAATGTTTGGAATTTGGCATGTCATATTAAAACAAAACGTTATGTCTTGTGTGTGTTAATTACTTGACAAAGGGTCTCCGTTGATTACCCAGCTATGCAGAAAATCCACAGATTTGAAATAACATTCTTTTCAAGCTTTTAGTTCGCTGTTCCAAAACAGAGGGCAGATTCCCATAAGTTATTTTCAAAGAGTCTGAACGGATGGAGATGGAGGAAGGAATACATGAAACTTAAATGCAGAGTTGGTGAGATTGTTCCGTCACAAGCTGCAATTAAGTAGAAAGAAAAATAGCAATGAACATGGTGAGAAGAGTTTCTAGAGATGATCTAATTAAAACCCTAATGTAGAGGTATCAAAAGAAATTTGCTATCCCATTTGTAACTACGTGCAAAAAAAATGAAACCAGATCAGAAATCTGATTTTGTCTTAAACACGTACACAAACATACACACAAAACCCAAATGTGTAAATGTCTATCATTGCTTTCTTATGAAAGAAATATTAAAATAAGTGTGATGCAGTTACACTCAGAAAAGAAGGAACAGATGTGTGAGATAGTTTCGACTAGGGCCTCCCTACCCATGAGGATGTTCTGACACCCCTCCTCACCTTGTCACTCCTCGCCTCGTGTTGGTCCCCACAATGCCTTGCTAGTGGATAGGGTTGCCCAGAGCTTCCCAGGACAGAGCTGGGGACAGTCTCTGCTGGTGGTGGGCTACAGCAAAGTCCTAAAGACCTCCAGGCATGGCTGGGCTTTCCCGGGCTGCGGGGCTTACTTGCAGCCCCATGTGTAAGTCCCTCAGGCCCTGTCTTCTGGTGTCCCCCCTCGGGTGTTGCAGGACTCACCCAACAGTGGGACTGTTTCCAATATCTCCCATGGTCTCCTCCGTATACGGCTGGAGCTGTCAGCAGCCTGGCTGTCACCCTACACCCCTTCTAAGCATTATCTGTCTCCCATACTAGCAATATCCTGCCCTCTAGGATCTTTCCCGTAGGATCTAGGAGTGGATTTCTCTTTCTCTTCTGCCTCACAACTTGCTGAGGCCCCAGCTGGGCTTTTAACCCTCTCTTCCTTACAAGGAGTGGGAGGCCGGGCTGACTGGGAGAGGCCTTTCCAGCTGTTCAGGCAGTAGAGGGCTCCCTCTCTGGTGGGAGGGGTTGGTAAACCCCATTACACTGTGACATTTTTTCTCAGCCCTAAAATTTGAAGGTATTTCATGTAATAATTTAGCAGTGCTATTGGTACAGGGGACATGTACTATCTTCTGATTAAAAAAATGTTTGAAGCACAGAACATGCCACCTTTGCCATGTTTATCTTTGAAGAGTCTAGGTGGTGCATTTGATGGTGTTCTGAATCAAATTGCATTTGATGGTGTTCTGATTTATCATACTGTTCTTAGAAGGGAAAAAATAGGAAAATTAAGTCAAGTTTTTTTATTACTGGTTGCCTCATGTGTTTCATCTAATGTTGCAACCAGGCATTATTTGGTTTCAGTAATCCTCCCTTAAAATTACTGCTTAGCCATCTAGCAGTAATAAGGATTATGTAATTAATCTAGCTGTTGATAGATCTTTCCAGTTTCTACTGGATTTTCCTGTGAAATGAGACTGTAATTGTAAACATACATAGTACAGAATTCTTCTTCCTTTCTCATATTAATTATTAAAACAAAACTAAGGGATTTCAGAATGCATTTGGGCGTGTGGTTACTTCACTAGGTGGCATTTGTAAGCTAGCAAAAGAGAACAGAACTGCAAGTGCCTATCTTTAATGAGTGAGAGACATGTTTTCACATGCTTGGAGTAAGGGATGGAAGAGGCTTAAATGCAATTTGATATAAAGTAGGTAAGCCTACAAGAAATCCTGCTTCTCAACTAAAAAAACCCACCATCAGGCAAAATCAATGTGGTTATATCAGGGTTATAAATCCGTAGAGTCTGCCAGGGATGAATTTGACCTGTTGTCCCTAATGACTCCCCACCTCCTTTTTTTTTTTCTTTTTGGCTTTCTGACTTATTTCATGGTGACTTTAATCTCCTTCACCATGGTTTTAGTTTCATAATCACTGGCAAGAGGATTCTTTCATCACAATAGGTCCCTTTGTCATATGAGGGATCAGTAAGTGAGATGATTTAGAAATGATTTACTTGCAAGTTGTGAGTAAAAGGCTTACATTTTTTACATTGGTCCATGGATGCTCAGTTTAATGCTGAGACAGTATTCAGTCCTGGCTTATTTCTGAGAGTAGCTAGAACATAGAAAATAAGTTGTGGGTTTTCATGAAGGAACAATGTAAAATACAATAAATTCTTCTTTTTAAATAACATTAAGACCCCTGTAAAATGGGTGTGGCTGCCCAGAAAGGAATTGGTGTCAGAGCAAAACCCTACAAAGAAAACACTACAGGTTGCAAACACCTAACAAGCAAATAAAATGTGGACATATAATACAGTAGAATTCTTCTTACTTTCACTTACATTCACTGTGCTAGTCAGTCCCAGTACTGCTGGCTGGATACTGAGAGCCCTTCACAGGCCTCCAGTGTTGCAGGAAAAACTTGCTGTTAATGCAAACAGAATTTCAGCAATGAAAATATATAAAGTGGTGTAATATGCTTGGCCAGCACCTTAAATGTGTATCACACTGAATATACAGGAATTAAACTTTAGTAGCAATATATTTTGTAAAATATGCTGATAAAACATATCCAGGGTAAAATTCTTGTTCCAGTGAAATCAGTGGTAATATTCTCATTGACTTCACTTTGGGCCCGAGTGGCTGGCTCCATTACATTTGATGTTACTATATTTTTGAGCTATAGTGTTCCCATTACTGTTGAGCTCTTTCTATTTTCTAATTTACTTTATTTAAATATATTTATGAATAGTAATCTATTTTGACGCTATAGTAGTGATAATTAGGAAGCAGATTTCTCTATATAATGTAACTGATATGTTTAATAATTTTTTTTGGCTGTAGATATAATTTCACTGTATAAGAGACCCTCTTTTCTTCTGCCCCAAAACTCGGTAAATGGATTTTGTGCAGATATGTAACTGGGGATGGGATGGACATAATTTATCCCCCAGTTCATGGATAGGGTTCTGGACATCTCTGTAGTCTCTTCAAAACCATTATTTCAACTATGAATGTTGTATTCTCTTTCTGCCCTTTGCTGGGTTAAGCTGCCTGTGATAAATGCTGTATGTGGGAGCAGCTTTCTGAACTCGGCTAGCTGGGTAGTTCAACATGCCTGCCCTCTTACTGACATTGCTTTGCTCCTGTGTTCCATGCACTCCCATGCCCATAAATTACTATCATACAAGTTATTTTAATGATGAAAATGAACCACAATGTTTTGTGCATTTTATGACCTCTATTTGGTTTTTGCACCTCTCACCCAATGATTTATCCCCTAGAGTACACTTCTTAAGTTGTCCATTTACTGTTGCTTATCTTACACTGAGCAGAGGAAATTGAGATAATTCCTCCAAACATGATGTGTGTCAGTATTGTGTACATAATTCAACTTTCAGGCTCAATTCTCTTTTCTTTACTCATGCAAATAGTGCCTTGACTTCAGCAGGGTAGTCCTACAATTTTAGTATTTCAAGTGTGTTGCACTTGGATTTATGAGACAGATTACAGAGCAAGTTGCTGCTCAACATTCATTTCATGTTCAACATTTCATCCTTATACATTAAACTCATGTCTATGTGTTTGGATAGCATCTACTATAATGGGCCGTTGGGTGCTACTGCAATATAAATAGATAAAATTACACTGGTCTTCATTGAAATGTAAAGTGAGCAAGGAAGACCTTCATCTAAACAATATTATATTAATCAAGAGAATGATGAAGAGCCTCAAAGAAATATTGGCCCTGTCCCATAATTTATATTTGCAGATGCTAAAACTAGATGTTGAACAAATGTATAATAGCTATTTTAGGATTACTGCCTGTCAATATCTGGCTACAGATGGCACAATGAATCATAGTTGGAAGAAAGAAAATGTTAGACACAAAGATATAGTTGCTAAGAGATTTTTGTACACAGTATGCTAACATGTGCTGGCAAATTTGGGAATAGCAGCAGTATGCTTTTTGAGAAGAAATTTTCAGTGGTGAAGAAATTGTCTTCAAAGGACTCTTTAAAGGAAGATATCATTATTATGCCCTGTATTACCAAGAAACGAAGATGAAATTTTGATCTAAGCAAAGAGCATCCAAAAGGTAAATGTAACCTTGCAATTCAGTGGAGCAAGACACAACAGACAACAAAGATAGAAAAGAACTAAAAAAAAAAAAGAGCTTTTTTTAGTATGCTTTAAGAAGAGATCAAAAGGGACAATGTCACTGATAATTTGCCATTTGCTGAGTGATAGAAATATCAGTATGAAGTTAAATTCTTTTCAAATATATAATATTTTGTTTAAACTACTTCATATAATTAGCTTTTTTCCATTAAAACAACTGTTTGATACTGAAAATGCTAAGTACAATTTTCTAGTTATGATCTTTAGTAACATTATTGGTAAATTGGTTCTGCAAAAACTGTGAGCTCTTTATTGCCCTGGTACAGAAGGTAAGCATACATTAGTGTTATTACTGTACTTAATGTGACTATCTTTCAACTGTTGTATAAAAGAGAAACATGGAATGGCAAAGTAGTGAAACTCTAGGTAATTCTTATTCTGATGAGTTTTGTTAAAACTTGCAAATGGTGGCATACTCAAAATAATTTGCAAAATGAAAATCAGTAATATGATTTAGGGAAAAAAGGGGGGATTCTGACATCCTAGACCATGAAACATAGGTAACCAACATGAACCATAAAATGGTAATGCATATATTATGTATATGAAATACTTTAAAACTACTATTTTGAAACAGGTTTCCCTTTGCCCTTATTTTTCTACTTAAATGTGTTGGATCTTGACTGAACAATTGATTTCTTGGTATAGAATGTTGTACAGTTTGTTTCCATGCATACATTTTCAAAGAAAACATATGTATATCTATTTGAACCATATATACCTTATGGCAATGCCAATGAACTCTGCTGCTAGAATATGAAACAGAGGCACTAGAAAACTAAACATGTTCAGTGTATTCTACACCATTTTACTTTAGCAATTTTAAACTCACCCTAAACCTGTATTTTATGATGTTGCAAGCTAGAAGCCAAGTCACAGGTACAGTAAGTACATTTACAAAATGCTGTACTTTGATTTCTGAAAGTGAATAATGAAATATAAACTCTGACAGTTCCCCGGTATATATCTTAAGCTACATAGTTATAATATTTACATGGATCTGATTTAGAAAGAGATGTAAGCTTTCTCCTTATTCCTTTATTTCTATGTCTTTAAGTTTAATTGAACAATCCTAAAGTGCAATTTATGCTTTTGTGCCTGGTATAGTAGCTGTCAAATTGTCATATTTCACTAAGATGTTACAAAATAATATATTTCCTAAGGCAACAGAGCCCCAGATCTATTTTGTGTTTATTGAATAAATAAACATACATTAACATAAAAGGTTTCTGAAGATGCATGAGAGTCCAGCAGTACCTAGTAAGTACTTTTTTTCTTCTTTCTTTCATCAACTTGAAGAGAAACTAGGAAGGAAACTACTTACCATTATCCCAAACAATAGCCCAATCTGTACCACTGAAATCAGTTTTAAGGTCTATTTCTTCACATAAGAGGAGATCAGATAATGGATAATACTTAGCAGTTCATGACATAGAAAAAGCAAGTGCCTTCTAAGGGAGCAGAATTCTTTTATATGCACCATACCCCATCATCCCTTGTAGTCATGGTGGTAAATGACAAGAAAAGACAGTATAGAGCCACATTGACAGACAAAGAGCCAAAGATACTGTATTTGTTTGGTTGAAAAGCTTGCTCCTCTGTCAGTCTACAATTCCATGTCATACTGGCCAGATATGACTTCCACATACTTTCATGGGAAGACTGTCAGCAAAGGCCAGTGGTTTCTCAATGACACTTGGAGGGATTTCACACCACTGGTTACTGAGGGTCAGTTTGTAGCCAGGACAAGTCTCCAAATGGCATTGGATGTGGTGGATATGATTTCCAGATTAATGACAACGACTGTTTGGTGCTGGATCTCACAGCTTCAGAGATTGGGCTTTCCCAAAGGAATACAAACCATGGTGGAAGATCTGCCCTTATTCAGCTCTAAAACTGACGAGAACCTCCACAAGCTGAAGGACTCATGAGCCACCTTGCATTCCTTCAGCACCTACACAGCAGTTCCTAAGAGAAAGCAAATGAAACATTCTTCATTCAGCCATATGTCTGCTACCAGAAGTCTTCAGAGCCACCCAGAAAATGACGGTTTCCACAAACTAAGGTGGCAGACTGCTTCACCTCAACCCTCCTAATCTTCACAGTACCAAAAACATTTACATTTTGTTGGGCTAACTGAAAGATATGTCTTATCTCCAGTGTTTCTGGAAATCAGTGACTTCCTATTTGGGAATTGCTTAGTTCATTTCAGACATGGATGGTCCTTTATCATCATCAACCAATGTGCCATGGACATGATTACACATGGTTATTCCATCCAATTTTCTGCAATGCTTATTCCTAGCTATGCTTCCCTGACCTTTTTATGAGCCTCTATAATGTCAAGAGATCCTTGTGCTCCTCTCAGAGCAATAGAGGAGGCATCTTACATTGGGAAGAGATTCACGATTCTACAAGTCCTTTTGTTTAATAATGAGGCAGCCCACCCAAATCATGACAGAGATCACTACTAGATATTTTACATCAATAAACAGGATAGGACCAACTCCTTCAGGAGGCTATCAGAACCTGAAATTAGTTTATCAGCCATCAGATATACCTAGTGCCAGTACACTTATATGGACTGTAGAACACACTAACAGATAAGCTCAGCAAGCACTCTCTCCCAAACCATGAGTGTGATATTAATAGCAAACTGTCAGAGATTCTGCTCAAGCGGAGGAATGAATCTGAGGTCCATAGCAGATGTGTTTCTGACTCTGTGGTCAGGAAGTCTGATGTAAGTTTATCTTACAACAGCATTAATTCCTAGAGTGCTTCACAAACTTAAGCAAGACTCAGCCAAACTAATCCTTATAGCTCCAGCATGGCCCAACAGTTCTTGTTCACAGATCCATTGATTCTCTCAGTATCCCAGCCCAAGACACTCCCCCTGCTTCAGGACCTACTGTCCCAGAACCAAGGACTGATCCTGTGCCCAAATCTGCCATTCCTGAACCTCACTGCATGTAGGCTGAATGGATGTTATCAGTAGAGCATTCGTGTTCTTCTTCAATTTGGGAGTGTGATGGTCTTTGCTTGTGGGGAGCGTTGCTTAGTGGCCAAGGCTTAGGCCCTTCAACATGCAGAGGCCGAGTTTAAGTAGCAGAGCCCCAGCCATCCCCTATTCCACTGGACTCTGGCGTAGGGCCCTCTGAGAGGGGCAAAAGGTTCTGACATCCAGGAGCACCATAAGACTGCACTCCCTCCTTGCCTCTCTATGGTCAAGTTTGCAGCCTATCACGGGAGGTTGTGAAGGGGGTCGGCTCACTGTTTGGCACCTCTTCACAGCTGGGCATGACATGGAAGCTTTCTCCAGCTTTGGACAGAAGCTGCCTCCTCTCATGCCTTGGCCCTCTGGCAAGGTCAGTTTCAAGTCTCTCCCCTTTGAGGGTAGGGCATAAACAAAATATAAGGAATCAACACAAATAAACTGGGTTAATAGGTGAATGGGGGGAAATGCCTCTCACTCTGGGTATAACAGAAGCGAATTCTCCCTTTCCTCAGGGAGGTACCTTAAGCAGTTGCTGAGGGAGAGATCATGCTTCTTTACCCTTTTCTCAGGAGCTGCAGGACAAAGGTTATTTCTCTTCACTCATCTGCCGAAAAGTGAGCTGTTATGTTCCCTTTAAACTCCTCCTCTAGTCTGTGAATCTCTTGCAGTGTTGTGTGGTGGGGCTGATTGAGCCCAGAGCAGCTCCTTTACCTGAAGTTATCCAGTGAGGGGTTTCTATTTCCCATCACAGGAGGGGTCTGATAAACAGTAGCAAAGACTCAACAAGACAAATTTACCCGTCAAAATGAATGAGATTCTCTTATTTGTGACAATGGAAGTTGTTGATCCTTCTTTGCTCTTCAGTCCCACAGATTCATGGTTACTCACTAGAACTCAAAATGAAGAATCTATCTGTCAGGTTGGTCAAAGTGCACCTGGCAGGGATCTTAGCTCAGTACTTGCCAGCGGAGGGTCAGATAGTCTTTGCTCACCTGATGGTGAACACACTCTTGAAAATATTCCCCCCTGAGACTTGAACGTGGTGCTCACAACTGTCATGGGACCATACTTTGAGCCAATGGCCTCTTCTTCATTACTGCACCTATCAATGAAAATGGTGGTTTTGTTAGCTATAACATAGACCAGCAGAATAGGAGAGATCCAAGTGCTAATGGTTGACCAACCGTATACATTGTTCCATCCTGAAAAGGTATCAATGAAAACACATCCTGAGTTCTTTCCAAAGGCTGTCATAGAATTCCACTTTAATCAACTAATAACCCTACCAATATTTTTTCCAAAACATCATATATCCAAATCTGAGGCAATGTTACGTACATTTGATGCAAGGAGAGCCATAGTCTACAACCAGAGGAGAGCTAACCTTTTCAAAACATCGCCAAGCTTGTCTTTTTGTAGAACGGAAGGAATGAAAAGACTTTGCAGTTTCAATGCAGAAATCATCCAATTCGATTTCTTACTGCATTAAAACAAGCTATAAGGTTGCAAAGGTGACCTACCAATCATAGCTATGATACACTCCACCAGAGTGCAAGCGCTATCAGAAGCAACAATAAGGCCTCGTCTACTTTAATACTTGCGGTGGCAAACCTTTTTTTGCTTAGGGTTGTGAAAAAAATACCTCACTGAGTGACATACATTTTGCTGGCATGAATGCATGTGTGTAAAGCGCTATGTTGGCAGCAGAGCATCTCCCACTGATCTAGCTACTGCCACTCATTGAGGTGGTTTTATTATGTTGGTAGTATAGTTCTCTCCTGTCAACAAAATGTGGCCACACTGGTAATCTTACAGTGGCACAGTTGTACTGTTACAGCTGTGCTGCTGTTTAATTTTCAGTGCAGAATAGCTCTTAAAATGCTATTTCAGCACCCCTGATGCTGTGCCACTGTGTAGACGCTTACAGCAGTGACAGAAGGGGTTCTCCTATTGCTGGAGGTATGCCACCTCTCTAAACGGTAGTAGAATTCCTCTGTTGTCTACGCTGGGGGCTAGGTTGGCTTAATTATGTCTCTCGGGGTGTGGATTTTTCACATGCTTGGGAGTCACCTTTAGTAGAATGAATATATGGACACTCACCCGAAGGAAAAAGGAAAGTTACTGACTCTTCATAGTAACTGGAGTTCTTCAAGATGTATTGTCCATATTCTTATTCCATGACCTGCCCTTCCATTTCCTTTGCCCAGAGTTTTCTAGAAGTTCTGTAGTGAGGAACTATATGGCAGAAGGAATGCCTTGCTCTTTTATATCCTCGCAGCAGATTCTGAGGACTGAAGAGTGCACACACACCCTGTGGTCCTGCTGGCCAAAAATACTTTGATCTCCACCACATAAGGTGCATGTGTACCATGAATGGAATGTGCATATGGAAACCACATCCCAAACTCCTGTTGCTGTATGCAGTAAGTGACATTCCCTTCCCTTTTTCTGCTTCTTTGTTTCATGTGAAAAAGCAGAATCTCTTTATAGTCTCATTCTGTTGGTGTCACAGAACTCATTAAATACCTTTAGCAGCTGTTCCAGTGTTTCAGACTTATTTCTGGCAACAGTGTCTCACTCATTTCTCACCCTTTCCCCACTCTATGAGATAGTCAAAAAAGCTTTACCTTCATTTGCTCATTTTCATCTCTCATAATCCACTCAGTGTACACACTCAGTTCTTGCTTCTGTGCTTCTTCAAGGTTCTTTGTCTGGAAATCCTGCTCTCCTGGTGAGCTGAGTTTAACTTCAGGGTTTGCCTGGAAGGCAGTTTCTCAAAGTATCTTGTGGTCACAGTGTCTTAAAGTCCCAGGGTCCTCCCACCTCTTACTCCTGATTTTGTGTGAAGTTGAAAAGGATCTTTGATCTCCTTCTGAAGCATCTGGGATGGTCACCGGCGGAGATAATGGACAGGGATGACCAAGTCGCATCAGGCATTCTCTCTCTTAGATGCTTTGTTTAGCAGGTTCTTACTCACATGCTCAGAGTCTAACTGACATGTGAGGTCAAGAAAGAATGTTCTACAAGGTCAAATTGGCAGTGACCTGGGGTTTTAAATCTTCCTCTGCAATGTGTTGATGCAGGGCAATTGCCAGGATTATCTGGGGATAGCTCAGTTTATCATTTGCCTGCCTGTGCAGGGACCTCAACTACTGGTGCATCTTGGTCTCTCCTCTTCTCTGCCTATGACACATAATAGTCTACTCTCCTGTGGGCTGTAAAAGTTTGCTTTAATTTTTGTTGTTGAGTTTAGTGTGAGAATGCTGGGTGGTGTTTGGTGGCCTGTGAAATACAGGAAGTAGTCTAGATGATCTTGTGCCTTCCCGTCTTAAACTCTATGACTCTGTGAAATAGACAGGATACTCTTCACATTATCAAAATAATGTTTGATCTGCTCCTCAATGTGTGATTAGGGACTGAGCAAAGCTAGGAGCCAGTTCTGATATTGCACTCTGTAAACCAATGAAATTCTAATGACTCCTCTAATGTACAATGCTATTGCCTGAATTCACTGATATTCTGAGCATGTACCAAAGCCATCTTTTTGAGAGTGCATTTCTGGAGAGCTGAGGCTGTTGAAGGTGGTATTACTGTCTAGTTGGAAAGTACAAAGGGGCAGAGCATTTTATGCTGTATTAGTTGCCTCATCCATGATCTAAGATTGCATAGGAGGAAGAGCTGCTGCTTGGCTCAACTTTTACATAGTATCTCCTACGCTCGTTTAAAAAAAAAAACGTGACAGACATCTAGAGCTTTGTGTGTGTTGCCTTGGATGTGCAGTTCCTGTAAGACTGCAACATAAATAGTGAGATAAGAATCAGGCCTTTACTGCTTATGTATTTAAGAACTCTCCAGTTCCATGTAGGAAAAGATCATTGGCTGGATCTATTGGAGAAAAGCATAAAGATCAGACTCACATTCCCTCTCTCTCTTTTTTTTAATTGTGGAGAGCATTTGGATCCCAAAGAGTCATGGCTTTGAGCTTGCATTTTCAAGAGTCAGAATGTAATGCTCTAAACTCATATCTTCCTAATAGACTCTATAATGGTCTTTCTTTTAACCTCTTCCCCTTTAAGATCTCTGCTAAGAGGCAGCACTGGAGCGGAAGAAGGGAGAAGAATAGTTCAGTTGAGAGAAAACAGTGAACGAAGAGTAAAAAGTGTGTGGTTTCCCTTTTCCTTAAAAGGGACAAAATGTTTATTGCTTTAAACACAGACAAAAATATCTAAATACTTTCTCATTGTGACTTTACCATGTAAGAAATGAATGTAGTTATCAGAGGGATGTTGGATGTATTTATGTGTTTAGATGGAGAGGGGAGATGCCTATGAGGTATTCTTCCTATTAAGATGTAGTCCATACAGTGAAGGAGCATAAGAACCCCTGGTCTATAGTATAGTCCCAGGATATTGTCATTCTGAAAGCTTCCCAGGGATGTCATTCAGATTTCCATCATATATGCAAAGAGGTCTTATTGCTTTATTATTTAAATAAACAAGTTATTTCAATGCACAATTCTTCTGACTTCTCAGAATTAGCCTGGTAACTAAGCATCTCCTGAAGGAGATGCTTTCCCTTAAGTTTCAAACCACCAGAAGACTGGAACAAAGCAGTTCCAGAAGACAGAATACCTTTCCAAAGCTGCATTATGCTAATTGTCTTCATTTACTCTTTTTCTAGTAGCTGCTACTGCTTATAGGCTAGTGATAGTGGCATAGGTCTCTCTTTTTTTCCCAGGAATAGGAATTTGTTCATTAAAATTTTGAGATTCTTGTCAGAACATCTCCATAATTCTTCATAGGGTAATTGCCATTCTAATAAGGCTTTTAATGAAAATAAACTTTGAACAAAAACGTGCTTTGAAGCTGCCTTTTACATCACACATTCAGAGAGCACTAGATCAAAGTCGTAGAAGCACTGCTGCAGAAGTAAAGAGCGAACTTCAAGAGCTTGAGCATTTTGTTAAGTGTCAATAATTTCTGCCTTCTGTTCTTGACTCTAACTCACTTTGTTGTTTTGAACAGCTCGCTTAGACTCTCTGTATCTCAGCTTTCTCATTTGAGGTTGAGTTCTTCACGGAGCATTTGGGAGGGCATATTAGGGTATGTCCAACACTTTGATATCACATACTCTGTGTAAAATTTTCACAATCATTCAAAATGATGTAGGAGCTTAAGGCCTATTTTCAATAGTAATTTAGGACCTGGGATACTGAATGTCATTGAACCTATGATTAGTGGTATTTTCAAAACAACCATATGCTTTTGAAAAAGCATACTAGGCACCTAAATACCTTCACATATCTGTCCCTAAGTGTCTAAGGACCAGACACACAAAGGGATTTAGGATGACATTGACCTGCTCCACACAAACAGAGAAGAATTGATCAGGGAAATAGAAGTGAATGGTAACCTGGGCAGCAGTGACCATGAGATGGTAGAATTCAGGATCCTGATCAAAGGAAGAAAGGAAAGAAGCAGAACACAGACCCTGGACTTAAGAAAAGCAGATTTTGGCTCCCTCAGGGAACTGATGGGTAGGATCCCTTGGGAGGCCAATCTGAAGGGGGAAGGTGTCCAAGAGAGCTGGTTGTATTTTAAAGAAAACCTGCTAAGGGCACAGGAAGGTACCATTCTGATACAGAGAAAGAACAGCAAATATGGAAGGCGCCCAGTGTGGCTTAGCAGAGAACTCTTCAATGAGCTGAAACATAAAAGGGAAGCTTACAAGAAGTGGAAGCTTGGACAGATGACTAGGAAGGCATATAAAGATACTGCTTTGGCCTGCAGAGATAAAATCAGAAAGGCCAAAGGGCAATTGGAGTTGCAGCTAGCAAGGAATGTGCAGGACAACAGGAAGGGGTTCCACAAGTATGTCAGTAACAAGAAGAGAATCAGGGATGGTGTAAATCCCTTACTCAATGGGGCAGGCATCCTCGTGGTGGATGATGTGGAAAAGGCTGAAGTACTCAATGCTTTTTTTACCTCAGTCTTCACAGGCAGGGTCAACTCCCAGGCTACTACACTGGGTAACACAGAATGGAGAGAAGGAGAGCGGCCCTTGGTGATGGAAGGTCAGGTTAGGGACTTCTTAGAGAAGTTGGATGTGCACAAGTCTATGGGGCCAGATGATCTGTATCTGAGGGTGCTGAGGGAGCTGGCCGATGTGATTGCAGAGCTGCTGGCCATTATCTTTGAAACTCATGGCGAACAGGGGAGGTCCTGAATGACTGGAAAAAGGCAAATGTAGTACCTATCTTCAAGAAAGGGAAAAAGGGGGATCCGGGAAACTACAAGACCAATCAGCCTTACCTCAATCCCTGCAAAAATTATGGAGCAGGTTCTCAAAGAATCCATTCTGAAACATTTGGAGGAAAATAGAGTGATCAGGAACTGTCAGCATGGATTCACCAAGGGCAAATCGTGCCTGACCAACGTGATTGTCTTTTATGATGAGATAACAGAATTTGTGGATGTGGGAATAGCTGTCGACGTAGTGTACCTCGACTTTAGCAAAGCTTTTGATATAGTTTCCCACAGCATTCTTGTCGGAAAGTTAAGGAAGTATGGATTGGATGAATGGACTGTAAGGTGGAAAGAAAACTGGCTAGATCATCGGGCTCAGTGGGTAGGAATCAATAGCTCAATGTCTATGTGGCAACCAGTAATGAGTGGAGTCCCCAGGGGTCGGTCCTGAGGCCGGTTCTGTTCAACATCTTCATTAATGATCTGGATAATGGGATAGATTGCACACTCAGTAAATTCACGGATGACACCAAGCTGGTGTGAATGGTAATCACACTGGAGGGCAGGGAGAGGATTCAGGGGAGGGCAGGGAGAGGACTCAAATCTCATGAGGTTCAACAAGGACAAGTGCAAAGTCCTGCACTTGGGATGGAAAAATCCCATGTACTGCTACTGGATGGGGACCGATAGGCTAGGTAGCAGCACTGTAGAAAAGGACCTGGGCGTTATGGAGGACAGGAAGCTGGATATGAGTCAACAGTGTGCTGTTGTTACCAAAAAAGGCCAATGGCATATTGGGCTGCATCAGTAGGAGTGTTGCCAGCCAATCGAGGGATGTGATAATTCCCCTCTATTCGGTACGGGTGAGGCCACATCTGGAATACTGTGTCCAGTTTTGGGCTCCGAACTACAGGAAGGATGTGGACAAATTAGAAAGAGTCCAGAGGAGGGCAACGAAAATGATTAGGGGGTTGGGGCACATGACGTACGAGGAGAGAATGAGGGAACTAGGCTTATTTAGTCTGCAGAAGAGAAGACTGAGCGGGGATTTGATAGCAACCTTCAACTACTTGAAGTGGTGCACCAAAGAGGAGGGAACTAGGCTGTTCTCGGTAGTAACAGAGGAGAGAACAAGGAGCAATGGTTTCAAATTATAGCTGGGGAGGTCAAGGTTAGATATTAGGAAAAACTTTCTCACTAGGAGGATGGTGAAGCATTGGAATGGGCTACCTAGGGAGGTGGTGGAATCTCCATCTTTGGAAACATTTAAGGCCTGGTTAGACAAACCCTTGGCTGGGGTGATTTAGTGGGAGCGGTCCTGCTTTTAGCAGGGGGTTGTACTAGATGACCTCATGAGGTCCCTTCCAATCTTATGATTCTATGACCTCAACAGTTATTTGGCACTTAGAAAATTGCAGGGACAAGACTGCAATCCACAAAGCTTGAGTTAGGCACCTAGACTCCTATACAATGAATGGGGAGATATAAGTGTCTCAGAATGTAATCTGCAAAAGCTGGTAGGCTAGGCAGGGAGTTACCTCAGATAGCTGATGGGAGGTCCAACTGTCCAAAACCTGTTTTTTTTCCTGGAGATAGGCACCTAAGTCTGATCTTCAGAAAGACACCTATCTCTGCTAATGATCCACAACCATGAAACCCTGTCCTGGAGTCTGTTTCAGTAAGAATGAGTTAGGAATTTGCCTTTCTTCACACAAAACGGGTGGAGGGAAAGGGGATGGTAGTGCTCAGTTTACAATTTTGAGCTCAGTGATTAGTGTGCTTGCCAGGGATGTGGGAATCCCAGGTTCAATTTTCCCCTTCTGGTAGAGGGGGAGAAACCACTGAGTTATGGGATAATCCCTTGTGGGGTTCCCTCTATCTCGGTTGTTGAAGCTGTTCCACAGTGGATAAATCTCCAGGAGAGGGATGGGGTTAGGACACTTACATCTCCCATGGGCTAATTTAGGCAGCTTGCTGCCTAGTTTAGTCTATGTTTTACAGATCTATTGGGCCAGAAAGAATGTGTGTGAGAGAGAGAGAGAGAGAGAGAGAGAGAGAGAGAGAGAGAGAGAGTGTGCAACTTTGTAGCAGGTGTTTAGGACATCCACCTGGCAGGCAGGTTCCTCTTATTGGCCAAGGTAATCCTGCCTGCAGTAAAACCGAAAATTTCCTTAGATCTGTGGAAAAGTTATGGGCCTACTCCCAAACATTGTGGATCCTTAGGGATGGATGCAATTCCCAGGAGATCACGTCCCATCTACATGAATGCCTTTGTATCTCCTTACTGTCTCTGGCCCCCTGACAGCACCCCTTTCCCTGAAAAAAATCCCTGGCAGTGTGGTTCAGTTGGAGCTGTGCTACTAGGGTTTGCCCCTTCCCCTGCTATGATGATACATTGGCATCTCAGCAAGAAGCTTCTTGGAAAACATAACACACTTTGGCTGTATTACTGCTAGAGTTTCTCCATGGGGCTTGGGAAGGAGGTGGATGTACATCCAAATACGTCCTACCTGCCTCTTACTTTCACAATCCAATCTCCACCAACTTGTATCGGTATGATCTCCAGACTTATAAAGAAGCCTTCGTAGGATTCAGAAGGGGAAATGGTACCATGGAAGCAGCTCCTTGCACTAGGAAAAATCAGTGAGCCTAGGATCTCTCTGTGCATGGATCTCTAGGACATAATCACAAAGACTTGGCCCATCAGGATTCCAGTGGCGACTTGTATGTCTTTCAAATGGGATCTATTTCAATTATTCTATACTTGAACACTCATTTTAGGATAAAGTTCTATGATAGAGCATCACAGAAATAGAAGTCCATCTATGTGGATTAACCCCTTATTTGTTTACTATTTAAGGCCCCTCTCCGCTTGCAAAGAATTACACACAAATATATTGGGGGCTTACATTGGGGGGTTTGCATAGACAGAGAATGAAATTATAGGTGAAAAACTCAGTGTAGCCTCTTTAATGAAGTTTCATTTAATGAGATTAGCAAGTCAAATACACATTTTCAAGGGGGGTTGGAGCTTTGATGATAGCAAGTCAGAGGTATTTCAGAGATTCAGGGCTTCTGTATGGATGATCCTGGCCTACCACAGTTTCCACAGTGTTGGCATGACTTTTCTTATCATGGATATACCCCACTCTTTGATAGGATACTTTGGGCTAATTTCAGTGAACAACTCTGCAGATCTTTCCAATTAAAATAACTCCTTTGGTGCTTGTTAATGTGGAAGTGGAGAGAACCTGGCCAATGGTGTAGGAAGGGCAGTAAATAATGGTAAGGTACCTGAATACCTGTCCTTCTAGCAAATATGCCAGCTTTCAGTGGATATCCTGTATCTACTAGTTCTCCTTCAAGCAAGTCCCTGTGGGTGCTCCACTGTGTGTCATAGGCGCATCCTCGCGTCACAGTTCGGAGATTTTGAAGTAGTGATTGTTGGGACTGCGGGCGCACGTGGCAGTCTTGCGACATGTGTTCAGCGCCCTTGACAGTGTGCATGGTCCCCAACCTTCTCAGTTCCTTCTCTACTGTCCACGGTTTCAGTCAGAATAGTTCGTCCTCCCGTCCCTTTAAATTTAACTGTCTTATCTTAACTTTATTTAATTTATTGTTTTTCTTCCCTTTCTTCACTCCTCCTACCATTTTTTCCCTTCATCCTGTTAAAAAAAAAAGAGGGAGACAGTAAAGAGAGAGAAAGAGGGATTAGAGGATTTCTCCCTCAGAGCCATGTTGGGCTCTCCCGGCTTCAAGCGCTGCGGCTCCTGCTGGGATGTGATGCCAGCTTCAGACGGCCACACTGTCTGTATTAAATGTCTCAGTGAGGAGCACATTTTGCAGAAGTGCTCCCACTGCAAGAATTAGAGCACCAGAGCGAGGCGTAATAGAGACCTCCCCCTCAAGCTCTGGCTTATGGAAAAGTCGCTTCATCCCGCATCTGACCCAGGACAACAAAACACTGAAACCAGGGACTCACATCCTTTAAACAAGCAATTAACTCAGTCTCTGCCAATTTACAAAAAGAAAAAATTTCTGCCTGGAGATGCCCATACTTTAGAGGCTTCAGGTTCCTCATGTACACTGGCATCGGACACTGAGAAGCGGCACCACTCTGCCTCGCTTGAACCAAGCTGCGGGAGCTTGGAGCCGAAAGCCGTGGCTCCTCGAGACAACCGCGCTCTCGCTCTGATACCCTGCACAACGTCACCGAACCCATTCAAGCCAGCTACAGAATCCCTACCCATGTCGTCACCGCAAGATAACTCGGCACTGATAACTCTGCTGGCAACGGCCCTCTCTACATCGGTGCCGGCGAAGACACCAGCGGAGTCCACTCAGCCAGCTCTGCTCTCAGATCACAAAGGATCAGCACCGCAGAGGGAAACTCCGAACATGGCACCACGAGAAAGATCAGCAAAGTCTAAACATACCAGTGCTGGAGACTCCTTTAGTGAACTCGAACATATCACAGCAGAGCTCCCCCCAGGGAAGGAATCTGTCATCTATAGCCTTCTCCTCTGATGAAGACGAAGAGGAACTGGAATTCTCTACACCCCCTCGATCTCACTACAAAATGGAAGCGAGGGGTCATGCATATTTCGACATGCCACCCTATCCTTGGTATGCTCCACCATGGTATGGCCCTCATTCATCCTCCATGCACCCATGGCATAAGTGGCAACTCTGTTCTCCTTATTCAGACAGACATAGCAAACCCTCAACTTCAGGAGACCACAAAATAGTAGCTAAATCGACCACAAAGCACAGAGTTACTACTCAAACTAATAAAGAGAGAGTCCAACCATCCTCACCCTCTCCATCACAAAATTTAGTCTCTTTTCCTGATGAGTCTGACATAAAATCCCCGCACACCAACGCGGATGATACTAAGCAATTTCAGGAGCTCTTCAGAAGAGTCGCTGATGCCCTGGAAATTCCACTACAAGAAGCAGCAGAATCACAACACAAGCTGCTCAGAATTCTACAGACCTCAACATCAACAAAAATCGCCCTTCCCATGGACGACGCCATCCTTAAACCAGCTGAAACCATATGGCAAACACCAGCTACCATCCCACCTACATCCAGGAGAGCAGATAGAAAATATTATATACCAGCTAAAAACTCTGAATATCTGTTCATGCATCCCCTCCTCTCTCCCCCCTGCCCAACTCACTTGTGATAGAGGCTGCAAACCAGAGGGGAGAACAATTGTTTAACAGATCAACTCCTCACGAAAAAGAGGATAAGAAAATGGACCTATTGGGCAGAAAAGTCTATTAATCATCAACACTACTACTTCGTATTGCCAATTACTCCACTCTACTAGCTAACTACAATCATGACAACTACTTGAAGTTAGCTGACTTTATCGAATTCGTACCAGATGACAAGAAATAACAGTTCCTCGCAGTAGTGTGGGAAGTATAGTTGATATTCCGAATGGCCCTAAAGTCAGCTCTGGACGTCGCTGATACTTCAGCATGGACTATGGCCACAGGAATATTCATGCATAGATCATCATGGCTCCATTCCTCTGAACTACCAAGACAGCTGCAAACTACCATTGAAGACCTCCCCTTTGATAAGAAGAGATTATTCTCTGACAAGACAGATGAAACAATGCATTTGTCGAAAGATTCTCATACCACCTTGAGGTCATTTGGCATCTATACATCCACAATTAAGAAGAGACCATATTGATACCACCCATATAATTCGAGATATCAGTACCAATACCCTTACAGACAAAATAGGAGTCAGGACCGAAGCAGAAACAGGCCACGACAACAGTGCCGCCGACAACACAATAATCCAGCTCCATCTTCCCAAACCCCACCTCCCAAGCCACAATTTTGAGTGGGTGGTTGAGGGCATGCACAACCTCCCCGAATACTTAGAGCACAATTTTCCACAGACCTACCTGAACAGATTATGCCCCTTTTACTATCAATGGGAGCAAATTACAAGGGACAAATAGATCCTAGAAATTATCAGCACGGGTTATACCATCCCACTTGTGCAGAAGCCTTTCCACCAATTCCCTTCCGTGTCCCCTTTCAGGGACACAACTCATGAACACCTCCGTCAGGAGGTTATGTACCTTCTCGCCATTGGGGCCATGGAAGCTGTCCCTCATCAACACAAGGGGAAGGGATTTTACTCTCCTTACTTTCTGACAGAAAAGAAATCAGGAGGGTGGAGGCCTATTCTGGACATCAGAAAACTAAACAAATTTATAAAATCAGAAAAGTTCAGGATGGTCACGCTATCATCTATCATTCCTGCTGTAGAAATAGGAGACTGGTATGCAGCCCTCGACCTACAAGACGCTTATTTTCAATTCATCCAGCGCACAGAAGATTCTTAAGGTTTATAATTGGGAACGGCCATTTCCAGTACACAGTGCTTCCCTTTGGTCTCGCCACAGCACCAAGTGTTTTCTCAGAAGTGTTATCAGTGGTCACAGAATACCTCCGAAAGAACAATATCACAATCTTCCCCTATCTAGACGATTGCCTAATAAAGGCACGATCCAAAGATCAAGCATTGGAACACCTAGAGTTTGCCATGTCAACTTTCCGGTCATTAAGTCAGATCATAAATATACCAAAATCAACATTGATAGCTACCTAGGATATACAGTTCATAGGAGCACACCTGGATGCACGACTGGCCAAAGCCTTTCTGCCTCACCACTGATTCGATACCATCGTTCAAATGCTACAATCTGTACGAGAGGCACCGACCTCGACAGCACGGACGTGCCTTCAACTGTTAGGTCATATGGCAGCTACTACATTTGTGGTCCAACACTCAAGACTGCACATGAGACCACTTCAACTCTGGCTCTCCAGAACCTACAAACCAAGCAAGTACCACCTTCAAAAAATTCTTTCAATACCCAGCAAGATACAGGACTCACTTCTATAGTGGTGCCTACCACAAAATTTACTATCAGGGGTCCACCTCCTAGCAGAAACTCCCACAGTAATGATATCTACAGATGCTTCCCTTACAGGATGGGGTGCCTATCTTGGACATCTTACTACGCAAGGAAGATGGTCAATGCAGGAATCTTCACTACACATAAACATTCTAGAACTTCGAGCACTGCGAAATGCCTGCACTCACTTCAGAGATCACATAACACATCAACATGTCAGAATTACCACAGACAATATAGCCTGCATGTTTTATATAAACCGGGAAGGCGGGGCAAGATCCCACTCTTTTTGCATAGAAGCAATGAAACTATGGTGCTGGTGCCTAAGTCATCATATTTCCATGTCTTCTTCCTACCTTCCAGGAATTCACAACACTCTAGCTCATCATCTGAGCAGATCTTTCATACTTCAACACGAATGGGAGATTCACCCAAAAGTTAACAAGACAACATTCAAAAGGTGGGGCTTCCCTGCAATAGATCTTTTTGCTACACACAAGAACAGCAAGTGTCCCCTATTCTGTTCCAGAGCAGGCATGGGAAGAAACTCCTTAGGGGATGCTTTTCTCTTCCTGTGGTTCAAAAACCTGTATTATGCTTTCCCACCAATTCCCCTAATTCACAGTACACTAATAAAAATTCGCAGGGACAGATCATGAGTAATCATGCTAACATCTGCCTGGCCCAGGCAACCATGGTTCACAATGTTAACACTAATGTCGATCAAAGCACCTATTATGTTGCCCAGCCTCACCAATCTCCTATCTCAAGACTGTGGCAGGGTAATTCACCCAGACCCAGAACGTCTGCACTTGATGGCGTGGTTCCTTCATGGTTCCAACCTGAAGAGCTTCAGTGCTCTGAGCGAGTACAAAATATCCTCTTGAACAACGGAAAACCTTCCACTAGGTGAGTATATCTACAGAAATGGAAGAGATTTTCCAGGTGGTGCATCACTTTACACCTTAACCCATTAGAAGCTCCCATTCCTTCCATACTTGCCTACCTCCTACACTTGAAGGACTCGGGACTATCGACAAGCTCTATCCAAGTGCACTTATTGGCTATTTCAACCTTTCATAACAGCATAGGTTCCTCGTAAGTCTTCGCCCACCCAATAATTAAACAGTTCTTAACAGGTATTCAAAACTTTTATCCAGAAGTCAGACAACCGGCACCCATATGGGATATGAATCTAGTGCTTCAAGCCTTCACAAGACCTCCCTTTGAGCCATTGGCATCCTGCTCCCTACTACATTTATCAATGAAAGTGGCATTCCTAATTGCAGTCATGTCTGCCAGACGTGTGAGATAGGAGCTCTTATGGTTCATTCACCATTCACTGTCTTCCACAAAGACAAGGTCACTCTGCGTCCACATCCAAAATTCATCCCAAAAGTATTATCTTCCTTCCACATGAACGAACTCAGACACTTACCTGTTTTCTTTCCGAAACCACACGAGAATCCTCAACAGGCTCTCCTACATACCCTGGACATCAGAAGGGCCTTGGCGTAGAAATACTCCAAAACTGTTTGTTTCCATAGCGGACAGATGCAAAGGGATGCCTATATCATCCCAAAGAATATCAAGATTCATTTCAGGTTGCATTTACGAAAGCTATAAGGCATCAAGTATCGAACCACCAGAAAATATTAGAGCTCACTCCACCAGATCCGTAGCTACTACGATGGCATTTCTAAACAATGTTCCTATTCACAATATTTGTAAAGCAGCAACATGGGCTTCCTCCCACACTTTCGTGAAGGATTACGCTCTTCAGCGGATAGCCCAAATGGACACGGCAGTTGGCCGATCCATCTTAGACTCCATACATAACACAAACTCCGAGGTCCCTCCTTCCTAGGAGAACACTGCTAAGGAGTCACCCACAGTGGAGCATCCACAGAGACATGCTCAAAGGAGAAAGGAAGGTTATTCACCTTGGTTCAGTAACTGGAGTTCTTCGAGATGATGTCCCTGTGGGTGCTCCACTACCCGTCCTCCTCCCCTCTCTACTTCGGAGTCCTCTTTGGGCTTCCAGATGGAGAAGGAACTGAGGAGGTTGGGGACTGCATGCGCTGTCAAGGGTGCTGAACACATGTTGTGAGACTGCCACGCGTGCCCGCGGTCCCAACAGTCACTACTTCAAAGCCTCCGAACTGTGACGCAAGGACGCGTCTCTGACCCACAGTGGAGCACCCACAGGGACATCATCTTGAAGAACTCCAGTTACTGCACCAAGGTGAGTAACCTTCCTATTTGCCTGCAGATCACAGGACATTTGTGCAATGGGAAGTTATGCTCACTCTCCCTTCTGGTGAAGTGGAGGACAAATACTTCACTATGAATACTATGCTGCTCACATATTACACCAGCCAATGCCATAATAAAAACCCAGAGGCACACTGTATTAGATAGACCTCCAGTAGAAAGAATCAATAGAAACTAAGGCTACATCATGATCTACATTTGAGTCCGTAGGTTTGATTTCCGGTTCACGTATTGTAGACGTACCTGCTATAGCTCTGCTCCAGCATGCACCTAAACATAACAATGTGGCCAGTGTAGCATGGGCCGCAGTTTAGAATACAAATCTGCTGAGTTCCTGAGAATGCATATTTGGGTGACTAGTCTGAGACATCATCCGTGTTATCCCAACTAAACTGCTGCTTTTAGCACACTAGTTCGAGTTGAGATAATGCAAGTATGTCTATGAGAGCTGGAAATCAAACCACCTACCTCAAATGTAGACATACCCTAAACATTTCTTGACCCTTCCTTGGGAAATGAATAGTTTGAGCCATGATATGGGTGTGGAAACAGCAAAGAACTTATTTTTTAATGAATAAGCAATTATATTTAAAGTAACGCAAGTTTAATAGAACAAATTGATATAAGGACTTTGAGGATATATGACTTGAGACATCTAACATGGGGACAAAAGTACTAAACAAAAAGATACTCTCAGAATAAAAAGAACCTGAATTTTAATAGGATCATGGTATATGCAATAAAAAACCCCACAGTAACAGTATATAACTCAGCATGGCAGAACCTAGAGCAGGAAATCTCAATATGTAAGTGTCAAAAAGCTCACAGTAATCTCTCACACCAGGGAATGGTTATGTATACTTTTGGTGACCATATATATTAGGACATACACTAATTTATAAAGATTAGGCAGAAACTTCCACCAAACTTCCACCTTTGGCCAACTAACAGCACCTCTGCAAATTAGTCTTCTTTCACTTTTTTGTTAGGAGTGCAGTATTTTTTTCTCTGTAGAGAAATGCCCTCCTTTGGTACTTTTTAAAAAACCCTCAAATAGTAATATTCTTAGAAATTCCATCCCACAGGAAATCAGTTATCATTCTGTTTAAAATGTAAATTAATCAACCTCTTCTGCTTTTGAGGAAGATCCTAATCAATGAATTTTCCCAAAATGTGAAGAAATAGAATTAAATGTAATTATACAGACATTAGGGCCTGGTATAGCTCCTATTTAAATCAATGGGTGTCTTTCTGTCAACTTTAATCCGCTTCAGATAAGAGCTTTAGTTTTAAAATTGACCATATAATGTCTCCTTTCTTTGATATTTTACAATACAGTGATTCATTATAAAAACTGAATGTACTTTGCTTCAATTCATTAAAACCTCTGTCTCCATTACATGAACTATGTTCTGACCACATACAATACTTAATTCCAGAAAAAACAGAATTTCTTCAGCAAGAATTTCTTGGAGGGGGAAGTGCTCTATTTTACTGGGCTTAGTAGGATTAGAATTTTAAAAATTTAACCAACATAATTTTATACCATTTGATTTTTCAAATTTGCCTTTCTTTTCTACCTCCCGACCTACCTCAGTGAGGTAAAATACAATTGTGTTATGCTATAGTTTGTACTTTATTTACTTTTTCATGCTCTGTAAAAATTGATACTTTTTTTCTAATTTTTTACTCTTAGGATTTGATATAGTGTTGTAGCCACTCTGAAGTATATTAAAAAAGGATGAATGATGCTTTGGGGAAGTTTTGAATTGGGTTCAGCAGCAAACACAAAAATAATTCCCTCTACAATTCTTTGTCTGTTAGCTATCTGATATAAATATCTCTCTGTTGAGTAATAAAACACGTTCCCAGTCAAACAGTATATTTACATGTATACTTGCATTCACTGCTGTGTATCAAAGATTCGGTCATTTTGGTAACGTCTGCTCATTAATACAGTTATAGTTCTATTATGAATTCCCCATTTGAACTGAGTATGTTAATAAGAGGTGGTGCTAAATAAAAATCTTGTCACTGACCTATAAAGAAAATCCCCAGACTCTAACCATGTCATAGGACTGGAACCTGTTTGAATCAATCCTGCCAGTATAGCGTGAACTAAAATAGTTGCACAGCTTAACTATTAGGCTCAGCATAGGGCATAGAGTGCCTAAGTATTCATGGGTTACACTTTAAAATAACAGGACATTCATTGATAAGTGACACTGATTCATAAATGACTGGCACTATTACTGATTTTGAGCAACAGCTTGCTCCACAAACTCACCGAATAACATATAAGCTCATCCAAATCTTATCCTAAATTCTTACATTGTAACAGTGACTGATGTATGGTTTACTCACTTTACTGTCTCTCTACTTAGCACCTTATGGTTTGCTATAGTGCCCATCCTCTTATGTCTACACATTATTATAGCAAACAGTCCATACACCACGCTATATGAAACAGTCTTGCACTGGCAGCCACAATGGTTCTGATTTTGTAATGCTGCATAATAGAGTTGGTTGAAAAATAATGAAATATGCATGTGGATTGTTTTCCATTTTTCATACACATTTTGAATTTTTTAAAAATTTCCAGCCAGCTCTTCTCTGTAATAATTATTGCTCATTGTAGTCAGAACTGCTACATCATGAGAATATCCAGTAAGAGGATAACTGCTCAGAATAGTTTTGTTGGTGTGAGCAGTGTGTAATACAGCCAACTTTTTGTCTGGGAGTTAACCAGCTTGAGTGGCCTCAGCCTGTTGCTACATCCAATACATTCTACTCGAGCACATCTCTTGGCAGGAAAACCTGGCTGCTGATACGAAGAGCTAATGTGATTTGTTTATTTAGGGTATTATAAGAATAAGCCAACGGGGATAATAATAATGAGAAATAATAATGTATCTTCATTAATGGCCTGCAGTGTGGCAGAGTCTTTTTATATAACAGTGCTAAGTATCTTAGAAACACCTTGGACACATGGAAGGTTATAAAGAATGTAGTTGCTCCAGCTAATTTAACCTTCCTTTTTTATGCAAAATATCAATTTAATTCCTTTTACCTCTGGTTCAAAATATCAGACATACTTCTGTTTTCCAACCAGTGCCAATCATAAATGTAGTTCCAGAGGTAATTGTACCTGCACCTGGTCTGGCTAGCACTGGGCACCCACTTTCCATTGGTTTAAATGACAACACAAGGTGCAGGGCACTGGAAAATCAGGTCCTCCTGTCTTTTGTTGGAGGATTAGATTAAAAAACCTTCCACTGCATAGGAGACACCTACCTTCCTCAGCTTTTAGGGAGAACTGAGGCCTCCTTGTGCAAAGTTACCATTGGGCTCTGGAGAACTGACAATCTGATTCAAAGTCTAATAGTGAATTTTATCCAGAGGGAATAAAGCATGTAAATACCCCCTGCCTTTGTGAAAGAGTTAAACCCCTTTGAGTCTAGAAAAAAGGGCTGTTGACCTTTCTTGAAGTTTTGCTGTTGGTCCACATTGTTCTCTTAAAGAGACATTAACACAGGACAAGGAAAATCTGACATCCCACCCCCGACTATTCTGTTGGGAAAAGGGGGGATGGAATTTGAAGCTGCCACTTCAGCCTCTAGTTCCATGGACAGAGGACAGTGAGTAGTTTAAAAAACTTATAGATCTCATGAGAGTAATATCTTGTGGGCTATACTGGAGTCTGGAGACCAGCACTGTCTGCATGGAGACCCTGTGTCCCTGGCCTACTGTAGTTCTTCACGCCCATCACCTGTCATACCAACAGTGCTTCCCTCACTTGACCTCCTGAAAACGTCCTTAAAAGCACAGAAAGAGGAGTTCAAAAACATTGATACTGCTTTAGAGAGTATTAAGCTTTCAGCAGATTCTCGCTGGTTTCTGGAGTGACAATACACAGCATACATACCACTCCAACCCCTATCTCTCCTGCCTCCTTCTCCCAGAACAGATTCCTCACAAGAGTCAATAGGGTCCAGAAAGGTTATAATTCAACTGAGAAGACAATCCATTCTTCCGTATTCTTTGGACTATGATCTAGCAGAAATGGGAAATGATCTGACCTATTGTTATTGACACATAGTAATACATTCTACACTTACTAATACGTCAACTTTGATGTATTACAGCCTGAAAGTATCCAAGGCTCAGTGTTTCCCTTCTACTGAAATTGTTAAAAAAGAAAATGAATTACACATTTATCCCTAGTAAACATTTTGCATTGTATTATTTTACATTATGGGCAGAGATATTTTAATATGAAAAAATTTATATGTCACACATACTCAGAACTGCCTACTGATTATCAGTTTTAAAATATACCTGTGCAGTGGTTGTGTGTTTGTAAATATCTGTATATATAATTAATATATTAAGAAGTCAACTTAAGGCTTAAGTCAACCTTCAGAGGTGGTGTTATTAAGTCAACTGAAGGAAGTGCTTAAGTCGACTTAATAAAAGCCCAGTGTGAACATGGCTTTGTGTAGGTTGACTTAAGCATCCTTAAGTCAACCTAAGTTGTCAGTGTAGATGCACCCATTAAAAGTATCTAACAGTACGTCTACATTGCAATTAAAAACCCATGGCTGGTCCAAGCAGCTGATTCAGGCTCACAGGGCTTGGGCTATGGGTGTGCTTAATTGAAGTGTAGATGTTTGGGCGTGGGCTGGAGTCCAGATTCTAGGACCTTGTGAGGTGAGAGGGCCCCAGAACTTCGGCACCAGAGTTAAAGAGCCAGTTCACACAAGCCTGAGTCACTGGGGCACATGCCAGCCACTGTTTTTTAACTACAGCGTAGAAATTATCCTTAAGGTTGAATTTAGAGTTGTGTGGCTTCTCCAAAAGGCTTAACAGTTGGAAGGCAGGTGACAAACAAAATGATTTATTATTTTAATATTATATTTATTAAACATTTATATTTAAAATGTCATGATTTTAAGGCAGTTTAATGGTTTTTTGGTATCTGATTCATGAGATTTGATTGTGGTTGGTAAGACTGGCTCTATGGTCCTCTCTCATTTCCCCTTTGCAATTCTTTCTTCTGTCCTCAGGGAAACAGTGACTTAAATTTCTGAGTTCTGGGTTCCACAGAGTCTCACTTTCTGTGTTCCTTATCTCACAATGATAAATTAAGATATACTCAACTGGAATAACTGGAACTGGCACTAGACATGAAAGGGTCCATATCCATTTATCAACCTCCTATTCCCCCTGAGAAGGCTTTTTTTTATATGTGAAGTGAACATAGTTTAAGGAAATGGTTTATGATTGATTATTAAGATTATTTATTACTGGTAATACTGTAGTAATACAGCCTAGGTGTGCCAGTCATGGACCAGATCCACATTATGCTAGGCACTATTCAAACTGGGAAGAAAAAGATGTCCTTGCTTTGAAGAGCAAGCATGTAATCTAAAAAACAAGGCAGACACATGGGCTATGTTTACACTTGCTAAAATTAGTTCAAATTAGTTAGTTCGAACTAACTAATTCGACCTACTTTTAGTTAGTTCAAATTAGCCTAATTCGAACTAGCATGGCCCCACTGGAATGTTAGTTCGAACTAAGCAAGCACTTGCTTAGTTCAAATCAGCGATCCCCATTCATTTCAATGGCCGGTTAATTCGAACTAAGAAATTAGGTCAAATTAACATGGCCACATTGGTTAATTCGAACTAGTAAGTTCGAATTAACCCCTTAGTTCGAATATCCTATTCGAAACTTATTAGTTTCAATTAAGGAAGCCCTTAATTTGAACTAACTAAAGCCTAGTGTAGCCATGGCTTTAGTTAGTTCGAATTAAGCCTCCTTAATTAGAACTAACTTGACGGTGTGGACATAGTCAAAAAGTCCAGTCAAAACTGTAAAAAGTTCTTTAAAGGACTAAAGGTCCTTGACTGCTTCTGCTCTTACTGATTGCAATGGCTGTCTGGCTACTCTTTGCAGCTTTCTCCCAAGCCAATATGGCAGAGGGAGAGGAGACATCACTTGGGTCTTAGTACCCCAGAATGAGGGGTCTCCCTCACAGTTCTAGGTTCAGAGGGGTGGGCTTGGCCGGACCCAATTTTCTCTCCTCCCCACATTGCAGCAGACCCTATGTCTTTGCTACTTAAAAGATTCCTGTTTCTTTGTATTATGTTTCAGTAAATTAACAGAAATATAACATAAATATAATAATTTGCTGCATACAGGAAAAAGGGTCAAAGATGCAAAATAAATGCCCTTCATTCTATTCATTCTATTTTGTTATGCAGAACAATACATTTCTGAGGTGTGTACCAATATCTGTCTCTCTATATTATAACATATATATTTGCATGTTGTAGGTCTTATGAGTAGATATTAATTTGAGCTATTCTACAATTTTTTAGGTGGCTATAATAGCAGGAAATTTTGAGCTGGCTGAATATATCAAGAATCACAAGAAAACAGATATCGGTAAGTAAAGTGTTTACAAAGTAGGTTTTGGATTTCTACAACCGATGCATTTCAAATGTGCAAAATTATTAACTGCTTGTGACAGGTAATCTGTAGCGGAGAACCCAGTCAAGCCATCCATATCCTGTTTTTACATTTACTAATTAGCGTTCCTTTTAGGCTGTTCTGCTGCTTCAGACTATTGCAGTGGGAGAATGTGTACAAGTCATTATGTGGTAGTCCTGTATTCTTTCTGTAATAGTAACAGGCCTGTGTTAGGCAAAGCTGCCAAACCTGTAGCCATGGGGACTTAGCACCCTTCGTGTGATGTTTACCATTCATGGTCTTTTAAAGGGTGTTGTAGAGAATGAGCTACTTTGTTCAGTAGTGGTGATTATAACTTGAGTCCACTAGGGAGTCAGGATATCACTGCTTTTATGGTACTATGGGTTGGCACACAGTGCAGAACTCTCCTCCTATTAAACAGGAAATGTCAGTCTACTGTTCTTCTAATGCTCTACATAAGCAAACACACACACTTTACTTTTGGGTACATTACCTATTCCCCTGTCCTTTTCCCTTCTGACCACCTCATATTTTATAGACTTTTAGAGTGGGATAAGTAGAAAGTCACACATTAAATCTTGTACCTTTCAGTTAAGAGGGAAAGCCCAATTGCATGGCTTTGCAAAGGGCCTGAACCAGCCCCAAATAGCAATACTAAGAAAATGCCCTTTTGTTACTGATGCAGTTCATAAGCATTTTCCAGTCCAATAGAAAATAACTAACTTGAAGCTAGATTTTCTCTTTTCCTACAAAGGTGGCATCAGCCTTCCTCCTATGGTTCAACACTACAGCCCCTTTTCAAGCGAAATTCCTTCAGTGGCAATTTGGCTGAAGTGAAGGTTGCCATATCAGACCTTCTACTTACAGCTATTATTGGTAATCCAGGGGTGAGAAGGAGTCAGAAAGCCAAACTCTGCCTCAATCTGCATGTTGTGTAAATATATTGAAACCAGTGATGTCCCTACATGTGACAAGTTAGAGATTCAGGGAGCCTCTTTCCAGAATCCCTAGAGTTTCCCTTTGTTGTGTCTTCCCTCTAAAAGGTCTGAACTTTCATTCCATGCACTCAGAGTTGTGTAGGCTGGTTCCCTCACCCACACCTTTGCTGCTCAGATCACCATTTTTTTTTTCCTTTTGCTTCATGGAGATACCTTGCTGCTTTTCCTACCACCTATTGTCAATTAAGTTTAATTAACTCTGCATCTCAGTTAGCATATTCTGTAACTTGATGACTTTCTGTGGGAGTCATCAACATGAAAACAAGTACCTACCATATCACAACGTGCTATATAATTCTTAGGTTTGGTACTATCAGTTTTCAGTGACAAAAAAGACTCTTACAAGTAACTCAAGTACCATAAGAAACTCACCAGTATTAAAAGGGATGTTCAGAGCAATCTTACTTCTAACAAGAGTGGATTCCATTTTGGAAAACCTAATCCTGTGTCAGAGATAAAGAATTCAGAGGGGCAGGGGAAAAGGATAACACAGACAGATTAAAAGTAAATTCTCATATAATTAATTGTATTTCTTTTAAAGCAAGGTTCTAAACAGCAGGTAATTTTTTTTTTTTTTTTTTTTTTTGCATTTGACAAATGTCCAAATGGTAAATAAAAATGATGATGTCAATTATTCTTCTGAAATAACCATGTTTGAAACAAGTTAAAAAGAATATTTTTGTAAAGCAAGAAAAGTTATTATGAGGCAAATGCCTTATAACACTTGGAACACCTCGGTTTGCTCTAATCCAAGATGCTCTCTAACAAGCTTTTCCAGGGATGATAAACATATTAAAAGAGTTTATTTTAATTATTACATATTTTAAAACCCCTTGGAATCCAGGAATAATTTGCACATCTGTGCTTCTACAGTTCCATCTTTTTTCTCTATTTTGACAGAGACACTATATCTGTTTTATAATATAGGTAACCTTAATGAAATGCACAGCAGTTACACATTACAGGTTTATATCCTTTTCCATTCTTTCTCTGATTAGGTGTACTGTCTTTATTTATTTATTTTCCAAGCTAAAAGAAAGTAATGGATTAAAAGATGTGATGAATAGAAAAGTTAATCCCTGATTGTTTCATCCAGCCTACAGCTGTCTGCAAGTAAATGAGCACAGGAGGTTTAGAAAGCATTTGCTATACAGCATTTACTATGGCTTCTATAGGATGGAGATACAAAAAACCAACAATAATATATATAGGAGTCCTGAGTCTCTCATTAGATACAGTTATGCAGATATTAAATAAGTTGCAAGCCGATAATCCTTTGACTCGGATAACCTATTTTTAAACCTCTCCTTTTTTGCCTTGGATCTTTGTGATGAGATGAATTATCAGATGGATTAAATGACATGGGTTGTTCTTCTTCAAGTGAACAAGGTTTGTTTATACCGTACATCTTGTCCTCCAGCAGGTCTGATGATAGAAGCAAGTGGGGTTTTTTTGTGTTTAGTTTTTTTTAAAATATGAAACACATTGAGCTGGTGTGTGAGTTTTTGGTAGTTGATTAGCAGACTAACTAATACTTGGATACTGTTGCTAGGCTTCAAGTCTGAGTTCCTGTATTCCTCTATAATTATGCAGAGATGTATATATGTGATGGTTTGTGGGTGTTTTCAAAGAGATTTTTTTTGTAATTTAATCATTTTTGTGAATACTAGAAGTCTGCTGTTGTATTAATCTTATTCTTTAAAATATATGTATTTAATATAGGACTATTTCTTTGGAATTAAAAAAATCCCTGGTCATCCGTAAGAAAAGTAATTTTGTTTTTATTAGAATGGTGGCAGTAAACACACTGCTTAAGATGCATTTTGTTGTTAAATAAACAAAATAATTCTGTTTTAAATAGCAAAGGTTTTATGGTTTTCATGATAAACTTGCCTTTCTAACCTATTTTCTTTGATTAAATCAGAATGATTGAGGTGAATGTTGTTGGTTCTTCAGTTGCAAATATTTAAATTAAATACTGTCAGATCCAGTACGTATCCTGTTTGTTTATTTTTAAGAATAATTTAGTAGTTTGATTTTTACCGATCAGATTCTTGCAGCCTATTGTCTAAACCATTTATGAAAAAACACATTTAAGCCAATAAAAGCACGAAAAGAAAAGCGACAGTAAATCAAAAGAGATAAAAATCCACAAAACAGCAATATGCTATGATGTCTTCTATTTTTAACTTATATTATTTAATAGAGCCAAAAGGGATGCAACTGTGTGTTATATCCATGTTCATTTGTCATTTCACATATATGATTAATCTTAACCCATTTCATGCTATAAGGTATTTTCTCATGGAAACCACAATGTTATTAAAATAAAAGTGAAGGCAGGGACATTGAGATCTTCATCATCACCATTTTAAGTGTATGCTACATATTGTAATGTAGATATTCCTCATCTTTTGTAACCTCTTCTAATTATAGTCTGTTAACCCCTACCATAAATGAATTGCTAATATCCATAGGAAAACTTGACATTAATATTTTCTAAATTTGGTTCTAATCAAAATAAGTCATTGATTAAAGTAGGAAATAGATTGATTGTTGCCATCACTTATCAGTTATTATCAAATGATACCAAAGAATAGAACAATTTGTTTGACATATTTTGTCAAAGTGTATATAAGTAATCAGACTAGAAAACTGGTTCTTATCTGTTAGTGTATCTGTTTTATCTACTAGAATCTGGGACAGATTTTGAATGAGGTACAGTAATTTCCTTGTCTCTTGGATCAGACATAAAGTTTATCTCTCTGTATGCTAGCACATAGACATGTACTAGACACACACTTTACATCAGTTGTGAAATATTGGCTATGTCTACACTTGTAAATTTAGGTCGACTTTAGCTAAGTCGACTTAACTAAGTCGACTTCGCATGTCTAAACCTAAATTTTAAGTTGACTTTGGGGGGACCTTACAAAGTTGACCTAGAGCATCCACACTGGACGCCTAGGTCAACTTGTAGGGGTTAGGAGGACCTTGGGCAGGTCCACGGTGGCAGGGGGGGCATCCCTTGCCCAGTGCCAGGGGGCTCAGCCTTTGCCCCATTGTACCTTGGTACAATGGGACAAAGGGGGACAGGGACCCTGGCAGGGCATAGGGGCAGGGCTCTGCCCTGCCCTGTGGGGGGGCATGCCAGGCTCCCCCTGTACCCCCCCCCGGCAGGGAGGGCAGTGGGGGAGTCCTGGAGAGCTCTAAGTCGACTTAGGGCTACTCCAGGTATACACTGGCTTAAGTCGACTTTAGAAAGTCGACTTAAGCCTAAAGTCGAATTACAAGGAGGTTTAATAAAGTCAACTTAATTTTCATTAAGTCGACTTTATTTTCCTTAAATCGACTTAAGCAGCTTGCTTAAGTCGACTTAAGGAAAGTGTAGTGTAGACGCAGAGTAAATTAAGTCGACTTAAGCAAGCTTAAGTTGACTTAATTTACAAGTGTAGACGCACCCATAAATATTATCTTCAAAAACTGTATATATCTGGCTGATATTTATTTTAAATTTGAGTTACTTCTTGTGCATGTTAAACTATATAAAGTTGCATATTGACATTAAATTAATTATAGTTTAGACTTGTTTATCCTTCAAAATGATCTAATGTGAAATTGGGGTGCGGTGTGTATGTATGTATGGTATGTAATTATCGCTTATGATTTGTTAGGCTTATTCTCAAATCTAAAAAGAAAGTAAGAAAAGATATAAAAAATATTGAATTCTGAATAAATATAATAGAATGTGGAATATTGTCGTCTTGCAGTTGTATCTTCTTGGCCAAATTCCTGTTCCCATTCACTTCAGTGGGTGCAATGGTTCTCCTTTATAGATCTGATTACAGAATCAGGACCTACACAGTAAGATACAGTGGGCTGAGACTCTGGAGTCAATACATGCAAGAAGTATAAGCTACTAAATACAAAGTTGTTGAATATATAAAGATCTGTGTTGCAACTTAGTAATATACACAGTATGAATAAAAATAACCTTCAAGTATAATCAAGGAAAAGAATATATCTATAAGACTATATCAGTAATAAAGAATAGATCAAGTTGACATAGAATCATAGAATAATAGGGTTGGAAGGGACCTCACGAGGTCATCTAGTCCAACCCCCTGCTAAAAAGCAGGACCACTCCCCCTAAATTATCCCAGCCAGAGTTTTGTCTAACCGAGCCTTAAAAATCTCCAAAGATGAAGATTCTACCACCTCCCTAGATAGCCCATTCCAATGCTTCACCACCCTCCTAGTGAGAAAGTTTTTCCTAATATCCAACCTTGACCTCCCCAGCTGTAATTTGAAACCATTGCTCCTTGTTCTGTCCTCTGTTACCCTTGAGAACAGCCTAGCTCCCTCCTCTTTGGAGCAACCCTTCAAGTAGTTGAAGGTTGCTATCAAATCTCCCCTCAGTCTTCTCTTCTGTAGACTATATAAGCCTAGTTCCTTCAGTCTCTCCTCATAAGTCATGTGCCCCAGCCCCCTAATCATTTTTGTTGCCCTCCGCTG
>ML685785.1:18442609-18471683 GCA_007922175.1 Pelusios castaneus
GTGTGTGGGAGGCATACACGGCTGAACTGTCTGGAGTGGAGCCCGGACATTTATCGCCTGGGACTGCAAAGCTATCATGTTCTTTAGCAGTTCTGTTTGCTCCTTCATGACGCTTATCAGTTCGTCCCTGTGTTTCTGCCTCCTCTGCTGGGATTCCTCTCTCCAGGCTCTATTCTCCCTTGCGGATTCTTGTGTTGCTTTCAGCAGGTCGTTAAACATATCCTCCCTGTTTCTTCGAGAACGCCGCCTAATGTTTCTCATTCGGTCAGCTGGGGTAGACACCGGCCTTGTGAAGCTCAATTCTAATACAAAAATAACAATATAGACATTGTTAACACATAGCATAGATAGCCAATGTAACCTTCCAGTAGCACATTCCACTGGAAGGTACAGGGCGGTCAACACACTACGCTGCGCTGAAGCAGACAAGGTACATTCTAATAGACGGCTTACCGGGGGCTAAGAATCGGAAGAGGGCACACAGATGGAACCCAATATCCCTCTCCTCAGAGTGCCCCTTCCATCTAGAATACATCTCCTACATGCCGCCGGTAGCAGGCCGGGACCGTATGCTGCTGCACTGTGTGCTGCCATGGTTCCCAGGGCTGTGCTTTGCAGCTGGAGAGGCAGAGTGTCCGTCTTTGGGAGCGCAGACACAAACGCTCTCCCATGTAACCTGAGTATTAGGCTCTGGAGGTACATCGAGGAAACCTTTTCTGACCTAAATGCAGATGATTATTTTACAATCACTGCTTGTATTGATGCCCTGCTAATGAATGCAGAGTAAATAGCGTGCACAGCGGGGACCCGCAAGCACCCCCACCCCAGACAATGATATTTTAGCAGGAGCAGAGCTGAATGAAGGAGAAACTTACCTGAACCCCCCTCTGCCGCCTCAGAGAACAAGCTGCAGTTCAAGCCTTGGGTGGACGTCTCAGCGGGGCTGCTGAAGAGCTCCTGGCTACACGCGGTTGCGCTTTCCTCCGTGTCATCCTCCATCTCCTCCTCCTCCTCCTCCTCCTCCTCAACAACGTCCTCATCCTGCTCGGCTCTGGCAATCACCGGACGAGGAGGGGCTGAAGTGTCCACGGGACTTTTGGCAGTGGTTGTGGGGTCCCCGCTGAGGATGGCTTCTATCTCCTTATAGTACCTGCATGTTGCAGGCGCTGATCCAGAACGGCGGTTTCCCTCCTTCGCTCGGTGATAGGTAATTCTGAGCTCCTTCACCTTTGATCTGCACTGCACTGTGTCTCTATCATGCCCTCTCTCTGACATGGCCCGAGAAATTATGCCAAATGTGTCATAATTCCTCCTGCTGCCACGTAGCTGCGCCTGCACGGCGGACTCTCCCCAGATGCTGATCAGGTCCAGTACCTCTGCCGTGCTCCAAAGGGGTGCGCGTCTTCCACGGCGGGCCGCCATTGCTACTGATGATTGGAGCACAAACACACTCCACGAGGAAGAGAGCAGGAAGTGAAACAGACTTGAAATTTGAAAATCCCGGGAATAAGTTCGGGGCAGGGCGGGGACAGTTTCGTCACGGCCACAGAGCGGGTGGGGGGAAGACCAGAGAGGACGACTTGGGAATGCTGGGACAGTTCCGGACTCCAGTCAATGCGCGGTAAGCGTACACACGAGCTCAAACGCGCAATATATGATCCGCAACAGCTGTTACCACTCTCGTCGTAGTGGTTGTTGGATTGCGCGACAACAAGGCACTTAACGCGCAAGAGCCCTGTTGCACGTGTGTACGCCGTTGTTGCTATCGCGCGATAATGAGCTTTAATGCGCGATAATCTGATCGTGTGTACAAGGCCTAAGTCGACTTAAAGTCAACTTAGTTAAGTTGACTTAGTTAAAGTCGACTTAAAAGTGCAAGTGTAGACATAGCCTAAGAGAGGTAAATATAGAGCAAGACAAAAGGAAAAATACAACAAATTCAGTTTCCGTGGTGGGAAGAATATAAAGACTGCAAAAACTTGTTCACAGGGTTAAATTTATGCACGCTGAGTAATCCTGTTGAACTCATTGGCTACGTGTACACTGGCAATTTAAGTCAACTTAAATTAAGCCACGTCCACACTAGGCTTTCATAAGTCGAATTAAGGAATTCCTTAAGTCAATTCAATGAACGTTTAAAATCAACTTAATAAGAACCGCCTATTAGGTTGACTTTAGCCTGCTTAGGTCGACCTAACCCTTCTTTAGGTCGACCTAAGCGCAGTATGGATGTTTAAGTCCACTTTGTTAAGTCGACTTAAGGGTGGTTAGGTAGACTTAAGAACAAAGTGGACTAAGTCAACTTTACTTTAAGTCGACTTAGTCCACTTTGTTAAGTTGAATTAATAAGGTCAATTTAAAGTTGACCTAAAGTCGACCTTATTAAGTCAATTTAGCAAAGTCAACTTTACTTTTCCTAGTGTAGACAAAGTCACTGAGTCTACTTACAGGTTGTGAAGTAAAGCATATTTTTTTAAAGTCAAGGTCTAGGTTTTTAACCCATGAATTTACCTGGGACAGGCTTTGATATGCTGATTTACTGGCCTTTAATATTCATGTAACTGGAATCACTTAGGCTATGTCTACACTTGTGAATTTAAGTCGACTTTAGCTAAGTCGACTTAGCATGTCCACACTTAAATTTTAAGTCGACTTAGGAGGGAACCTACAAAGTCGACCTAGAGTGTCCACACAGGATGCCTAGGTCGACTTCTAGGGGCTAGTGGGACCTTGGACAGGTCCATGGTGGCAGAGGGGGCACCCCTTGCCAAGTGCCAAGGGGCTCAGCCTTTGCCCCATTGTACCTGGGTACAATGGGGCAAAGGGGGACAGGGACCCTGGCAGGGCATAGGGGCTGGGTGGGCAGGGCTCTGCTCTGCCCTGTGGGGGGGCATGCCAGGCTCTCCCTGTGCCATCCCCCCTGGCAGGGAGGGCAGTGGGGGAGTCCTGGAGAGCCCTAAGTCAAATTACAGTAGACTTAGGGCTACTCCAGGTCTACATTGGCTTAAGTCGACTTTAGAAAGTCAACTTAAGCCTAAAGTCGACTTTAAACGAGGTTTAACAAAGTCAACTTAAGCAGCTTGCTTAAGTCGACTTAAGGAAAGTGTAGTGTAGATGCAGAGTAAATTAAGTTGACTTAAGCAAGCTTAAGTCGACTTAATTTTCAAGTGTAGATGCACCCTGAGGTTCAAATCCAGCTCCCATTTGGGACAATGGAAAGTCACTTGCTGTCTAATAGAATACAGATTAGGTCCTTATGTGGAAGTGGTCTCTTAAAAACCGATATCATTGCATGACATGGTTGCCATATCGCCTGAAATAATATTTTGTGTCAGGGAGAAAAACTAATATTTTCCTTCAGAATAAATTAGTTTCAAATGGCGTCTAAAGCATCTAAAGCTTTAGTCCTCTGGTTTCTATTATTATCTCTTTGCTTACGGATATATTTCACGCTCGCTCAGTTAGTCATTCACTCTCTTACTCTGTCTCCCTCGTTCAATTATGTTTATATTATATCAGAAACTTGTACCTTCATTTTTAACACCCACACATACTAATTTTGCTGCTATACCTAGTTATTTTTTGTTGTTAAGTAGGTGAAATGTTTAACATTAACTATACAAAGAAAGTGTGATATAGGGTGTGGGGCGGTGGCTGGACGGTATCTGGGCCAGGGCAGTGAAACAGTGGAGAAAGCATGCAGGGAGTCACAACTGGTTGGAGGGAAGTGGGGAGCACAGCCCTGTTCCACCTAGCCCAGTTCTGTCCTGATAGTGCCCTGCTGCTCATTACTCTTCCCCTCCCTGACTGCTGAGGACTCCCTCTGTACTCTCATCACAGCTGCCCTGCCATGGCCCACATACCCAGCCAGCTGCAGCCCCACATATTTTAAATGCTTTGGAACCTATAGAAGCAAAAAGCTTTGGGCACAGGACGGGGTTAAGGGAGTTTGGTTCTACTGGGCATCGTACTGCCATGGATTCCTCCAGGGACAGAGCCAGCAATGTCCTGCTGGTCCTGGTTGTGAGCCACCTCTTGCCCTTGGTGAGTCACTTTCTTCCCCGAAAGGATAGGAGGTGGGGTGGGGCTTATAATGTGACCCTTATAAAAAGGGGGTGTGGGAACCTTTGGTCTAAGTAACCTTTTTCATTTTTTGCTTATCTTTTTATAATCTACCTGGCATGGATGTGTAACCCATATGCCTAAAAAGGGCTATCTCTGGGTGGGTTACTGTTGCTGGGCAGATTAGCTACCCACAACTAGACACTGGAAGCAGGGAGCGGTAGCATTTTGAGCATGCTCTACAGGACGACCTGCTGGTGTGATGTGGTGGGTCTGTCAGATCACATGAGAGTAGCAGTCTGTGCAGACAGCAGGCAAGAGCTGCTTTGAGAAGAGTCCATGTGCTCAGTTTTCAGGAGAGAAGCTGAGACAGGAGTGAACAAGATGTTTTCTCCCCGTAATGGAGTCATCTGCAACAGATTTTGCAGACAAGCATATGGGACTGAGGGCTGGTTGCAAAGGAGAAGGAAAAGCCTGCATGGAATGCTACAGAAGATTCCTGCAAAGAAAGAAGAGGAGGACAGCTATTTCTTGCCACTCAAGCCTCTACATTCGGACAAAGACTGTAGCTGAGAGTTGGGTGAAGTCCACCTGGACTTTGGGACTCTTGGGTATCTGTCATGCAGGGGTTTCTGTAGGGATTGTTCTTGGTTAATTGTATTTTGTTTTCTTAGGATAAGGTTCATTTAGTTAGTAGTTAATAAAGTTCATGGTTATGTTTGTTTTTAGTAGTATTTTAATGTGGGAGGATAACTCTGAGCAATCTTTGCTGTGAGTCCCATACAGACTGGATCCTGGGTCTCCAGCTGCTTTCTCCATAGGGATTGGGATTGATTTCTGTGAGGCACTGGAGAAGGGCAATTAAATGAATTTTAGCCCACCCGAAGGTTACAGATGCTTACCACCTGCATTACTGAATTTTCACTATCACTTGTTAAGATGTAAATAAAAGAGTATGTCTATGTGGGTATGTCAAACAGCATGTGGTTATCCTGATTTAAAATAATTCCTACCTTAATGGCTTCATGTCAGCCTCATTTATAAAAGAATGGCTGCATAATACTACTTAGTCCCCAGAAAGGAAATTATAGCTTGTATTATATAGATAAGGTGGGAGAAGAGTTCACCGTAGAAGTCATTCAGTAAAAGGTAACTCTGAAGGAGTCTGTTTATTGCTTTATAGGCCTGAGAAGCAGACTACATCTCCTTATGTTTCTAGGTGTTGTGGGGTAATCCCATCCCGTTGCTCCCTGGCAGGGGGACTAAAAAGAGGTGCGAGGGGTACAGGCACCTCTGTGGCTTCTTTTAATCTCCTGGGGATCTCATAGGCTGAGGTACCACTGGCACAACCCAGTTAACTGTCCCACGGGTTAGGGCAGTGCATTCTAGCAGCGAGAGTGGGTGAGGGGCCCTGGGTACCGGGCAGCGCAGTGCCCCATGTAGGGGGGCTCAGGCCCTCCTGCTCCACTGAGTCCCAGCCTAGGGCCCTATTAGTGCCGGGCTTGTCTGGCACTGAGTCAGCGGAGAGCTGGTTAGAAACACGCTGCTCTTGTCCCGTGTCTCCCCCTTATTAAACCATTTGGGCCCCCTGGGCTTCTTCCTACCTGGTTGTTGCTCGGGTCATCTCATAGGTCCTTGGGTCATCCGGGTTCCCCATTCCCCCTGTCTGTGTCCCCTGGGGGCCTTGGGGTCCGTTCTCTGGGGTTGTTCCCTAAGCATCCAACTCCAGGCTGTCGCTAAAGGGTGGCCATTTCCCATTGACGCGTCTCATGTTTCGGGCTCCTGGTGTATGCAGCTGACACAGCTCCTGGCTCAGAGCCTCCAGAGCACATCCTTCTTCTTTGATGGTCAAGTCCAAATGAGCTGGGCTGCTCCCATTTATACCAGGGCAGCAGTTGGTTCATGGCTAACAGGGTCTGGAGGACGTTCTGGGCTTCTACTACCCACAGAGTTGGCTGAACTCCTATAGTGCAGGGTAAGCCTATCCCTTCCCACTAGGGTTAAATAAGACGTATTCACGTGTTACATTAACTTCATCATTTAAGTCTTCCTTGTGCTCATCCAATAATTTGGTGTTGATTCCACTCCATGTTATTGTTAAATGGTTGATTTATTAATTCAATTCTAATTGTAATTTTGATTAGGTAATTGTGCTGTTTAACTCTTACTTTACAAAGAGTTATAATAATTAGTTTTGGTTTGAAGTTTACTTATTTTTAATTTTGCTTTTATTAATCTGTAATAAAGCCCATAAAATTATACATACAGCTGCTTTTTTTTCCTCTCTCAAAAATAACAAGGGTGACAATACTGTCACCTGAGGCCAAAAGACATTTGGTAGATTTTCACAACCTTTTGAGTCTGGCCTTACATTAATCCCATTTTATCCTCACAACATCCAGTGCTGAGAATATTTTTGCTTTTGGCAAGTCAGGTAATATTGGTAAAGTATTCTCAAAAGTCAGGCAAACATATTCAGTTGTAGGCATTTAGTAGGGAGCTCTTTTTAGTGATTTGTTTAAATTGCTTGGATTTATGAAAATGCATAGATTGCCAGGCTTCTCCATCACTTCTGCTTATCTAGGTTGTGAGTTTGTGACTTTAACAATGCTTGCCTCTTTTTTGTTGCTTCTTTTATTTTTTTCTCTTAATACAATAGGTAGTTTGCAATCCAAATTTTGTACTGGCTGAATCATTTTATCTATTTCCAGGTTTAATATGCCTGGAAGACAATTCTGTCCTTCAAAAACACCACAGTAATTTTTTAGCAGAAGAGTATTATCTGCTCTTACAATTTTTGTTTTCCTTGTTTGGCTTCTGTATAAATCAGAGAGACAAGATAGGGGAGATAATATCTTTTATTGGACTAACTTCTATTGGTGGAAGGAACAAGCTTTCAGGAATCATAGAGCTCTTCCTCAGATCTGGAGAAAGTAACCAGTGTGTCTAAGATAAATACAAGGTGGAACAGATTGTTGAGCATAAGGTGTTCACATGCACTGTAGGAAACAACTTAAAATGAAGTGGGCAATTAAGGGTTAGCATGCAGTAGAGTGTGTTATCAGTTGTTGTACTGAGCTATAAACAAGCATGTCTGTTAAGTCCATGATTTTTAGTGTTCAGCAGAGTTCTGAATATACCAGGCTCATCTTCTGAAGGTGTTGTGCGGTTTTCCTTCAAGGATGAGGACTTAGAGATCAGATATGGAGTGATTGCTTTGTGAAAATTGTTTGCCCATGGGTGATGTCTTTTGTCTTTTATCATTGTTCTGTGTGGTGAGTCCATTTGAGAATGTAGTGGTTGTCTCATTTCACCCACATAGTTGTTACTAGGGCATTTGATGCATTAGATGAGGTACACTACATGTTGCGATATGTATGTATAGGACCCTGGATCTTGAAAGGTGCATTGCAAGGGTTATTGATCATTGGCAGTGGAGATATCTCTTCAGGTTTTTCATCCCTTGTTCTGGCAGGGTCCGGTGCTGCTTTTAGTTGGTGTGTCCTGCTCTGTGGGGAGTTTGCCTCTGATGAACCAGCGAGGTGGGTAGTATGAATCATTTGTCCTAGGTTTAGTGTCACTAGAATCATGCATTCCCTTGGTTACTGATAGCAGGGGGTTCTGTGTTTCTTCTACCTGAAATTTTAGCCTGTATGCTTTTATTTGGTGTTTTCTTTGACATTTAAATTGTCCAAGTGGTTGTTGTCATTGATCCCTCAGAGTTGAGGATGATGCCTATCAAGCTTTGTAGGTCTTCAGGTGACTGAGGAGCCTGATTCTGGGTTCACACATTATTTGTTAGTGGGGGGATGTTGTTATGTGGGAGAGTGGGATTTGCAGCCCTGAGTTGGTCTCCTTCTCTTTCCTCTGCTGCCACTTTTGCGGTGTCAAATTCTTGAGCCTCAAAGTGGCGCACATCTCAAGGAACTAGGTTGTGCCATGTCGAGTGGTCAGCAACTTGCTTCTCCCAGTCATTGGTGTCAATTCTTCCATGCTTAAGGGCGACCTTGAGCGTGTCCTTTTACCACTTACTTTGGCCGCCCTTTGAGTACTGGTCAGTGGAGAACTGGGAGAAAAGAACATGGTGAGGGAGGCAGTTCTTGGGCATCTGGACACAGTGGCCTATACATCGAAGTTGATTTCTCAGGAGCAAGACTTCACTGCTGGGGGACACAGCTTCATAGAGGACACTCGTGTTAGTACTGTGGTCCTCCCATTTGATGCCCAGGATTTGATGCAAGCACTGTTGATGGAAGCTCTCAAAGGTCTTAATGTTGCACCAGTAGACAGTCCAGGTTTCTCTGCAATAGAGGAGGATGGTCAGCACGACAGCCTTAAAAACCAGGACCTTTGTCCACTTACGAAGGTGTCTGTTTTCAAAGACATGTTGTTGCAGCTTGAAGAACATGGCAGTGCAGCAGTTAATCTGATGCTGGTCGTCTTCATCAATGGTAGCCCATTGGGAGAGGTGGCAGCTGAAATGCAGGAAGTGTTCCACATACTCCTGAGTCTCTGTGTCTTTATGGGTAGTGTAAGGGATGTTCAGCTAGCCTGGGGAATGTTGGTGGAGGACCATGTAGTACTGTGATTTTTACCATCATATAATATTAATTTAGTTTTGCTTGGTTGCAATTTCACATTCTTCGCTTGTATAATACTGAGGAAGTCTTTATAGCCTAGCACATTCAGTGATGCCCTACTATTGAAGTTATCAATTTGGCATTCAGTTTCCCGTTTGTTTGCATACTTTTGCCTTGTCTTTGCATCTTGTGTGAGTTTGAGCTTTTACAAACATTTACTTTTTACTGTTAAATACTCCATTAACGTCACATAAAGTATATGCAAAATTTCATTCTCTGAGTGTATATCTACACTGTGGACACTGAATTGGGCTCCACGGATCAATGCAGTGAGATCGATTAAGCAGGCAGTGGAGACCCATATAATTGATCTTGGAAGTGCTCTTTGGCTGATGCAGTAAATCTCCCCCCTCCCTCTTTGAAAGGAGTAAGGCTGCATTGACTGGAGGACATTCCTCTCGATGCAGCACAGTAAAGATGCCATAGTAAGCGAAGTTAGTAAGTTGATGGGAAATATACAAGTTTCAGTACATAGCTTGTGTATCGCCCGTTGACACAAGAGCAAACTATACCAATGCATTGGAATGATAGGAAGTATGGCAAGAGACCACCCTGGCTTAACCAGGAGATTTTCAATAATCTAAATATAAAGAAAGAGTCCTACAAAAAGTGGAAACTAGGGCAAATCACAAAGGATGACTATAAACAAATAACACAGTTATGTAGGGGAAAAACCAGAAAGGCCAAGGCACAAACTGAGATCAAACTAGCTGAAGGCACAAAGGCTTTTACCAGGAAAAATAATGGAGCAAATAATTTAGGAATCATTTAGCAAACACCTAGAAGAGAATAAGGTGTTAAGCGACAGTCACCATGGATTTCTTGGGTACAAATCATGTCAAACCAACCCGATAGCTTTCTATGATGGGGTAACAAGCCTTGTGGATAGAGGGGAAGCAGTAGATGTGGTATATCAAGACTTTAGTAAGGTTTTTGTTAGAGTCTCGCATCACCTTCTCATTAACAAATTAGGGAAGTACAACCTGGATGGAGCTACTACAAGATGGGTGCAAAACTGGTTGGATAACTGCTCCCAGAGAGTAGTTATCAATGGTTCACAGTCATGCTGGAAGGGCATAAGGAGCAGGGTACCGCAGGGATCAGTTCTGGGTCCGGTTCTGTTCGATATTTTCATCAGTGATTTAGACGTTAGCATAGAGAGTACACTTATAAAGTTTGCTGATGATATCAAGCTGGGAGGGGTTGCAAGTGCTTTGGAGGATAGGATCACAATTCAAAATGATTTGGGGAAGCTGGTGAAATGACCTGAGGTAAACAGAATGAAATTCAATAAAGACAAGTGCAATGAACTCCACTTAGGAAAGAACAATCCACTGCACACATACAAAATGGGCAATGACTGCCTAGGAAGGAGTACTGTGGAAAGGGATCTGGGTGTCATAGTGGATCACAAGCTAAATATGAGTCAATAGTGTAACACTGTTGCAAAAAAAAGCAAACACCATTCTGGGATGTATTAACAGGAGTATTGTAATTAAGATATGAGAAGTAATTCTTCTACTCTACTCCATCCTGATTAGGCCTCAACTGGAGTATTGTGTTCAGTGCTGGGCTCCTCATTTCAGGAAAGATGTGAAGAAATTGGAGAAAGTCCAGAGAAGAGCACAATGAATTATTAGAAGTCCAGACTTGACTTATGAGGGAAGATTGAAAGAGCTGGGTTTGTTTAGTCTGGAAAAGAGGAGACTGAAAGGGAACATGATAACACTTTTCAAGTTTCTAAAAGGGTGTTACGAGGAGGAGGAAAAAATTATTCTCCTTAACCACCAATGACAGGACAAGAAGCAATGGGCTTAAATTACAGCAAGGGAAGTTTAGGTTGGACATTAGGAAAAAATTCCTAACTGTCAGAGGGTATGTCTACACTAGCAATTTAGGTCGATGTAAGGATGCTTAAGTCGATCTAAATTACTCCAGGTCCACATTGGCCTTTCGTTAAGTCGACTTAAGGGCATCCTTAAGTCAACTTAATAACTACCGGTTGTTAGGTCGACTTAACACTTAAGTTGACCCATTAAGTTGACCTATAGCTGGTGTGGACACCCTAGGTTGACTTAATTTCCTAAGTTGACCTACGGCTGGGGAGAAGGGAGCCGCTGCGACTCCCCGGCACAAGGAAGCTGCGCAGCACCCTTGTGCTCTGGATCTCCAGTGGCTCTCTTCTCCCTGAGAGCCTTGGCTCCCTGGCAAAAAGGGAGCTGTGGCTTCCTGGGGAGAAGGGAGCCTCCCTTCTCAGCAGTGAGCTGCGGCTCTCTGCTCTGTCTACACTTGAAAAGTTAAGTCAACTTGTTAAGTTGACTTAACTTTTCAAGTTTAGACATACCCAGGGTGATTAATCACTGGAATAAGTTGCCTAGGCAGGTTGTGGAGTTTCCATCATTGGAAGTTTTTAAGAGCAGGTTAGACAAACACCTGTCAGGGATGGTTTAAGAGGGTACTTGGTCCTGCCATGAGTGCAGGGGACTGGACTCGATGACCTTTCATGGTTCTTTCCAGTTTCTATGGCTATGTCTACACTGGAAAAAGTTAGGTCGACTTTGTTAAGTCGACATAATAAGGTCGACTTTAGGTCGACTTAAAGTCAACTTTATTAAGTCAATTTAACAAAGGGATTACCCTGAACATGGACTTAGTAAGTCACCCTAACTGCCCTTAAGTCGACTTAATAAAGTTGATTTAAGGGTTAATCCATGTCCACACTGTGCTTAAATTGACTTAAGGGTTAGGTCGACCTAACTGGCGGTTCTTACTAAGTCGACTTAAGCTTTCATTAAGTCGATTTTAAGGAATTTAATGAAAGCTCTGTGTGGATGGGGAGTAATTTAGGTAGACTTAAAGCTACTTAAATTGACCTAAATTGCAGTGTAGACATACCCTATGATTCTATGACAGAGCTGGCTATGTAGACTAGGCCTGAGTCACTGCTTTCTTCCTTCATATGGTGGTTCTTTGTTTGTTTATTAACTGCATTTGGCATAATGATTTCTTTTGTCACAGTTATTTAACAAGACTCCATATGAACGGCATCTTCCACTATCATGTTTTCCTCCACAGTCCCAACAGGCCTTCCTTTGCATTTTACTTATCTCCTTTGGTTTTTATTTGTGCATTTGCTTTTGCACAATTATTTTTGTATTCCTTGTTTCCCTGTGCTGCTTGAATTACATCTGTGTCTACTTCACATGTGCTCTGCATTTCGATGTGAGCTTGTTCACTAGTTGCATACTATCATATTATAAAGCTGCCTATTAAGAAGTTGTTTCTCATAATACTGTACAGCTCAAACACGCTATGGAACTGATTCACCCAGAAGGAGTCTTTTAGCTTGAGGCCCATGGAACCTCACAAAGTGTCATGGGCTTTGCAGATGTGGATGTGTTCCCCATTTTAAAGTGCATTAGTGGCTAAGTCTCTCTCGGGGCAGGATTTTTATCTACAGTTCTTAGTTGCTTTGTCCAGCTTGGTTTTTAGATGACCAAAGAGTGCCACATTATGTATTCATCAGCTACTCTACTGCCCATGAATAGGGCTTTTTGCTTTGCCTAGCCTGACCACTGTATATTACATATTGGCCAAGCCTCAGACATGAGGTCAAGCAGCTTATAGGCTCAAGAAATTTGATTTCCAGTTGCAGGGGCTGAATCATCCCCAAACCTCACTCTTACTGATTTGAAAAGATTTGTAACAGTGCCGAGGGCTCAAATTTACTATGCTAAGTGCTTGTTTTACAGCCAGTGAGAGGAAGGTAATAAGCCCATTGGCCCAAAGACCTTATTTAACCTGAAAAATAAAAATCAGTTAGGGAAGTAAGAGAGCCCTGCCTTTTCATTGACAGGAATCAAGACAATGAATCCCAGCTTTTGCATAAAAATATTTGCTTCTTTGGTCCCAGAAGCATAAAGGTATCTAGACTGACAAACCAGAGAAGAAAAGCATGAAAAGTGGGGAACTAGTTTCCTTTGGTTTCTGTTGCCTGAATACGGGTGTGTTTTGGTTCTTCAGAAGAGACTGACTTGGCAGGCATACAGTATCATCATTTTCCCAATATGACTCTCAATAGTGCAAAACAAATAGATCAGACTCTTGTCAGAGGGATTTTTCTCCTATTTTTTTCCATCAAAATTGTGAAGGTGTTCTTGGCAGCAAATAGGCTCCCTTAGCCCGCACGTCATACTTCATCCCAATCTGTTGTTTCCTGTGTCTCATGCAAATATTTTTCTCTTTGAAAAATTTACATAATTTTCAGGAAAATGATCAGTCCTTCAATATTTCTGGACACATCTAAGTAAGAAAACAGGCAATCTGAAGATCGTCATTAGTCAGGCAGCGGAAAAGAAACTTGGATAATTTGTCCACAAACATCTGAGACTTCAGATTTGGTAGTCCTATAAGAAAACATGGTGGTTCAATACTGGGTTTGTTGACTCAATCGCTCAAGTAAATTAAAGTGAAATGCAGTTACTATTGCAAGTGTCTAAAGCATTCCTGTGAATTTGGCTTGTTATGTTTTGGATTATTTTGCTAGAGTTTCTCATTTGTATTCTTGTTTTCCTAATGTGTTTGTTTCTCATTTGGTCTCCTAAATTTACTATAAACCTCACTTTGCTATAAAATTAAGACTGGAATTTTAAAAAACAGTGTGGTGGTTTGCTCCCGTTTGAAGTCAATGATAGAATTCCTGTCAGATTTAAAGATAACAGAAAGGGCAATAGTGAGCGTGGAGAGACTTAGATTTCCATTAATGCTGAAATTTTTTATATACATATCTTATTTTTTTAGCATTTTCTTCAGTACTATGTGCTTTACATTTCTTTAGCCCAGGGCATGCAGTATTAGTCTCTGCTTACCCTGTCTGTGATTTTGTAATAAAAAATCCAAATGGGATAGCTTGCTGTATTGCAGAAACTCTTCATTGAGGGAAAAAAAAAATCAATCAAGAGTGTGTGTGTGTGTGTGTGTGTGTATGTGTGTGTGTGTGTAGAGCCTTTATACAAACGTGTTGAAATAGTTTATGTGTTAATCAAGGATTAATCTGAAAATTAAACTGCTTGTCACTCACTCTAGCCATTGAATTCTGTGGCAAAATACCACGATCAAAGTACACGATCATCTTAAAATCAAATCAAACAAAAAATCAGAAATTTTCACAGAATGCTCTTTTCTATTTCCTGACCAGTCCTACTGTCCAGCTGCGTACTCTCTCTTTGGATTAAGTCACACTGTGTGCGGTATCATCATCCTCATCATTTTCTTGCTGCTAAATGTGCAAGTCCGTTTACAGTCTGTTGTGGCTTGGCTAGAAATTAAAGAAAATTAAAATTAAAGAATTGCTTATCTTTCTAGCAAAAAGAATTGCTTTTGAGTTAACTGACTGTAGCTGAAAAACCCAGGCCTAATCTCTTCTCTCGCCAGTGACTGTGGACTTTTGATCAAACCACCAATAGGCAACACATTCATACTGAGGCTGAACCTCAGGCATGCTCAGAAGCGCATTTGCCCTTTGTCTCTCTCACTCGTCACACCCACAATTAACCCAAGACTCTGTTCATCTCCTTCTCCTTATCTACCTCTGAGCTAGCCTACTCTGTTTGCCCCGTCTCCTTTCCTTTCAAGTCTCAGTTCTGTGTTGTTGTGCCAGCCACCATTCAGCCCACTCTCAACTTATCTTTGCATTTTAGGTAGGGAAACATGACCCTTTTTCTTAACGAGACAACGCTCTGACTTGTCCCAGACTTTTGGGGCTAAATCGTCAAATTTTGTAAATCAATCACAGCTCATTTATTACCAGCTGAGGATCTGACAGCTTGAGAGCAGGATCCTTCCCAGTCTCCATCAGATCAAAGCTACCTTTTTTACTCCTCTTCCAGGAATAGCCGTTTATTTAATCTTAGGGACCATTTGCAATTCTAACACAGCTCTCAGTACAACAGGAGTTGTAGTGCTACAATCTATAAATTTCAAAATTGACAAAGTTATCGTACATCAGGAGTTGAGATGCACCGGCATTATTTTAATCATAAGAAATAACAGAGTATCTCATAGAGTACCGTGTTGTAATTGTTGGCGGATGATATGTTGACTGTTTTATAACAGGTAATAGTAGTGGGCTGCAAACAGTGACTTAAACAGTTTAACCTAAGTTCAAGGCAAGGTTAGGAGAAGTAACAGTGACTGCTATTGATTTTATGTTGGAGCCACTGACTGCAGCATTTCAAGCATTTGCAGACTGTTCTTTCAGAGTCCAGGAATTAAAAATAGATAAATGATTATTGTTCTTAAGTCCCAAGAGTTCAATCAACTCCCTGTCATTTGTGGTGGTACTGGTCATGTTCTTTTGTATACGTTTAAGAAAAAATTAGTTTGTTTTTTTCTCCACTGCTCTGTTCATCAAATTAATTAAAAATTATACTGAGACAATGGTTTTAAAATATCATTGTAGTGATGTTCATCAGAAAAGATGGAACTAAATATAAGAGGTAAACTCACATTTTTTATTCTGATTACATGAAAGTGAATTGGCATTAACTGTTTTCTAATACAGCCTGTGGTTTGTTATGTAAGGAGACTAGAGTAGGGCTCTGAACTCTATAACAGTGTACTGTGAACTCCTCCATAATATGCAATAACATTAGCTTTTCTCTACAAGTCCCCTGATGTGTGTGATAATGTAATGTAATTGATGTTTGAACTGGAAAAGGCATGCTTTGGGTTTAAATTATGGGCCTCTGTGGCTATATCCACACTGCATGCTTTTTTTCTGCAGCTTGTATAGTACGTAGTCAGGTAGACCTGTGGCATGATTTCAGTAGCAAGTGTGGATTGTGAGGCATGGGCTAGATGGGGAGAGGATAGACATGACTGAAGGGTGGCTCCCTACACACCCAAGTCCTGACTCCTCATCTGCACTGATTTGTAGTGCCCTGCTGCCTCCCAGCTGCCGGGGCCTTTCCCTGCCTCAGGAGAAGACTCTGGTAGTGAGAAGGCAGTAGGGGAAGGCTCTGCCAGATCCTGCTGCTAGAGTTTTTCCTCACTGGAGGGAAAGATCCTAGCAGAAGGGATGGGTTTGCCAGTTCCTTGCTGCTAAAGAGCTTCCCTGCTTTAAGGAAAGACTCTGACAGTGGGGAAGCTATAGAAGTCTTTTGCCACTGACCCCCCTTCTCCCCCCCACCAGAGGCTTTCATTGACCTATGTCGCTATACACTGCAGTGTGGGTGCAGCTTGCTTTTCATCACAGCATGTAGCTCCACACACCCAGCTGAAAGTGGTGTGTGGTGCAGCTGTAGCCTGTGTGAAATTTTATTCAGTGATAGCAATATTATTCTAACAGTATCCACTTGTCATGAATAGCAGTAAAAAGGCTGCAAATAATGTATTTGTCAGTTAGGAAAATTATATATTTTTCTTTACCCCTGAAAGAGAACCTCAGAAGATCAAGAGAAATGTTTGGAGAAAAGGAATCTCTCCCTCGACAAACATGCATGAAGTCAGTTCACTATTGAAGTCAAGTCCATGGACTTCAGTGGGGTTGTGTTTAATAAAATGGCATCAGGCTCTGGCTATGGCATTGCCTTAATCCAAAGCCCACTGAAACCAATGGAGGGCTTTGTGTTTGCTTTAATGGATCAGGCTCCAGATGTGCAGGGTGGGAGAGGTCACTTACTGTGGCAGGGAGGGAAGAGTAAAGGCAGTCAGGACTCACCTGTCACTTCCGTACCTGTCAGTAGATCAGCTAGAGGAGTGGAAAACAAACTGTTTCATCTCCATAGGTGGCAGAGCTTCCCCTAACACACCCGTATCGGTGCATCAGAATTCCTCCTGTCAGCAGAAGCTGCTGAGTAGCAGTTGTTACTCCTCCTTCAGAGCACACGGGTAGGACAGAATCTTACCTAGACATGTCTCATAGTTGCAGCATGATCTTAGCAGATGTGCTTCAGTACTGAATGTGTGTACTGTGGAAGTGCCATACAAAGAGCTGATTGTGTTAGTATCCTGGGCTATGTCTACACTTGCTAAAATTAGTTCGAATTAGTTAGTTCGAATTAGCTTAATTTGAACTAGCATAGCCACACTGGAACATTAGTTCGAACTAAGCAAGCACTTGCTTAGTTCGAATTAGCGATCCCCATTCATTTCAATGGCCGGTTAATTCAAACTAAGAAATTAGTTCGAATTAACATGGCCGCATTGGTTAATTCGAACTAGTTAGTTCGAATTAACCCCTTAGTTCGAATACCCTATTCAAACTTATTAGTTCGGATTAAGGAAGCCCTTAATTCGAAGTAACTAAAGCCTAGTGTAGCCATGGCTTTAGTTAGTTCGAATTAAGCCTCCTTAATTCGAACTAACTTGCCAGTGTAGACATAGCCCTGGTGTTTGTATTTGATTGAAGGATACATCATGCCAGCTTTTTGACCATACCAAAGCATAACAGGATTGCTTTTTCTTACGTTGTTTTCATTTTCTTATTTTTCTTGATGAAAATATCATGGAATCATCACCCAGAAGGGAGTCCCTGTATCTTGCTCTTTGAACTTTTGCCTTCTTGGCTCAAAACAATTATTAAAGTAAAAGTAAAGAGAACTACATAAATTTTATTTTAAAATCTATACTGTTGACTGATGTTTCTAAGAACAGTATCTGTGTGTTATGTGATGCAATGGTTGCTATGGCAATAGCTCTGTTTTGAACACTGTAGAATAATTTCTTGTATGCTGCACATGACCAGTCTATGTCTTATAAATTATAGGGATTGATGTATTCTGTGTGTATTCACTTTTTCAAAATGGTTAATATTTCCTCCCCTCACCCTTAACTAAGTATAATTTAATTTCATCCATAGGGGGATGATTTGGGAAATCTGTCTGCATAATTTATGAAAGCTGATCCATATTGTGAAATTGTTATGAAATTGTTGTATTATGAATGCCTCTGCCTGGGTCTTAGTGGATGCCAGCATTGCTGGTAGTGCTGTTCAGCATCCCTTCCAGAACAGGTACAGTAGTGGGTTGTTAGAATTCTAATAGCCACCTCTTCAGATGAAAACACCTGGATCTCTAACTGTAGTCTGGGAGGAGATACTTCCTGCTACATGTTTGAAGAAGGAAGAAAGTGGTGAGAATCGAAAGTTACCAAGACAACCAAACAGAGAGATTGGTGGGACATTTGAAGTAGAAATACTCACAGGGACACAGAGGAAGTGCAGGGGAAGGAGAAAGAATCAGGAGGAATGGACTAGCCAAGAGAAGAGAAGGTTTGCTGAGCTAGAGAAAGCTCCATGTTACAGAATACAAGCCATACATTGCCGGCGAATGTTCCTGGATGCTCCAGGCCAAGAGTGTTCTAGAGAGGGGAAGAAACTGAGGCAGGGAGATGTGTGCATGGTTTATTATTTTTTGTATAGATCTTTGCATTTCTGTGACTTAAAGAAAGAGCAATCATGTTAGAATCCTGCGCAAAGTGTCTATATGTTTTACAACCTACCACCTGAGTCCTGAATAGGTAATCTGTGGACCCAAAACACCTCAAGGCTGGAGTTCTGGGAGAGGGAGTGTTTAAGATATAGGATGAGATTGAGAAGTTCTAGGTGTTGGGCAGGGGTCCATATGGTTGCTCCTTTCAGGAGAAGCGCCAGACAAAAGCTCTGCTCCCCAAAAGTGTTCTCAAAGGCCTTAAAACAGCAGCATTGTCTGGACTCTGGGCAAACTCTGGGATCTTAAAATACCTGGGCATTCAGCTCTGGGGCTTAAAATACCTGGAGATCCCATCACTGTGGTCTGACAAGCCATCAAGAGGTGGCAGTTCACTGCACCTCTGACACACAACAAACACATCTTTTTTCAGTTGATTAGACATCTTTTTGGCTTCTAAACTTTGTAGTAACACAGTGCCAAATTGAGTTCAGTTACAGAAGTGTAAATCTGAACTAAATTTATTGAAGTCCATGAAATTAATGTGGATTATGTTGATATATCTGAAACTGCTTTCTCACCCCAAAAGGGATGTTCTTAGTTTGAGCTAAAGAAAAAGAACAAAATCTAATAAATTAATTCTTACCAACTGATGGTCTGCATTTTATGTAGTCTGATTAAGAAATACTTCTTATATTTAAAGCATGGGTAAACCAAGCAAAAATTAAACCATTATGTTTTCAAACACTTATTATCAGAAATTCTTTTATGAGTTAAATCTTTCCAGTAATTATGGTGAAAAAGAATTGGAATGACTTCAGGGCAAAGAATAGTTTAAAAAATCTCATTTATTTATATTTTTGTTATTTGTGTGAGGGATTTGTTTTAAAGTAATAAGCACTATCTGTATTATGCATGTAAAACACAAACATATCTCCCAGTGATACTTCACCAAATCTGAAATTTAAAATTATTTTAAAAAACCCTTCTATTGTTGACAGTGATTTTTGGATGCCAAAGTGGTTCTGCTGCCAATTGTAACAATACGTCACAGTGACATTTGCCTTGACTCTAGTTCTAATAGATTACACCAGGGCACTTTAAAAACATCTCCAGTATAACAGACATGTTACAAATATTGACTCTTGCTTAATAATGACCATTAATGAATATGGCTAAATTTTCAGTTAAATTTAAGAAGATGGTTCTGTGCTGTTCATTTGTTAGATGAATGTTTTTCTTTTTCTTTTTTAAGATATTCTATAAAGTCTTTAGACTCATAAAACTTCATGTTTGAGATATATATGAAAGCAGTAAGAGCCATCGAAACACAAATGTAAACCACAAAGGGCTAGAGTCCCTATCCTAGCTGAACTGCCTTTGGCTCAAGACAAAAGATGCAGGAAAGGTGGCCCAGGTTCCTCACACAATTTAGAGCACACTCAGATCCCTAGGTTGTGTGGGTTACCTCAGCCACACTCTTTTTTTCCCCTGATACACATCCCAAATGCTGATAAACACCCCATCTCCTGACAGCTGATGTGGGGAATGATATAGAAGCCATCAAAGTGATCCAGAGGATTTTGCTCAGCAAGGAGAGTCTCATAGACTCATAGACTTTAAGGTCAGAAGGGACCAGTACGATCATCTAGTCTGACCTCCTGCAAAATGCAGGCCTCAAGACCTCACCCACCCACTCCTGCAATAGGCCACCAACCTATGACTGAGTTATTTACCTCCCTAAATCATGATTTAAGGACTTAAGATACAGAGAATTCACCGGTAGGTGAACCATGCCCTGTGCTACAGAGGAAGGCGAAAAACCCCCAGAATCCTACAAGGCTGGCTGACTGAGCAGGTTATTTGGCTGCTTTGTGCTGCTGGAAAAGTGCCAAAGATCTGGTCCTTCAGTGTCAATGTTGACATAAGGTCTGCTCCTGCAATCCACCAATGAGACTACCCAAAAGAATAATATATAAAGAGATCAGACTTTCTCAATGAATGACATAGCTACTGTATTTATGAAATTTGCTTGTTAGCTACCACCAAAGTCCTGTTCAAGGAAGATACACAAAAATAGTATTAAAGACCACTCAGCAGATACTTGCCTGTCATGTGGCAAGAGGTGAATACATAGATTTAAAAAAATTCAGACTAACTTAACCAGACTAGTCCCAAAGCAGGAGGTGCCTTACTTGTACACAACTCAATACATGAGTGGAAGAGCTATATGCTGATGAAGGAGAATCTGTATGTCTGATTCTATTCTGACAGCAGTGCAAACCACAGATAACTTCACTGAATTCAATGGAGTGACACTGCTTTGAAATGAGCTTAAGATCATTGAGATCAGAATGAGAACCTCTATGATTAATGGGATTGGAGAGTTTCTTTTTTGAACATATGATGTAGGTTTGGTTTAAGATCACTGTAGTTTTATTGAGAATATACATTGAGACACATAGCCAATTCTGAATTTATTTGAGGAAATGTATAAAAATTATTTAATAATGCCTTTTTCTGAAACATGACTACCAGGTATTGTGGAATTAGCAGTGAAACCTGTAGAATCATAGGCCTGGTGTATACTTACCACGGAATTCAGCAGTAAGAGGTATTGAGTTATATTCTGGAACAATTGAGCAGGTCTTGACTCACCGCTCACTTGAACCAGAGAGTTCGAACTGATGGCAATGAATTTGCCACCGTCAGTATAGACTTGGCCATAGATTACAAGGCCCAAAGGGGCCATTGGATTATGTAGCCTGACCTCCTCTATAACACAGGCCATAAGATTTCCGTGAATTAATCCCCCATTGAACTAAAGCATGTATTTTAGAGAAGCATCCAATCTTGATTAAAATTTGCCAGTGACGGAAAATTTACCACAATCTTTGGTACATTGTTCTAATGGCTAAGTACTCTCAATGTTTTGAAAATTGTGCCTCGTTTCTGGTCTGACTTTGTCTTGCCTAAACTTTCAGCCTTTACATCTTGATATGCCTTTGTTTGCTAGACTGAAGAATCTATTATCAAATTCTTCTTCCTCATGGTATTACTTAAAAACTGTGATCAAGTTTCCCCATAGCCTTCTCCTTGTTAAGATGAATAGAGTGAGCTTCCTGAGTCTAATATAAAGATGTAATAGAGAATTCCTCTATGTTGAATGCAGTGCTTTTTGAGTTAGGAAATGGTCATCTTTAAGAAATTCCAAGGATGCTTTAGGACTGGGAGCATGGCCTCCAACATGTGTCACTCCAACTGAAGACCTGCCCTGCCCCACAATCTTGTATGTATTATAGATAGGTACTTAAGGAGCTATTCATTCTGTTCCCTAGAGTGGCTGGTGATCTGTATCCCATCTTATGCTTTATCTTTATCTATTCTTAAACATTCCGTATAATTTACTTGGTGTTTTTGACATAGATTGCACTCTGCATTGCAATTTGGGTATAACCATTGATTTTAACTCTCCCAGTCATGAGAATTATCTCACTACGTTTCAGTAATATTAGCTAGATTGATCAAAAATTAGTAATTGGAATTCCTCGTTTGTTACACAGGCTCCTAGCATTGGAGTATAGGCAATTAAAGTATTCCTTGTCTTTATATTCTTTGTCTTGATTAATTTTGTTCTCAACATCACGTTTTTTCTCCTAAATGAGGACTCATTTCTTTTCTCTTCTCACCCTCCTCTTTGTTGTTACTGTAACACCCTCCTGACTATTCTAGTCAGTACTCCGCAGGTACTCAAAGTATATGGATAATTAATTGCCTTAAAAATGCAAATGAGATGTGTACAACATCATAGAGATGCTAAAATTATTACGTGGAAGTAATATTTGAAATCCATTGTGGATCCAATATGTGTGTTTGTGGTCTTCAAATCTGACCTATTCCATTGTTTTTCTGGGTAAGAGATACTTATAAATTAGGTACAAGGTGGATTAGCTTAGTGGTGAAAACATCAGATTTGAAATGTACATGCCCTTATAAATCAAAGGTTTAAAACCTTGTAGTGTCAGGTCAGCTCTTAATCCTTGTTGAGTAAATACTACTTTCCTTTAAGAAGAGACCTTAAAAGCAGAACTCCAATCTAGATTGGGTGGACATTAAAAAAACCACGATGCTTTACATAAAATAAAAATTAACTCTAATCTGTTTTGCTACAATTCCCCATTTTCTTCATTAGAATGCTCTGTGCCAGTTGACTGCTACATGGCTGCATTTCAGTGGTTCTCTATATCTACAATAGTGCAATAAACAGAGAGTTTGGTGGAGACTCCTCTCCTGCAAAGATTCTGCTGTGACAAGAGATCAGTAAAGAGAGATGTCTGGTGTTGGGGAGAAAATTAGCTATTGGAATGGTGAAAGTTGTGAGGCGGAGGTGGTTTCAGCTATTCAGAAGAGCTCATGTTTGGCCAGAAATATAACCCATGTTTTCTTTTTTCTGAATTACTGTTACATCTTCAGCTCTGTGTGTTGTTGATGCCACACTGCTTTCATTAGTTGTCATCATATTTTTCTCACTGTAACTGGTATACTATGCTTGCTATTTAGATTTTTGTTCTGAAATTCCTTTTTATTTGTCAGAAACCCTGTCTGTGAGCGTGGCAGGGGGTATCTTACTTGTCGGAGAGTGATTGCCACATACCATGATTTCAAATTTCTTGACTTGACAAATGTGGCAGGAATGTTTCCACTATAATTTGGCATTCTGTAATTCATAGGATCAGATTGAAGGCATGCAACTAGAATTTCTGGTCTGAACCAACTATTATAATAAAATACTGGCATGAAATTTGAGGCATTTATTTGGTAAATAAAAAGTAACCTTCTCCTAAAAGCTACTGCTTCTTGTCTGTGAACTAAAACACCAGTTCCATGCCACTGAATAATCCAGTAATATTTTATTCAGATGTTTTCAGTTATTTTGAGTGACACTGGGGAAAAATTGTACTGCCTTACTTTCTGCTTTATACAAGTTGAATAACTACTGCACTTAAACTGCACAGGTAAGAGTTATGGACATGGATTTTGTCAACCTATTGAGTATGCGTGGTAGATGACAAATCCGAAATCATGGGCTAGATTGTTCTGGAGTTACTGCAAGTCATGCAGTTTTCATCGATAAATTGTACAGAGTAATTTACATCAATCATTAATTATCATCCTGAATTTCTTGGAGTATAGTTGATTCTTTGATATGTGTTGGATTTTGCATGGGGGAAGTCAATTGGTCTGTTTAGATCAGTAAACTCTGAGTGAGAACTAAGTTTTGTTCCTTTGGCACATTGCTTAATCCCTCTTTGTCTTGATGGCTATGTCTACCCTTACAAAAACTAGTTTGAATTAGTTAATTCGAACTAACTAATTCAAACTAACTAATTCAAACTAATTTTAGTTAGTTTGAATTAACTTAATTTGAACTAACATGGCACCACTAGAATGCTAGTTCGAACTAGCCATGGCCATGCCGGGCACTTGCTTAGTTCGAATTAGTCAGTTGCATGAAGGTCAATCTGCCGATTAGTTCGACTAAGCAGTTAGTTCGAACTAATATGGCCACATTGACTTAATTCGAACTAACTATTTCGAATTAAGGGTTAGTTCGAACTAAGCAATCAAATTTATTAGTTGGAATTAAGGAAGCCCTTAATTTGAACTAATGAAAGCCTCGTGTGGCCAAGGCTTAAATTAATTCAAATTAAGCTTCCTTAATTCGAACTAACTTGCAAGTGTAGACATAGCCGATGTGCCCCTAAGATCCTTTAAAACTTTGATCCTGGTGGTCAATGCAGTATGTAGTAATCTAAATGAAACAAAACAAGACGATCCTGAGGAGTCAAGATTTAGGGATACTAATATCCACCTTTGCTGTTGATAATGAAGATGGAGACAGTAAAATCTTTCTTTTGTAAAGCACTTTTGTCTTCTCAGTTGAAAGGTATTTATATATAATTTAAAATACTATTTTTATTCATAGTTATTTCTTGTACATGGTTCCATAGTGAAAAACATTTGAAAAAAACAGTCTTTGTTGCTTATCTGACACTTATTTTCCATTTATAGTCTCTTTTTCTTAGGACTCCACTTCAAGATACCAGTATCATGTTATTGTGACTACTGATGATGTTTTTTGCAAATTGACAGTAATCATTTCTTTTTATGCTGACTCTGTTACTCATATGTTTTACCTAGTCATCCAAAGTACTTTATTCTGTTTTACTCCTGTAACCTCATTCTTCTAATTTAACGTGCCTCAGAAGAATGTATGTTCTCTTTTTCACAAATCCCCTATCTGAGGAGCAGTTTTTATTTATAATATCTACCATATTAATGTAGGACCACAAACATGCAAAAAGATGGGGGAGGAGACAAATATCTGAAACACTGAATGCAAATCTAATTTTAGATAATAATAGTTAGCTAGGTTTAGTAAACTAGCTAAGTAGATAAGAGTTAAATTCCCTTCGTTTTACTATACACTCACAGGTGATGCTTAAATCTTTAATAACTTGGATATTTTATCATTTACTCATGGCAGGGCAACTTCAGACTCCTTTAAAATTAGACTGCATAAAACACTAGAAAACATAAGGTGCATCTACACTTGTAAATTAAGTCGACTTAAGCTTGCTTAAGTCGACTTAATTTACTCTGCGTCTACACTACACTTTCCTTAAGTCGACTTTACTAAACCTGGTTTAAAGTTGACTTTAGGCTTAAGTCGACTTTCTAAAGTCGATTTAAGCCAGTGTAGACCTGTAGTAGCCCTAAGTCGACAATAAGTTGACTTAGGGCTCTCCAGGACTCCCCCACTGCCCTCCCTGCCAGGGGGGAGGGAGGCATAGGGGGAGCCTGGCATGCCCCCACACAGGGCAGAGCCCTGCCCACCCTGCCCCTATGCCCTGCCAGGGTCCCTGTCCCCCTTTGCCCCATTGTACCCAGCTACAATGGGGCAGAGGCTGAGCCCCCTGGCAATTGGTAAGGGCTGCCCCCCCTGCCACCGTGGACCTCTCCCAGGTCGACCTAGCCCCTAGAAGTCGACGTAGGTGTTCAGTGTGGATGTTCTAGGTCGACTTTGTAAGTTCCCCCCTAAATCGACTTAATTTTATAGTGTGGACATCCTAAGTTGACTTAGCTAAAGTCGGCCTAAATTAACAAGTGTAGACATAGCCATAGTGTCGGGAACAATCCTGCTCTGGTCAGAGGGATGAATTAGATGACCTGATAGGTCTGTTCCCCCTCTTTAAATTTTACATCAATTTCCATTTCTAACTTCTGTCGTCCTGTGGGTACCATACCCCCAAGATGTGGTTTATTCAGATTCATGTTTCATTCCTGAAGTCTTTCCATGTGAACTGTTTCTTTTATGCTCAACATTTCTAAAATTCAAATATCATTCATCAATCTTGCAGTCTTTTCTCAATCAAAATTCCAATGGACTTCCTTTCTTAGTATGGAGAACTTAGTTTGGAAAATGAAAGGGGTAGCCATTGGCAGCTGTGCTGCATGGAGACATAGAAGGCAGTGCTGGGGCATTGCATCTCTGGGAGTTTCCAAGGATTTGCAGAGCTAGGCGTGCTGCCTCTCTTTTACCTCTGGATTGTTGGTGGGAAGAAATTCACCTCCTCAGCAAGTGATTTATCAGTTCATGTCCCATAGGTGAGGTTTTTCCCCAAATAGGGAATAATTCAGCCCTGTGTAAGGACTGCAAAACCGAACCATAAAAATGTAGAGCACTGTCAAAAACTCTACAAACAGGCTAAAAGAGTAGCATCTTTTTGGTGTACAAGGTTTTTTTTTTGTGTACCATAGCTATTTTTATTGCAAAAGGAAAGAAAATGAAGTGACTATCAAGTCACATAACCACATCAATTTACCAATATCAAAAAAGTCTCTGAAGTATCATTGGACAGAAACTAGTTATCTATAATTCAATTAATCAATGCAATAATTGTGCTTTGGACTCATAGATTTTTAAGGTCAGACAGGACCAGTATGATTATCTAGTGTGACCTTATATCAATGCAATCCAGAATTCCTGTTCTCATCTGAAGATCTCACATCCCCTTATACAAATTCACCAATTAAGCATCAGAACACACTTTGAGATAGGGGCATATTGCTATACCCATTTTGCTGTTGGTTAAATGAGAGACATTGTCATTTTTCTGAAGGTACACAGTAAGTCAATGGCAGAGACAGGAATTTAAACCAAGAATTCTCCATAAATTATGTTCTATAAATTATAAGTGTAATGGGAGTCTTGAGTTCAGTAAAATGCATGATTATATTTGAAATGTAAATTACACTGGTTGGTCAATAGGAAAACTATTTGGTAAAGATGTCTTGCTGCCAGAACTGTCACCAAATCTATCCAGATGCAAGAGACATATCGGTGAGTGGTCATGGCAGGGCTTGACATATCATGAATGCTGTAACAATTAAAGCTACATTTGGAACTGGCTCTTTAGCTGCTTCTTTGGTTCACTTGGCAGGGAAACCACTTAGGATTTCTCTCTTCTTATTAATTTACTATGGCATGTGTGACAGTTTTATTGTGCTTTTATGTCAGTTGCTAGTGCATGTAGAAAACATTATAAATGGGTAGCACTCAACAATTTAATGGAGATCATTGTTTGCACAATGCTCTATGTTGGAAAATTAAAGCATAACCGTTGTAGGATGTTAGATGGGGTGGGTTCTGAGTTATTACAAATAATTCTTTCTTGGGTGTCTGGCTGGTGAGTCTTGCCCACATACTCAGCATTAAACTGATCGCCATATTTGAGATCGGGAAGGAATATTCCCCTAGGGCAGATTGGCAAAGGCTCAGGGTTTTTTTCGCCTTCCTCTGTAGCATGGGGCACCACTCACTTACTGGTGGATTCTCTGTATCTTAAAGTCTAAACCATGATTTGAGGACTTTAGTAAATCAGTCATGGGTTAGAGGTGTATTACAGGAATGGGTGGGTGAGGTTCTGTGGCCTGCATTGTGTAGGAGTTCAGACAAGATGATCATATTGGTCCCTTTGACCTTAAAGTCTATGAGTCTACTAGTTTATTTTTTTGTTTGCTATTAATGTAGTAACACTTTGTTTTAGCAAACAGACCCTATCAACTGTGGGTGAACACTCTTCACAAAGCAATCATTCTATATCTAACCTACGAATCCTCACCGTTAGAGGAAACCTGCACAACACTTTCAAAAGATGAGCCTGAAAGCTTAAATTCATAACTCGAGTAAACACTAAAAATCATGGACTGAACAGAAACACTGTACTTCTGGTTTATTACAAAAATCTGTAACCCACTAACCTGCACCATTTGTGCTATGACTGCAGAGGTATTAACTGGCCACTCTAAATTGGTCCCTGAGAATATGTGCTGTTTATGCCAAACAGTCTGTTCCCTCTTGCATTTAGCCATGAAGCACAGGGTATCTTTCCCTGATCTGAAGAAGAGCTCTGTGTGGATTGAAATCTTGTCGCTCTCACCAACAGAAGTGGGTCCAATAAAAGATATTACTTCACCCACCTTGGCATTCTAAACAATAGAAATTTGATTTACAAATAGCTTATAGGGTCTCAATAGACCTCTGAATCTGAATGAACTTACATCTGTTAACTGATTACCTTCAAAGGTTCTTATTCTAGAATGGTTTTAAACTAATTTTATTCTTATGGAAAAATCTTATAAAATTTATCCAAGGTAAACCTGTAGAATAGACTTTCTATTGCAGTATTAAATAAGGGTGAAAAAAAACTGCTATGAGTGGACTTTTAGTATATGCATCAGTGAGTTAATTTTTGTCCAGTATCAGACTCTGCAGTATATTTTTTTCAAAATTTTATAGGAGAATGTACAAGAAGTCAAAAGTATCAATAATGAGAAATATTTTATTTGCTGAGATAAAACTTAAATTTGAAGTATTAACAGCACATAGGGTAAAATCTTTTTTTCCTCCTTCCCGAAGTTTCTCATGATAGGGATCAAGCCTAAATTTGTAACTACAGTATGGCTGATCTTATGCGTTAATTTCATCTGTCCCTTATCTACTTCAAAACATTTCACCAGTACAGTTCAAAACTCTGCATGTGAAACAGAGCTCCTTTCTACTGCTCCAACCATGTCACCCCTTCCTAGCCCCTTCACTGCCTCCTTCTGTCCCTGTTTTATAGAACAAACTCAAGACTCTCATCCTCAAATACGTATCTCCATTTCTGTCTACACATGAGCCCTCATTTCCTCATACATTCTCTAAAAGAGCTTGTAGACTGCTTATTGCTTTCTTCTAAATGTTCTTTTTGTCTTCTCCCACGCTCAACTTCTACCTTTGAAGCAGTTTTTAAACCAAGGACTGGGTGAAGCTGACAGGTATGGAGGAGCATGTGGTTTGGAGAGAGTCATCCGTTAGGGAAGGATCTCCTAGTAAGGAGATGAAAATGGAAGAGACTAAAACATGGGTAGTATCTGATAAGAAACAGTCAAATGAAAAAAAGAGTCTCATTCAATTACATCAGATAATGGCTATCAACTATCCCACAGTGACTGGGTACATGTCACCTCAGGATGAGATTCAGAGATCAAGTTTCTTGACATTTTAAATGACTGCTTCTTGGAGCAGCTAGTCCTGGAATCCCACAAAAGGAGAAGCAATTCTTGATTTAGTCCTAAGTGGAACACAGCATCTGGTCCAAGAGGTGAATTTCATGGAACTGCTTGGTAATAGTGACCATAACTGTAACGTCCCACGTCACTGGTGGGCGCCCCCTTCAGGTGCCTCAGGGGAATTAGCACAGGGGCACCCTTTTTGGCACAGAGTCAGTCGCCCCGGCCCTCAGGCAGGGCGAGGCAGGCACAGTACAGAGTCAATTGCTCCCGGCCCTCAGGCAGGGCAGGGCAGGGCAGGGCAGGCAAAGTACAAAGTCAGTTGCC
>ML685785.1:18471693-18482704 GCA_007922175.1 Pelusios castaneus
AGTACAAAGTCAGTTGCCCCCGGCCCTCGGGCAGGGCGAGGCAGGCAAGGTACTGAGTCCATGGCTCCTGGCCCCCGTGCGGGGCGGGGCAGGCACAGTACAGAGTCAATTGCCCCTGGCCCTCAGGCAGGGCGAGGCCAGCCCAGTACCGAGTCAATTGCCCCAGCCCTCAGGCAGGTCGGGGCTGGCAAAGTCCAGAATCAATGGCCCCTGGCCCTTAGGCAGGGCAGGACAGGCACAACACACAAATCTCTGTATTGGATTGCTAGGGGTTTGAATGCACCGGGTGGTCAGGGAAAGGGGTGAGGGAGGGGGACACAGGCCCACCCACTCCACTGCGTCCCAGCCCAGGGCCCTATTCAGTGGCAGAGGCGTCTGCCACTGCGGTCAGCGGGGCTCCTGCCAAAACGCGCTGACCCTGGGTTTGCTCCGCCACTCACTAGGCGGTAGCCAACCACCCCTGGGCTTCTTCCTCCCACCCTGGGGTTTGGAGTACCTGCATCCATCAAGTCTCCCTCTGGGTCCACAGGGTAGGTTGCTCAGGGGATCTCAACCAGCCCTTCATTGTCCATTGGCGGGAGGTCTGGGAACTCCTGTGGCTCCTCAGCAGAGGGTAGCTCCTCTAGGTCGTAGGGCCCAACCGCGGGGGCCTGTTCCTCAGGGTCTTCAGCCGAGGGGAGTTCCTCCAGGTCACAGGGGATCAGCGGCTGGTCAGGTTCCTCCGGTTCCTCCAGGGAGAGAGGCTCCACATTTGGTTCCCGGGGGAGCCAGGAAGGCTTTCTCCGGACTCTAGGTTCAGGAATCCCCTCCCAGTCGCTGGGGCCCGGTAGGCTGGGTGGGCCATATTGCCCCCCAGCCCGGGGTCCCCGTAGCCGCCCTTCAGTCAAGGCCCGACCTGGCCTAGTCCATGGCCTCTCAGGCAGCACATCCTGCCTCCACAGCTGCTTCCCCCCTACTGAGCTGTCTGGCTTGGCTTTTATACCGCCCCTTCCTGCCTGGGCCCCGCCCCTCCACTTCTGGGGCTTCAGGCCTGTAGTACGATTGTCTGGCCAGAGGGGGCGTTCAGGCCTATCCTCTGGCCCTGGCTCAGAGGAAGGCCAGGGTCCTTTTCTACAATAACATAATACAATTTAACTTGCCTGTGGGAAGGGACACCCCAAAGCAGGCCACTGTGATAGCATTTAATTTCAGAAAGGGAAACTACACAAAAATGAAGAAGTTAGTTAAACAGAAATTGAAAAGTGCAGTGCTAAAAGTGAAATCCCTGGAAGTTGCATGGAAATTTTTTAAAGACGCCATAATAGAGGCACAATTTAAATGTATACCACAAAATAAAAAAACATAATAAGAGGACCACAAAAGTGGACTGTGGCTAAACAACGAAGTAAAAGAAGCATTTAGAGGCACTCAAGTACGTTTGGGCACAGTTGAGTGAGGACATTGAGAAAAAGCCCTTTCTTATCATAGATCTGAACAGTCTATTTCTGCTGACTCAATCCCAGTTTCTAACTGGTCTAAAAGTCAGCAATGCCCAAGAATCCTTTTTTAGCAGTTGAGGTTTAATTGTGCCCTGAATATGCTCTATTTCTCTCTCCCACGTCTCCTACAAGTGAGGTGATAGTGAAATGATGTGGCATAGGAACCAAGGCTATGTCTATACTTGCACTTTTAAGTCGACTTTAACTAAGTCGACTTAACTAAGTCGACTTAAAGTTGATTTAATTAAGTTGACTTAGTGTGTCTACACTTAAAATTAAAGTCGACTTAAAGGGGAACTTACAAAGTCGACCTAGAGCATCCACACTGAATGCTCTAGGTCGACTTTGTGGGGGTAGGGGGACCTTGGGCAGGTCCACAGTGGCAGGGGGGGCACCCCCTGTGTACAATGGGGCAAAGGGGTACAGGGACCCTGGCAGGGCAGAGCCCTGTGTGTGATGCTGTCTGGATTTAGGGAAGCATTTATGATATTATTTTCAAAGGATATCTCATAAGGATAGGAATTCTATTTTGATTAGAAGTTAGGAATTTGATGTTATATCCATACTTTAACTTGTGTCATTCTGGACGAATGCCTTAGACGGGAGGGTGTCAACAACCATTGTATCCTTAATGTTTAGGAATTTTCCAGGTAGAATGGTCCCAGGGAGTATCCTGATGAGCCATTAAGGACATAAAGAATACAACCATTTTGTCCTTAATGGCTCATCAGTTTACTCCCTGGGACCATATCACCTGGCAGGTTCCTTAACATTAAGGAGACAAAGCCTAAGATAGAGGAAAAAAAACTCCACTGGACAGCTAAGCCAGTTTTCAGGCAAATCAGGGCTAAGCTCTTTTAATTGACCTTATATCAATGTAATAATGTAGATACATATATTTAGTCCAACTTAAATTTAAACATAATTATTTTATGAATATTGCCATAACTCTCATTACAAAACATTATTTTATCCAGTGCCAGAAAATAAAACTGTTTGTGAAAAAAGTTAAATACAAAATTTGATCTAGCAAATTCTGCTTAAATTAACACACATGCTTTGCAGTACATTTAAAACAAAAGTTTTAAAATGTAAAAAGCCAGAAAAACAGAAGCTATAAAAAGAGAATTTATATGGAATTATGTTTCTAAATTACTGCAAGTTAAGATAAGAGTACAAAATGAAAAAGTGCTGCTTGGTAATTTTAAAAACATTTATCTTCCACCTATCACTGAATGTTACATATAAATTCTATACATGATGATAACGTACAGTATAGTGTACACAGTACAATTGCATTTTATGCACTTTAAGTTTTATGTGTATAAACAAACATTTCTGAAAAATTAATACTTAATGACCACCTTTTAAAGAGACAAATTGGACTGAAAAATTATATTATTAACATGTTTTCTGTCAATGCGTTTTCAGATAAGAAAGATGCTCAAATACTGATGAGCCTGATTCACAATTCAGTTTTTAATAGTGAAAGTTAGAATAAGATCGGATAAACTTGGCTGAGATTTTTCAAAGGGGCCTAAAGATTGAGTACTTAACTTCCTTAGGCCTTATTGAAAAAATCTGAGGCCTGGAATTTAACTCTCCTCCTCTGCCCACTCCTAGCTTGGACACCTGAGCCTAAACAGAGCTCCATTGAAGTACCAAGGGCTCCATCAAGGTAGCTCTGATAATAGTACTGAGGCTAGTAGTAGAAATTTATGGGCCCAAATCCTACTGTCCTTACTCCTATTTAAGCACTTTTTAAGTGAAGAAAGTTCACAGAAGCCAGCCTTATAATATGAATAGCATACATGTACTTAGGTACCTATACCAGGGCACATACACATATGGCATATGTGTATGATGTAATAGGAAGAAAGGAGGAAGCCAAATTAATTCTATTAATTTCCAAAATTGTTGAAATAAGATACTTCTGATATTGTAATATACAATATCCAGAGGGGTAGCCGTGTTAGTCTGTGTACAGAAAACAAAACTGAGAATCTTGTGGCACCTTAAAGACTAACAATTTTCTTCGGGTATAAGCTTTTGTGGGCTCCAACCTACTTGCATCTGACGAAGTGGGTAGGAGCCCACGAAAGCTTATGCCCGAAGAAATTTGTTAGTCTTTAAGGTGCCACAGGACTCTCATTGTTTTAAATATAAAATAGTTGCCCTTAAAAGCTTCCCAGTTGCCTTAGAACAGTGGTTTTCAAACTTAGAGTTGGGACCCAGTGCTGGGTCGCTGACCCTCAGGCACTGGATTGTGGGAACCCCTGTTGCTGCCTCCAAAAGAGTGGAATGCATTGCTCAAAGATATAATTGTTGGGTTGCGGGCATAAATGAATTTTTTCAACTGAGTCCCAAGGAAAAAAGTTTGAAAACTTCTGCCTTAGAACAAAATAATGTTCCCTTAGTGTCTGCAGTATGGTTATTATTTAAAGTAGAACAGGAAAGTGTTAAACATGACATAAAAAGTACTTCATTCTTGTCTTTTCTGTGAATCTGAACTTCATAAATAGGACAGATTAATATTATTATTGATGCTAAATAAGTTTTATTTATCCAAAGGTCAGATTCTTACCAAGCTAGCATGAGAATAAATAACTATATAGCCATGAGAACAGTAACGGAGGCACAGCTTTGTCGTGCCAAGTACGTCAGATCCTATAGGTATCAAACCTGGGTTAATGGGAGTCATCACATTCCAGTCCTCCACGCAGCAATTCACAGACAGTAGATGGAACCATGAAGCCCAACAGTGGCACGAGCCCTGTACTCTCATTGGAAGAGATCCAAGCCTCCTGATCCAGCTACAGTTCCTTTTTAAGCCAAAGGAGGAAACAGGAAGTTGGTTTATAATGTTCCTTCACCCTGCTATGGCGTGCTGGTCTCGTGCTTACCTGATCCTACTATCCTGATTTGGCCTGACCCTTGGAAACTGCCTACTGGTTCTTGCTCTCTGGTTCTATTGCTTGATCCTGAGCACCCAGTATCCTGAGCCTTACTCTTCATAACTGATCCATAATCATTGCCCTTTGGTGTGTCTCTTGAGTCTGACCTCCTGGCGTTCCAACCAAGTCTGATTCCTGGTAATTGACTCCTGGCTCCTTGGCCTATGGCCAACATTAGCCCCTAGGCTAGGCTTCCCACACCCTCGCCCTGACATACAAGCCAATCTGAAACTGGTGGGTATGTACTCAGCAATTAATTATCCATATACTTAGAGTATCGGAGCTACAGCTACCTAAACTCGTGCTAACTTGAAGAGAGCTAGTATGGATGTGTATACACAAGTAGAGGACTCAGACCCCATTCAGAAGTCTAGATGCAACCCAAGACACCTGAGGGAAGGTCAGTCAAAGAAAAAGAGAGAGACATCTATATGAGAGACAATAAAAAAAACATTTTAATAATATTAAATTCAAAATGACCTGACAAATTAGAGAATTGGTCTGAAATTAACAAGATGATATTCAATAAAGACAAGCAAGAAGCACTGCACCTATGAAGGAAAAATCAAATGTACAACTACAAAATGGGGAATATCTGACTAAGCAGCAGTACAATTGAAAAGGATCCGGTGGTTATAGTGCATCACAAATTGAATATAAGTCAGCAGTGAGATGCAGTTGTGAAAAAGGCTAATGTAATTCTGGGATGTGTTAACGGAAGTATCATGTGTAAAACAGGTGGTAGTTCTCCCACTCCTCTTGACAATGGTAAGGCCTCAGCTGGAGTACTGTATCCTTTTCTGCATGCCACGCTTTAGGAAGTATGTGGATAAACTGGAGAGAGCACAGCTGAGAACAAAGAGAAAAGGTTTTGAAAATATGACATCTGAGAAAGAGGTTTAAAAAGAGGGGGTTTGGGGCGGTCTCTAGTCTTCTGAAAAGGAGACTGAAAGGGACCTGATAACAGTCTAAAGAAGACGGTCATGAATTGTTCTCCACGTACATTGAAGGACAAGCTGTAATGGGTTAATCTGCAGCAAGAGAGATTTAGTTTAGATATTGAGGAAAAACTTTCTAATGAAAAGGATAGTTAACTACTGGAGAAAGCTTCAAAGAGAGATTGTGGAATCCTGGTCACTAGTGTTTTTTAAGAACAAATTTAACAAACTCGTGTCAGGGGTACTTGGTGCTGCCTCAGTGCAGGCGACTGAACTTTATGACCTGAGGTCCCCTTTAGTTCCTACATTTTTATGATTCTATATGCTATTAATATAAATATTGAAACATTCTGTTATTGTTTATGTATGTCCCTCCAAGGGTAAACACTTACCCTACTTTATGTATACGGAAACAGTGCTGAAAAAAACTTGGGAATGATTCATTTCCTCACTGCCTAGGTTGACGCTGACTGGTGACTTCAATGTGAACAGAGTTGACAACCTATTAGATTTGGTTTAGGAATTCTTTCACAACCCTAGGAGTGTCTTTTTTGGCTTCTGGCTTTGTACTGACAGCTGGCCACACTCAAGATATGGTAATACAGACTGGAGCGATGATCATAATGAAATTAGTTCTGATTCACATTGGGTGTAGATAACAGTAGAATCAGGCCCCACGTCACAAGACGTATGCACAAACAAGGTAGAATGGAACTTGCACATTCATCGTTAAATCTGGCGTATCATGACTGAGTGCTTAACTGTGCAACCATAATGTTTCATTAACAGTATTTTTTTTGCATTGAATGAGATAATAAATGGGGTTTAATTAAGACAAAATCAGAAGCTGTAAAACTGTATATAATGCCCCACATTCTTTCTTTCAGTAAGATCTCCTTGCATCGTACTAGCATTGAAAGGAATTTTATAGGCAGCATATCCAGCCTTGGGAGGATGAGTTTAAGGAGACATCCCAGTGGGGTGCAACTTCTCTAACAGTGCTGCCAATGAAGGATGTGTGGCCTATGGGAAAGCAGCTGTTATTTCTGCTTAACCCTGGAGATATGCCATATGGCATAATTGAAAGCATCCTTTAAGCTGTTTTAGGACTTGTATACATGGGGAAATGGACTGAAATAGCTATCCCTGGATGGACACACTATTCTGGAAAAATGTTCCCGAGTGGAATGTCTACACAGGGAACTATTCTGAAATATCTATTGCAGAGTAGTTTATTCCGCAGTAGCTATTCTGATCAACTTCCCAATATAGATAACCCCTCAATTAAAGCCTGATGACTTGACAGGCACACAGCTGGCCCAGGATCAGGGGAGCACTAAACTGACTATCAGCCACCTTTGTATTCCTTTCTCCTGGCTGCACTTGGCACCTATTGACTGCAGCCAAGGATGTGGGCCAGTCTTTCTATCTTAATTCATACCCCCATGTGGGTCCTCCCTCCCCCATTAAATTGTTTTAAATTTTAAATGTCATGGCTTTTGATAGTTTTTGCCAAAACATAACCCTTCATACACATTTTTATTGTTTTGTTAGTTATTCTCGATTAAAAAGTTATGTTCTAGCGCTTCATAGATGCTGTTTTTGTCAAACTGTGGAGTAGCTGGGATTATAGGTTGTCAGGATTTCAATTGCGCAGCGTTTTCTATCCTTATTACAGTCTTTGTAATGAAAATGCATAGATGTACCATGTTCTGTTTTTATTAGAATCTGGAGATTGTCTTGAGAACTGATTAGTTTTGTGACATTTTCTGTTCTTGTCAGAATCTGTCATGACAATTGCTTAATGAGAAATTTTGAAATCCCGTGGGTCCCTAATCCTATTTTAACTTTGTCTGATAAAGTGTTCATAACGCATGGCAGAGAGTACCTGATTCTATTTGCTGAGAACTGAGTTGATTCTTATAAACCTGACTTCAATGAAAGAGAAAATTACACAATGCACTTTTAGGAGTCAGCTTTGGAATAGTGAAAACAGAGTGTGATGCAAAATAGAAAGAGCCAAATAAATCCTTGGTTTTGCTCCAGGTAGTTCATGCTTCTCCAACTGCTTTGTGATATTCAAGAAGAGGCTTAGTGGCCTGGGGATTTCTCCCAGTAGTGGCTCCTATGCCAACCCTTCCAACCACAGGAGGCTTGGCTATGGGCCAGTATCCCCATACTCCTGAGATGCCGGACTGCTGGAACACTCCATTGAGGGAAATCTGCATAAATTAGAGTAGTCTTATGGCAGTCACAGGACTGAGTGCACAAATATGGCTTAAAGACAACTTTGCACACAGCCCTCCAAAATACAGGTCAGGAAGTGGACAGATTTACTTAAATTAAGTAAGAAATGATGATCCTCTAGGGAACTAAAGGAAGGTGCCTTTTTTTTTTTTTTTTTTTTTTTGTAGGTTATAGCTTTGTTTCTCATGATCTGAACAACTGAGGTTAGCTAGTTGCAAATCTTGGTTACTGAAGCCAAATGACAATTTTTATGTAAGCCACGAATAGCTTTGAAACAGAAATCTGTATTTTCAGGGACTTCTCATTCTATACAGAAGGGTTAGCTCAGGACACGTACTGTGATGTTATCTGACATTACACAATGCACCCATCACAATGCATTATCATTAAAATAAACACTGTTCCAATTGTGAGGTATTACCTTCTGTAAAAACTAGCCAACAGATTTATTGCAATTGCACATGAGAACGAATGGATTCCTACTACTTTTCCTATATGTTATCTCAAAAAGCATGTAATTGGAGAAGATACAGTGAAATTGTAGTAACTGAAATTTACATGCTATCAGCTTTTCTAATCATTCATAAAGCCTCAAGGCTTTGCCTTCGTGTAACTTCCTCCATCTTTTGTTAAACAAAAATGGTCATAGAAATTAGAGTTGGGAAAAGACCTGGGATAGTACAATAGTTTGTATAATAATACCTTTTGTCAGCCTAGAATTGTTCCCTACAATATATTTCTTTGTGATTTGTCCAGTTTAGTTTTCAATATCTCAAGCAATTGGGCTTCCTCCATTTCCAGTAGGGTATTTTTCCCCATTCCATTCTCTTTCACTGAGAAGGTTCGATCCAATAATATTATTATCAATAATACTGTATTATAATTATTGTGATAATTATTAATAATAGTTTATTGGCAACAACACATATATCTTGCTATGCCAAACTTTAAAAAATATTTTAACGTCCTCATGCATGTTAGGGCTTCACAATATATTTGAGTCAAAATTCTGGACCCATTGACAGCAGTATTAAAACTTTTAACTTCAATGGATCTAGGATTTTATCCCTGGTTTATCTTGTGATGATTTGTCATGGTCCCTTTTTCAGTTTGGTGGCAATTTACTACTTTGTTAGAATCAATCTCTGTTCTTTCCTCCCGTTTATAGTCACATACTATCCCTATGAAATCTACAGCAATTGCTTGCATGGGAAAGTACATTAATACATTGTTTAATGTAGTTTTAGTTTCTCTAATATGATTTAGTAGCTAGAAATCAGTTAAAAAACAAACAAACAACCCTATGAAAAGTCAGCTCCACCCAAACCATCACTAACTGCAATGAGGACTGCAGTTTGACAAGAAGTGGCTTAGATAAGCGTCATATATCAATCCTTTCATCAGTCTAATAATTTTTACAACTTTTCTTGAAACATATCACATTTATTTACATACTTCTGATAGTGAAGTGTCTAGAAATTAGTAATGTATTCCATCTGTTGTCTTTCTAGATAGGATAAATAGGATAAAATAATTAAAATAGGATATATAATAGGATAAAATAATTTCCATGCTCAGTTATGTGATTATTTTCTTTTTATATTCTATTGTATTGCAAATTTATATCTAATTTTTCTAGTAGGTCTTTTTGGGCATTACAGCTCCCCAACTTTTTCCCTTATTAGGAATGCAAGTGTCCTTGATTTATCACCAGGTACAACAATATACATTTATCTATAATAACTTGAATCTGTCATTTTAACATTAATCTTTTAAATTTTATTTTGTTAGCAAATCCAGGCTTTGTCATGAGGCAAAACCTTTTTTTTAGAAAATCACAAGGCAAGCACTTTGTCTCAGACGTAGCTATAAACTGTGGAAAGCAGTATAAACTTTTTTATGTTTAGTTTTCAAATGTTTTAATTTAATGCATTAAGAAGCCATGTAGGGAAAGGTGTTGTCTGACAATATCAAAGTATTGCATTTCTTTGGGAAAACCAAGTGGTTGTGATGGTGAAGAGAATTACGTGAAGATGGCTGTTCAAGATTGACTCCATGATAGATGAAGTTAAGATTTTCAAAGCAAGGACAGAGCAGCATCTTTTGGGCAGAAAATGTTAATTTGCAGGATAAATTTCTATTACTATGTTATTTGTTGAAAAATAAAAATAAAAATGTAAATGTACCGGTATCTGACAACACGGATATTTTCCACTATTGCAATTTAATTGTGCTTTTCTTTCTAGCTCTCCGAGAACCCTACACAAATTAGACATATTTGTTTAGGCAGGCAAGCTTATGTGCATCTGCTTTTAAATACAGATGAAGAAAAATACAGTCCTTTTGAAATAAACTTGAAGTCTGGTAATTTTTAAGGCAGCACAGAGTGTGATGCAATATTGTGGATTGTTAGCATTTAAAAAAAAAAAAAAAAAAAGTTAAAGGGATAAATCCAGTTTGTTCCAGGAACTTAATTCAGTTAAATTATCCTTTAAAATCAGGGAATATGTTTGTATTTGAAAATTATTGTGTCGATTTTTACAACTTGGCATAGTAACTTATTTTAATATTGCTGCAATGAACTATACAGAGTTGCTGATATGAATATAGAGTTGAGTTGTTGCCTCCAAGAGCTCCATTGTTGTATCGAGTGGCAAGTGATCTATGGGTCTGAGACATAGCTCTGCCTATTCCCTTTCCCCTTTCCAGTGAGTCACTCCTGGAAGCAGCAACTTGGTAGCTGTTCTTGCCATTTCTTTGTCCCCAGGGGCTGGCCACTAAAAATGCAGCCTACACAAGGATAGGTGAGTCTACTTCATGACTCTATCCCCATCACCGCAAGGCCAAGTGAGTAAATCTGTGAACAAAGGAACAGATTTTAAAAGGCATTTTTGGTACCTAAAGATGCAGGTAGTGGGATTTTCAAAAACATGTCGGCACCTAACTCCCATTAAAATAAATATGACTCAGAGGCCTTTTAGGTATTCTACAAGATGAACCTACAAATTATGCTGCACCTGATAAATTCATTACTTGGCAGTGGCCTACCACAATGTTTTGTATTGGTTGCCACACCTATGGTCTTCTTTTAAAAAGCTAAGTAATGTACTTCATAGTTTATTGTGAAGATCAATAAATTGATATGTCAATGTAAATAATATTATGCATACCCCTTTACTAATACTTAACCATTCTTTGAATCAGGGTCAAATTGCTTATTTTTGACTAAGACATAAGGTCAAATAGGTTTGCAATGTCTGTTCTTTTCCCTTAACAGCTTTTTTCCTACAGCAAGTAGATCTATTGTTAATTTATTTCTCTCTCTCTCTCTCTCTCTCTCTCTCTCTCACACACACACACACACACACACACACACACACACACACACACACAC
>ML685785.1:18482714-18503030 GCA_007922175.1 Pelusios castaneus
ACACACACACACACACACACACACACACACACACACACACACACACAACCAACCTTGAACAATAAAAATCCATAGGTCCCTGTTTCACATGACTTGCCTTCTCCCTTATTTCTATAATTCTAGGTAAGAGACTGCTGACTAGAAAATGTATGCGATATTCTTAGTACTGTACAGGCTGTATGCATCACTGAATTTTTCACTTTTTTTATACTTACGTTAAACACAGAGGATGTTTAGAAGTGTATCCAATATTATCACAGATTCTGTGCATGTTCAATGTTCCTAGCATATTGCTAATGGGGTACATGCCTTTCTCTTCATTGATTTTAATCCCCTTTATATTCTATTTATTTTTTTGTAGTGGTATGAAACCCATTTTTGTCCATTCTCTCAATATATCCATTTCATTCTAATATTGTTGCCCATTATCTTGGCATCGTCAGTCTCTTATAGATAGATAACTTCATTGCATGTTTTGTTATCCTTTCTGAGTTACTAGTATTTCTTTTCTATCCTCTTCTTTAATCCAGCTCTCACCTGCCTCTGCAGCTTTTATTTTATGCATTCTAGATCCTCCTCCTCCTCTTGTTATGGTAATCTTTCTGAGGACTTGATCCTGCAATGTGCCAATCAAAATTATTAGAGTGTTGTGGATGCTTAAAACCATGCTGGATAAAACCCTAACTGTACCATTTAAAACCTTTTTTGAATATGCTACAGTTCAGGGAGTAGTCTCTTTAGATCAGCAAATCATACCATATAAAGTGTCTAACACCTTGGTCCCTAATGCATGCTCATGCCTCAACTTCTTTAGTGCTATTTATGATAGTTTCTCCTCACCCAGTTCATAGCTGCTCAGTAACCTGTAATATTTGCTTTATATTACTACTGACATTTCTCTTCCCTTATCTCCACTCACTTTACAATTCTCATGCACTGAATGATATTGCCTGAACTAGACTTATCTCTGTCTCCCTTATTAGCCTCTAACTTTCTGTTTGATTCTTTCTGTGCTTTTCTCACAATTTTTCGTATCACAATTTCTTCTTCTAGAGATATTTCTAAGGAACAAATATGCTTTTTATTTCCTAGCCAATCCTGGAACTCTCTTCTCTTCTTTGGAGTGTATTTTTCATAGTTATCCCTATCTCCAGATCTTCATTTCCCTTCCTTAATCTTGCTTCTAATGGCTGGCTCTCTCTTGTTTAGAATGTTCCTTGTTAGTGCAATTATTTGTTCTCACTTGGGACTAACCACTGTTTGCTTTTTTTCTTGGTTATTGCTCATCAGTTTCTATTATATTCAGGCCCCACCCTTCACAATAAGCAATAGTTATTTGTTGGCTGGTAAATTACCTTTCTGTCACGTCTCCCTAACACTTGGGATCACAAGTGCAATATAACTAATTAGACTCTAGGTATTAAAAACAAGGAGTCCTGTGGCATTTTAAAAGACTAACAAATTTGTTAATCTTTAAGAGTGCTACAGGACTCCTTGTTTGTTTTGCTAACACAGCTACCCCTCTGGAACTCTAGGTATTGTTTGTTTTCTCCTCTGCATGGCTTCAGCCTACAAGCACAGAAATCAGGATTACTCAGATCATGGGATTAGCTTCAATTTTAACTTTCTAAAGCCCCGGTCCCCCCAACTCAGTCTTTTAAAAGCTGTACAAGAAATAAAGCTGAAAGAAAAGCACAATGATTACTTTTATCATTTGCACTGTAATCTGTCAGTAAACTTCTGATTTCCCTGCTGCAGGTGAATCTCATAGTCAACAGTTTTAGTACATGCCCACAGTTTATCTAAATAAATCTGTTTTGCCATCTCTTAGAAACCGTAAGACTCGACTAACAATTTGTAGCCAGCCGAAAGCATTGTCCTCAACAATAGCCTAACTAAATTCTGTGTTGCCAATGTTACCGTGAGAATATCTGCTCAAAGTTTATAGGAACAAACACACTTTCTTAAAATGAAAAATTTCTGATCCACAACTCTACTTTTCTCCAGTGCTCTTTTAAACTTGCACAGTGTAGGCCAAGATTACAAAATTGTACAATGCAGACAAAACCAAACACATCAAACTAACCAGAGGGATAAATCACTCTTTAAAGATGGAAAACAAAAATATAGTCTCTGGGAATGTTCCTTTCAAAAAGTCCTTCTGAGTTTCCTGATAACATACTATGTGCAGCACATGTTAAATTCACAGCAGATCTCAAATTGAGCAGGGTCAGATTGGAAGAATATGGAGTTGAGAGATGTTCACGGAAAGTCAAAATACTGTTGTAAGTGCTATTGGCAGATCAGGGGTCCCCAAATTATGGCCTGCAGGATGCATCCAATCCACCAATAGATTTTGACTGGACCGCCAGGGGTTGGCAACTGTTAAAATGGCACGTGTAAGAGCTGCTTCTGGGCTGAATCAGTATCATGTGGCAACCACTTCCCCTTCCTGGCCCATTTCCCCACCCCACTCCCACGTGATGTGGGACCAGCATCCTGATCAGGGGGAGCTGCTCCCAGCCCCAAGCAGTGCTGTGAGTTGGCCACTCTCTCACCCCATCCCGAACCCACTCTTTCCCCTCCACCCCTGTCCCACGTGACATTGGCCCACTGCCCTGGCCAGGAGGAGCTGCTCCAGCTAGACCATAAGAACAAGATCAAGTGATGTGGGTCTTACAGTTGAAAGTTTGGGGTCCCTTGCAGTAGGTGATAGCTTTCCTTCTTGTCAGGAGCCATTGTGTTGTTGTCTTTAGCTGAGCTGTCAAATCAAGATCCTGACCACAGAATATGAGTCTTAAGAATTCCCAGGGCCCCAGAAGATACCTTGTAAACAGCAGTCTTATCCAAACTCAAATCCTGGTAATTATGATTTAATAAACTACAGACATTGTTTCCATTGGATGAAGTATTATAATTCAATTTCCATGCTAATGAGTTGTGTAGAATTGCTTTTCTGTGTTATATGCTATATATGTGTATATATGCTATATATATGCTGTTCTGTGTTATATGCTATATATGCTGTTCTGTGTTATATGCTATATGTTATATGTGTGTTATATGCTTTCAAGCATTACTCCAAATGTTGATGATTTCTGTAGCGGACATAATTATCCCTCCAAAGTTTTAATTTTCAGTTTAAATTTAAAATGCTTTGAGATCCTCATGGATGAGAAGTACTACATGACTGTTAGACATTAAAATTAGATTATACGTACAGATTTTAGTTCCATAATGTCAAATACAATGTTATGTGGGATAGAATCATAGAAATGTAGGGCTGCAAGGAATCTTGAGTGATCATCAAAGTCCAGACCTCGGCGCTGAGGCAGACCCAAGCCTACCTAGATCATCCCTGTTAGGTGTTTGCCTGACCTGTTCTTTAAAACCTCTAGAGATGGGAATTCCACAAACTCACTTGGAAACTTATTCCAGAGTTTCACTACCTTTTTAATTGGGTTAGATATTAAGAAGAACTTTCTAAGTCTCCTTGTGCTGGAGATTAAGCCCATTGCTACTTTTCCTACTATCAGTGATCAGGACGAACAATTGATGACTGTCCTCTATATAACAGATCTTGACATATTTTAAGACTGTTTTGATGTCCCTTTCCCTTAGTCTTTTCTCAAGACTAAACATGCTCATTTTTTTTAAAAGAAGAGGCATGCACAAAGGGGGGATGCAGGGGTATGGGCACTCCAGTAATCATCTATGCCATCACCCCAGGTTCTTCCCCAGCCCTCCATCTGGGGATATCCTCCCTTGAGTTCATCCTCCCTTCTTTCTGCCAAGATGGGTGTCAGGCTGAGCAAGGCTGAAGGGACATGCTTAGGAAGAGGACCATCCTTTGGTGGGGGCAAATGGGGCGATTGCCCCGGGCCCTGCAGTTATGCCCAGCAGGGCAGTGCGGAGCCCGCACTGTGGCCCCCCACGGCTGCACTTCCCCCTGCTCCCCACTGCCTTCGGCTGCGAGCCGAAGACAGTGGGGCAGGCCAGGAACGCTTCCCCAGACCCCTGGGCCGGCCCTGCTCCCTGCCCCCAGGGTGGAGCAGGCAGGCGCAGGGGCAAGCAAGTGCATGGGCCTCAGCCTCTGGGCTGGCCTGCTGCAGCCTGCCCCACACCTCTCGACATGGCCTCATGCAGCTGTGGCCAGGGTTGGCCCTCGTTGGCGGCATGGACTCAGTTCCCTGGCTGGGCGCTGGCTGCAGCAGCCTGGGGTCCCGGCTGCGGCTGGGGCGGCAGCAGCCTCGGCCAGGGCTGGCTCCCCGCTGGCAGGCAGCCTTGGCTTCCCAGCCTGCAGCTTCGGCTCCCTGCCGGGCCACCACTCAGGGCCGCAGCCTCGGCTCCCCAGTGCCTGGGGCCGGGGCCGCGACCTCAGCTTCCAGGGCCAGCTCCCCAGGGGGCGACCGGGGTCCCGGGGGGGGGGGGGGGGGGGGGGGGGGGGGGGGGGTGGAGCGGCCTGGTCCGCTGCACTCCCCACCAATATGGGGGCAGGGGCCCCTCCTAGGCCGATTGACTCTGGGCCCCGCTCCCCCCAAGGGATGGCCCTGCTTAGGAAAGCACTGCAAGCTACTGCTCCTGCTGAACCCTGCTAGAGCCCAGAGCATGGAACATACCCTGCAGGGAGGCTGGCTAAGTTCTGTCCCCTCCTCACCTGCAATCTCTAGTAAGTGTTTGGAGCCTGCCTAGGGAGCTTGGAGGGAGCTCGGGACAGTGGCAAGGGGAGTCAGCAGGGCCACAGGACACTGGGAAACAGGCCAGTGTTTAAAGTACCTCCAAAGTTGTCACATTTAAATTCTTGCAAACGCCCCTGTTTGTAAAGCATACTCTCTACTCCATTATCCAAGTAATTAATGAAAATTTGGAATAGTATTGGACCAAGAACTGCCTCCTGCCAGTTGGACAGTCTAATTTGTCCTTACATGCTTTACTGTTCGTTTTTACTCTGCCTAGCAATTTATCCAATTGTAGGATTCCTTTTAGATTTTCATGTCATTAAAGAGCTGATTGAGCTATTTTGGCATCTTCTTCCTGTCTTTCTTTCATATTGAGATAGCTTGTGCCTATTGGCCCACTGAAAAACTGTTTTCTCTCTCTAAGTCTTTTATCCCTTATATTTAGTTCCTATAGGACCTTACCTACCAGTTCTGAGTTCTTGAGTCTGAATTTTTGAAGTACATTGCCCTTACTCTACTGTTCTCACACTTTCCTTTCCTTATTTTCACCCACATTGCTTCACCTTCAGATTCACAACCAACTCCTCCCTGTTGACCAGAACCATGTCTAAAATGGCTTTTCCCCTGGTTACTTCCTCCACTTTCTTGCAATGTATTCATGCCAATACATTCTGCCTTCTTATTGGATTAAGTCACTGCTTCCTACTATGGTAAAAACAGCATAAAATAAAGGCCAGGGGTCTAAGAGTATGTCTGCATTGCAAAAACAAACAAAAAAACCTGCACCACCAAGTCTGAGTACAGCTCAACTGATTCTGGCTCACAGGTATCGTGTTACTGGGCAAAAAGTAGCGGTGTAGATAATTTCATTGATGCTCTGGAGCCAATCTACACTGCTATGTTTAGCTCTGTACCGTGAACCTGAATCAGTTGACCTGGGCTCTGACACTTGATGTTGTGTAGACATACCCTGTGTCTGTTACTGAGTTAAGTATGTGGGCTGATAGGCCTCCGTATTGAAAATCCAGTATTTCAATGTAAGGGATCAGGCCTGTCCCTCCTTGTCAGTCTTGGAGGAAGGCCATGCCCCCTCACTGCTGCATCTGTGTGGGGAAGCTTTAGGCAGGAATTTAGCTATCTCTCAGGCACCAGCCTGAAGCAGCTCAGGACTGGTATGTGATTTATGAGTCTGGTCCTTAGACAGGGCGGGCAAGTACACAGTTTACAGTCTCAGGCCCTCAGGTTCCGCTCCCAGCACCTGGTCTGGTATGCTGCTGTGCCTCCCTGATCACCATTCCTGAACCCTGACTTACCCCGCTTTGCTAGGTGGCCACCCACATCAGCCTACTGCACGTAATCGGCCCCAGGCAGTAAGGGTGTGCTCTCTAGCCACACAGAGGATGGTACCCCAGCAAGCACCCCAGCCCCCAGATGTCACACTGGGAACTTCCATCCTACAGGGATTGGGACTCTTCCACAATATGTGTAGGCTCTAATGATCCAGTTCATCGTTTTACAAATGAACTGGACTGCATCCAGTTGTGCTCATTCACCCGCTCTAAAGTCCACACAGCTTTAGATAAAACAAACACTAGTTTATTGATTAGAACATGATTTTAAGAGAGTATATAGCAAATCAATGCACAATCATTTAAAAAAAGTGGTCAGGAGGTACCACAAGCAAATAAAAACATAAGATGCATTCTAACCCAAAGTCACTACTACAGATATGCTCAGCTCACCGCTCAGTTTCAGCTGTGATGGTTTGCAGCCAGTCTCTGCCTCCCCATAGGCAAGGCCCAAGCCTTCTTGTAAATGGAGATGTTTTCAAGATGGAGTTTCTCTGGCAAAAAGCCTCTCACAGTTCCAAATGTGTGTCCTTGTTTTTACTGCTCCCACCTTTGCTCACTCTTGCAGCCAGGTGCAAAGCAAATAAGCAGTCTAGGGACTCCCTGGTAGGGCATGAGTGCCCACACAGTTTAGGGCACACAGCAGGGGGTTGAGCACAGGTGAAGGTTCTGCGGCAGAAGTGAGGCTGCCACCCCAGAGGTGGGGTGGAAAAAAGGGAAGGGGATGCAGCCCCTCACAATTTCACTGCATTCCAGCCCAGGGCCCTATAGTGGCGGGGTGTTCTGCCCTAGGGTCAGCAGGGCTCCATCCAAAATACACTGAGTCACATGCTTAGGTGCAAGCACAGCCAGACCAAAGTTAGCAATCCTTGGGTTACTTCTCCACCTCTGTTCCCATTTACCTGCAGACGAAGGCTGTCATCTGCCTTCTCTGGGTATATTGCTTGTGTCAGTCCAAACAGCTCCTTGCTCTCTGGCTTTTCGAATTGCTCAGTTAGGTCAGGCAAATCCTCAAAGCAGTTGGAGTCCTCTCCAGCATCCCCTTTCAGCTGCAGGGAGGAAACATCCTTCGCCTCCAGCAGCTGTATCCCATTGACTTGTATGGCATATCCTTTATACTTCCTGTTCCTGTCCCACCCCTCTGCTTTCAGCATGGGGTGTGGCTTCCCTGGCTCTGCCTACCAGAGGTTGAGTGGCAGTTCCTCCCTGTCAGTCTCGGAGGTGAGCCATTCCCCCTCACTAGAGTCGTTAAATAAAAATTAATCAGGTAGTAAAAAACAATAATTTTGCCTCCTTAGACATCTCCTAGACTCTGTGATGTGTCTAGGACATAGGAGAAAATGAGTGCTTCAAGAGGGATGGAAACAGGTAAGGGCGGTTACTAACATGTACTGTGCGACTTCAGCTCCAATTTCAGGTCTAGCATCAGTTACCTCTTTTACTGATGCCGGAACTGTATATAGCAATAATGGCACTGCCAGCTCAGCCCTATAAGGAAAACAGTTGAAGGTTAAAATCAGATGGTAGGGCTTAATTAATCAGTTCCTAAAATAAAATCTGCATTGAAACAGAATAGCAAGATGATGCAGAGATCATCAGTGCTTAGACTGTGATGTTATTTACCATTAACAATGTATAGGGCACTCTGGGAAAAGGCTCTGCATTTCCATACAATTAATGATCATAATCTTATACAAGTAGCTTTGAAAAAAAATCTTTAACTGCTGAAGGTCCTGTTGTTCTGTACTCTTCAGCCTTCAGTTTACCATATATCATCCAAGTGAATATCCTGCCCATATACTTTTAAACAATGGGAGAGTGGGACACTGATCTATTAACTAAGATTTCTGAGCCCTCCCCCCCCCCGGGTGGATTTAACATATGCATAGTGTAATACCAGTAGAATTAGATGGAAAAAAAATAGGTGACCCTGTGCCATGAGTGGGATGTAGGTGGTCTGACCTAAGGGAGTTGGGTCAGGCAAGGTCAGATACTAAGCAATTTGAGTCTGATATATGACAGAGGGCAAGCAGATAGGTGTCAGGGTAATCAGGGGCAGTTTATCTTGATATTAAAGTAGGAGCAGGTAGCACAAGGGAAGCAATCCCAATCAGGGGAAACTGAGGTGGCAGTGATAACTTTCTGTACCTGTGCTCAGTTTAAAGACAAGCAGGGAACCATTCAGGGCCTTTGAGAGTTCTGCCAATCAGATCCCAAGACTGAGTGGTAGGCCAGAATTTATTTGCACTGAAGAGCCCTGGGGACTAGGGTTTGATTCTCTTGGTCCCTGATATCCTGTCTATGCCCCTGCTAGTGCAGAATTATTCTGTATAGCATCTTTTAGAGTTTGGCCTTGATTTAGACGTCCTAAGTGCAGAGACATCCGCCACTTTCCAATAAAAGATTATTCCACATTCTTAATAGATCTCACTACCAAAGCAGTTTTCCTGAGTGTTATTTCATAAGGCAGTTACTATTAAGGCACAGTCCAGCTCTGGTGTTAGTGAGAAACTGCACCACCCTAGAGAGAGTTCTAGGTGGCATGGTGCTTCTGAACTTCGTGTGGTTGCAGTAAGACGCCACTGGTGATGCTACCTTTTAGATAGCTACCCTTATGCTGTGGTAACTGTGAGAAGGAGCCCTTTCTCCTCCCTGACATTTTAGTAGCTTCCATGCCAGAGTAAGAGTGTTTTATGCACTCAGGAGAACATGAGAATTATAACTGTATGAGTGTTTAGGGCTGAGGGAGTAGGACAAGGAGGAGTTCATACAGTTATTCATGATCATGACCCTTTGTATCACTTTAAATAATTCTTTTTACATAGAATCATAGAAGAATAGGGATGGAAGGGACCTCATGAGGTCATCTAGTCCACCCCCCTGCTAAAAAGCAGGACCTCTCCCACTAAATCACCCCAGCCAGGGTTTTCTCTAACCAGGTCTTAAATATCTCCAAAGATGGAGACTCCACCCGCCCTCCCCCAGGTAACCCATTCCAGTGCTTCACCACTCTCCTAGTGAGAAAGTTTTTCTTAATATCCAACCTCGACCTCCCCAGCTGTAATTTGAAACCATTGCTCCTTGTTCTGTCCTCTGTTACCACCGAGAACAGCGTACCTCCCTCCTCTTTGGAGCACCCCTTCAAATAGTTGAAGGTTGCTATCAAATCTCCCCTCAGTCTTCTCTTCTGTAGACTAAATAAGCCTAGTTCCTTCAGTCTCTCCTCATAAGTCATGTGCCCCAGCCCCCTAATCATTTTTGTTGCCCTCCGCTGGACTCTTTCTAATTTGTCCACATCCTTTCTGTAGTCGGGAGCCCAAAACTGGATACAGTATTCTAGATGCAGCCTCACCAGTGCCGAATAGAGGAGAATTATCACATCCCTCGATCTGCTGGCAATATGCCTACTGATGCAGCCCAATATGCCATTGGCCTTTTTGGCAACAAGGGCACACTGTTGGCTCATATCCAGCTTCCCATCCACCATAACCCCCAGGTCCTTCTCCACAGCGCTGCTACGTAGCCCATCGGTCCCCAGCCTGTAGCAGTGCATGGGATTTTTCCGTCCTAAGTGCAGGACTTTGCACTTGTCTTTGTTGAACCTCATGAGGTTTCTTTTGGCCCAGTGTTCCAATTTGTCTAAGTCTCCCTGGATCCTGTTCCTGCCCTCCAGCGTATCTACCATTCCCCTCAGCTTGGTGTCATCCGCAAACTTACTAAGCGCTCAGTCTATCCCATCATCAAGATCATTAATGAAGATATTGAACAGAACCGGTCCCAGGACCGATCCCTGGGGCACTCCATTCATTACTGGTTGCCAACTATACATTGAGCCATTGATTCCCACCTGCTGAGCCCATTGATCTAGCCAGTTTTCTATCCACCTTACGGTCCACTCATGCAATCCATACTTCCTTAACTTGCCGATGAGAATGCTGTGGGAAACTGTATCAAAAGCCTTGCTAAAGTCAAGGTATACCACGTCAATGGCTCTTCCCACATCCACAAATTCAGTCATCTCATCATAGAAGGCAATCAGGTCGGTCAGGCACGATTTGCTCTTGGTGAATCCATGTTGACTGTTCCTGATCGCTCTATTTTCCTCCAAGTGTTTTAGGATGGATTCTTTGAGGACCTGCTTCATGATTTTCCCAGGGATTGAGGTGAGGCTGACCGGTCTATAGTTCCCTGGATCCTCCGTTTTCCCTTTCTTGAAGATAGGTACTATATTTGCCTTTTTCCAATCCTCCGGGACCTCCCCCGTTTGCCACGAGTTGTCAAAGATAATGGCCAGCGGCTCTGCAATCACTTCAGCCAACTCCCTTGGTTTTTGTGTTCTTCAAATATTTCCAGATTTACTGAGTGAAATTCTGGCTCCAGTGAAGGCAATGACAAAACCTTCACTTACTTCAATAGGCCAGGATTTCACCCATGTGGCTTTCCCTCCTTAACCATTACTTAGGAACACTCTAATAAAATCCAGATCCTTTGCCAATTAAGACACTGACAAAATTCTGTGAACTTCAATGGGATTAGATATTGGCCACAGTATTTACTCTTAAAACTTTCCTAGTATCTTAAATTAGTCCTTCCTACCCTTTAATTACTTGTCTTTTCTGTTTGAAAACTCTGATTTGAAAATATGGTTCTGTTAATTTAGTGCCTGGAACCAAGTTGATATTCCAGGTATGGTTTTGAGAGCCATATAGCTATGCACTATTACCTGTTTCTTAATATGATATGTATACACTCCAAGTTGTTGTTTTCTTGGCTTCATGTTACTCTATAAATGTACATCTCCAGTATGCTGGCCACTGTCACACCTGAACAAACAAGGAGTCCTGTGGCACTTATAAAGACTAACAAATTATGAAAACTCCTTGTTTGTTTTGGTGAATATAACATAGCTACCCCTTTGGAACTTGTCGCACCTGAGTGTCTATTCCAGCACTATTCCACTGCAGGGGTCTCCTTAGCATATTAGTATTTCAGATAATTCCAAATGTATTAACTTGAGTATGAACACCCTTAATTTCCTTTTGTTTTCTCATCATGTCTCTTATCTCTTTATTGCCTTTTGTATTATTGCACTGCCTTCCATTGATGTTTGCAGTTGCTCTGTATTGTATTATTTGCTTTAGGTAGCTCACATGATGTGCTAGGTGCTGGTATGGTCCCTGCCCCAAGAATTTGTGTAATTTAGGAACATCTGTGAATTTCATTACTGTGCAGTTCTCTCCCTCTTTCAGATAAGAATGAGGATGTTAAATCAGTTGTGACAGAAGACCAGTCTCTGTAATACTTCACTAAAAAGACTCTCACAACTCAATGTATTGCTGTTTTACAACCTTTCAGCCAGTTTTGGTCCACTCTGGGATCAATCCTAAACTATGCTCCATCCCTTGGTTACACACTTGAATATCTAACTCTTATGCAATTCCCCTCCTGGCCTCTTGAGGCAGTACACTGTTGAGTTCCAGCTATCCCTGGTAGGTAGGCAGTGGGGGCTGTGTCCAGCTGCATTTAGAAAAGCTCACTAACTACTCTAAACTTATGCTGGAGGCTAAACCAGGCACTGGCATACTAGAGGATTGGGGATCCACAAATGTACTTTATGATTTTCCTACTAAACTTTAGTCCTCAGTGACTACTGTGTACAGCAGTGGCCTGAGTCTTCTCTTTCTTTTGTTTTATTTTTCTATACAAATCTAAATAATTGGAAAAACCAGTTGAAATTCAGTTTTCAATTTTGAAATGAAATACATAATCTGAAATGCAGACTGCATGATACCTCATCTGCTTTATCTATATTGACTCATTTTGTAACTGTATTTAAAAAAAAGCAGTCATTGTCTTACAGACAAGGCTGGTGTTTATAAAGCAGTGCTGATTATTGCTTATGGCTCTGTTACCTCTGAGGATCCCAGTTCTGTCCTTAAATACACACTAACTTCACTTGGAGTTGAGCCTGTAAATGGGTATGGAACTGTATCGTAGTTGTGTAATGCCAAATCACAAGTCATGTCAATAGTCCTTACTACAAAGGAACTACTTGTGTGAATAAAGGCTACTAGCATGCGTATGTGATTACCACTCCAACTGCACAATAGAATCCTGTCCCAAAGCACCTAGAACATGTGCATCTGAATTTTTCTTAGAAGAAAAGAAATAAGATGGTTTAATAGGGAAGCATGTGTAATTTGCTCATTAATGCAATTTCTTTCCTTTATGTGATCCTCACTTCTTTTGCTTGGACATGCATTTCCCAGTCTCTGAGCTTCAGTGTAGTCCTGTATGCACAAGACTTACTCTGGTGAACAGATTTTGTGCAATTTGAAAAAAGGAAGTCAGATTTTTTTATTATAGAGCCCATGATGTTTGGAGGTGTGGCTGACAAATAAGATTCCTAACACTTCCATTTTCACAGTAGTGTATTGGATTTTAGCCATGCATTTTCCATTGAATTAATGGAAATCATGTAGCTAAATGCCTCCATCACTGCTAGGAAAATTTAAGAGCAAAGTAAGTGGTAATACTTCCAAAATGGTATATATACAAAATCAGTTATTGATAATGGGTTTTATGCATATGGCTTCTTTATTCTACTCATTGCTAATTGATCTTTTATCTACTCTTACTTACTAAAATTATGTAAACAGCAGAAATCTTTTCCCATGTTCTTGTTCATGAAATAATCTCTAACTGCTCTTGCTGATGCAATATCTCCCACCATAGGCTTGGCAGGACAAAATAAAAGGCAGGCTAACTTTAAAAAAATCCTTTCTTGTGTCTACTCAGCATTCTCTCTGATAGCAAGGGGAACATTCTGGAACATTGTGAAATGTAAATTACAATGCCTTGTACTAGACCTAGTATAGTATCTGCTTCAATTATTAATCCACCTTACAAGTCTTCGGTGAATAGGCCTTCCTTTCTCAATGGGACTAACTGTTAAGAACATTGCAAATACTACAAACACCTACATATTTGTACAAAGATAACCCCATGTTAATGCTGCAAGATTCCTTTTTTAATCTCTTGTTATTTATAAAAGTATGAATCATTAACAGTTATTTCTGAGATGGAGAAACGTAGCCTACTAATGTAATTTAAAATGCTGTTATTTTAAGCAACAACAAAGGCAGCAAAGTATTGAGTTCCTTTTAATACCAAATGTCTTAATAGAAGGAAGGATGGTGAGGTACTTAGGAACCTAACCTATGACTTTTTTTTTTAAATCTTACTTGCTGATGTACCGGGGCTTAGCTATGGGCAGCCCCGGGTGGGCACATGCCCACCAGGTTGGCCAGCAGAGCCACCACCCACTGCACTGCCTGGCAGTGGCACAAGCTTGCTGCCGTGGCAGTGGGCGGTTACGAGCAGCAGCGCTGTGTGCAGAGGAGCAGATGGGTGGGTTGCTAGGCAACTGGAGCATCAACAGGAAGCTTCCGGTCATGTGACCAGAAGTAGGCCTGGCCAGGCCCACCCTGAAGAGTAAGGGGCCCGGCCAGAAAGCAGGGGCTGGCTATGCCCCTGTGATGTACCCTTCAAATTTTGTTTCTTTTGGATGAAACTTAAGAGGGAAAAGCAGATTCTTCTTTAAGTGATGGTCTCTCTATATATTCCATACAGGGATACGCATGTGCGTTATGTGTCCGAATCCAGAGATTCTTCAAAGCAGTGTCTGTTGGCCCATGCATTTACAATAGCTTTCCTCATGCTCCCAATTAAGGGTATAAGAGGCAGCGTGGGTTGATGCCTCTCTAGTTCCTTCTTACGTTCTAATTGTGTTCTCCTTCACTTTGTTTCATAACTTAGAGCTATTTACAAATGTTTTCTTTATGTTAGTAAATTTGTAGTTAAAGTTTTTAGTGTAGTATACCGTGTTCTTTCTGCCTGGTTGGGGAACTCCTTCCCGACTTTGGGATTATTTCCAGGGTCCTGGGATTTAAGAATTGTATCTTTTGCCCTCAATCCTTCGACATCAATGATAAATGTCAACATTGGTTGTACTCCCTGGGTGAGGCACATATCTCTGTGAAGTGCAGTATCTGTCAATGCGTCCCACCCAGACTCAAGAAACCAAGGAGCTTTGCTTGTGGAAGCACCTGATGGAGAAGGCTGAGGACCATCTACAATTTGGACCAGGGAGACCACCCTGTACATCAGCTTCAACTGACTAGCAGGGACCTTGGAACAGAGCCCTAAAAATCTAAGACTAAGGATTGTTTTTCCAGGGCTCCCCAGGACAGTAGAGGGTACTTTTATGGGCTCAAGGACAGATCCTTATTGATGAGTGTCTATAAGAAATGCACTTCTTCCTTAACCTGTCCAGATCAAGTGAGAATTATTTATATAATTTAAGGAACCAGCTCTGATAAAGATTCCCAGATTGGAGGGGAAGATAAGTAAAAAGGAAGAGAGACTGGTTCCATTGGTCACTTGGGTACTAAAATTCAAGGATAAATATTTGCTGGATCTGTCTACGAGTGCTGACCTGGATCCATCATCAGTACTACCTCATCTATATAAAGATGATCTGGTCACTGCAGTTGCACAGGAGCCATCAGAGTTAACTGCGGGAACCTCTTAGACACTAGGATGTACCAAGACTTATATAACACAGGAAAATATCCTATTCACAATCTCCATTTCTTTCTGGCCTTGGCCTCCTGACTCACAAACTCAAACTCTAAGGTCTGAAGGGATCAATATAATTATCTAGTCTGACCTCCTGCACAATGCAGGCCACAGAACCTCACCCACCCACTTCTACAATAAATCTCTAACCTATGACTGAGTTATTAAATTCCTCAAATCATGGTTTAAAGACTTTAAGGAACACTGGAGGAGGAGTCTACAACACTGTCCCAGGAAGTGTCTCACTTCCAACCATCTGGCAGGAGCACCCTAGTACAGAAAGCACCACTGCTACCGATGGAGCAGTTCTTAGACTCAGGTGAATCAGAGGAGATAGACACACCAGTATCTCTGCGGAGCCAATTGAATCCTAATAGACAATTGAGGGGCTACACTTGCCATTCTGCTGAATATGACACCCCCCACACTTTTCCTGGGACAGGTATTAATTTCTGAGGGGTCCCCTGCAACTAATTGATCCTTCTTTCTGTCTTTATTGGGGTCTGTGGCAAGTGTCTGGCTCCCTCATGAACTGTACTGCTCCTCTCCCTCTCACTAGCTGGTTCCTTCAGTGTACGAGATAGAAGAGGTGAAATTAGATCTTCAGATGCTGCTGGTTCTGACGGGTGCTGTTTCTTCATTCCCGGATGAGGCAGTTACTTCTTCTCATTCATCGCCAAATGACTACCCCCAGTACTTGGAACTGTTACATGGAGTTGTCATTGACCTACAGAGCCCATAAGAGGAGATCCAGGACCCTCATCACTGGCTTTTGGTATTTTGCAGCCACAGGGACTGAGTAAGGGTGCCCTTCCCATCAATGAAGCCATGCCAGAATTGACTGCAGTGTTATGGCACACTCTGGCATCCTATACCCCTACACCAAAAAGGAACGAGACAACATTTTATTCCTGCTAAAAGGGCTGAATTCTTAGTCTCCCATTCTGCCCTAAGTTTACTGGTGGTGTTGGCAGCTGTTGAAAGGGCTTGATCACACTGTCAAAGAGGCACCCTGGCAGATAAATGCTGTAAGAGACTGGACCTCCTGAAGGGAAAGGTATGCTCCGCCGGCCTGAAGTTTTGTGTTCCTAAGAAGCGGTATTAGCAAAATGATTTTAATTACTATTCTAGGCTTGCGGACTTTACTGACAAGCTTTCCAGAAGAAACAGAACCCAATTTCAGTTCCTTCTACACAAGGCGAAGCCAGTGGTAAAAGTAGCTCTCTGGGCTGCAGTTGATGTGGTGAACACAGCTTGTAGAAGTTTGGCCACTGGTCTAGTCATGAGGAGGGGTTCATGGCTGCAATCATCAGGATTTCCTAGGAAGGTGCAAAATACCATGCAGACCTCCCTTTTGAGGAGTTGAATCTCTTCAGTGAGAAAATGGATGGGTCTCTGCACTCATTAAAGGACTTGAGATCAACTCTGCATTCCCTCAGATATATACTCTGGCCCCTAGAAGGAAATACAAGAGGCAATCCTGTAGATAGAGGCCATCCCATTTTCCTTAACTTTATTATCAGTTCACAGTTGAGCCTCCTGGCAAATGCAAAAAGATTCGGATGTCTCACTTCTCAGTGCCCTCTACTGCCACAGCCTCTACTAACTCTCAACCACCAGCCAAGAGCAACTTTTGACATATTGGTCAACACCTGCATACCACCACAGATGCCAACAACTCTGTCCCCATCATCATTGGGTACTATCTTACACTCTGCCCACAACTGAAAGAAGATCATTATGGGGAGCTGGGTTCTGGAGATTATCCACCAAGGATACTTATCAACTTTCCATCTCACCAAATCCCTTTCCCAGTCCCCCTTCAGGGACAACTTTCACGAGATAATTCCTCAATGGGAAGCAGAATCTCTTTTACACCAATGGGCAATGGAGCATGTCCTAACTCATTATCATGACAGGGCATTCTGCTCTCCATATTTCCTACTCCTTCAAAATGATGGAGGGTGGAAACCTTGGACCTTCAACAACTCAATATCTTTATTTGGAAGCTGAAATTCTGGATGATTATGCCAGCATCTATAATCCCCTCCTTCAGGGAGGTATGTGAGTTGCGACTCTTAACATGAAGGAGGTGTGTCTCCATGTGAACATTCATCTGTCACACAGGAAATTCCTGCATTTCATGATGGGTCAGGAACTCTTCCAGTTTCGAGCCCTTCCTTTTGGGCTGACTACAGCACCGATTATTTACAAGGGTTTTCTCTGTGGTGGTGGTAGTGCAGATGAGATACCACAGCTATCCAGTATTCCCATACCTGGATGGTTGGCTTCTTGTAGACTGATCTCATTAGGGAGGCCAGGTTGGCAACAAGGTTTTTCATACAACTTTTAACAGCCCTACATGTCTGCATAACTGTAGAAAAGTCTGTTTTGTTACTCCTCCAGCACGGGGGGGTGGGGCCCCGCCTAGGCCAGTTGGCCCTGGGCCCAACACCCCCCATGGGACAACGCTGAGTGGGATACTCCACCATGGGACCTCTTCAAATCCCAAATGAACAGAAAGCTCCCCCTGTATTGCTCCAACAGAGCCACGGGTTGCAGCTCCCAAGGCAATCCTCTGCTGATGTCCTGCATGAACAGCCCCAGATATACCTTTTCTCTCATTCACCTGCTTCCATAGGCATTAGACACCATGGCAAAGTCAGGACCTCATTGGTGCAGACAGTTCTGGTTCATGGAACTTCTAACAATGTTTGCTCACATGCCAGTCAGAATCTGCCCGTTCCTGAATCTCCTAACCCAGCTACAGTATGGCTCCTCAAAGGCCTGATCAGGACTTTCCCACCAGTGCTTAAATCTGCCTATCAATGGAACGATACCTTTGTCCTGTCTATGCTCACTAGGCTGCCATTTGAACCTCTGATGACTTCTACCATGGCATTCAATAGAGACATAGCTACTAAGAATGCCATGCACTGCTACAGACTGGGAACTGACCAGCTAAGCAGCTGTTCTGCAGAAAAGGACCTGGGCATTATAGTAGACAAGAAGCTGGAGATGAGTGAATAGTATGCTCTTGTTGCCAAGATGGTTAATAACATATTGAGCTGAATTAGTAGGAGTATTGCCAGCAGATGAAGGGACGTGATTATTCCCCTCTATCTGACACTAGTGAGGCCTCATTTGGAGTATTGTGTCCAGTTTTGGACCTCACACTATAGGAAGAATGTGGAGTCCATAGGAGGACAACAAAAATTATTAGGAAGCTGGGGCACATGAGTCATGAGGAGAGGCCGAGGGAACTGGGCTTGTTTAGTCTGCAGAAGAGAAGAGTGAGAAGAGATTTGATAGCAGCCTTTAACTACCTGCAGAGGGTTTCCAAAGAGAATGGAGCTGAGCTGTTTTCAGTGGTGGCAAATGACAGAACAAGAAGCAATGGTCTCAAATTTCAGTGGGGGGAGTCTAAGTTGGATATTAGGAAAAGCATTTTCAGTAATAGGGTGGTGAAGCATTGGAATGGGTTACCTAGGGTAGTGGTGGAACCTTCATCATTGGAGGTTTTTAGGGCTCAGCTTGACAAAGCCCTAACTGGAATGGTTAATTGGGGTTGCTCTTGCTTTGAGCAATGGGTTGGACTAGATGACCTCCCGAGGTCCCTTCCAACTCTAATCTTCTATGATAATATCTCCTTCATGTACAGGTGGGCCATGGAAAATTTTGGTTTTGCAAGAAGAGGGTTTTTTTTTGTTGGGATATCATTCCAACATTTTTTTATCAGCTTTAATTCTATGGCTTTATTTTCAGCCCCCAGGTGGACATTCATTTTTGCCTAGTCTGCATTTTCACCACTGAAAGTTCTCATGCAAACAGCTCATTTGTATGTACTCCTCAGCAGACAGACATCCCAAGAGATTTGAATGGAATATGTACTTTGTTTCTCTCTGTCAGGGATTGACGTATGTTAGTATATTATCAAAATAGTCACATATGATTGCATATGCCAAAATTTACGACGTAGGGTTTGAAATCAGACTCTGAAATGCCTCAGCTGGTTACTTTGGGATGGAGGTGATAAGAAATATTTATTCTCTTAGTCATTCATCATTCTTAAGGATCACTTATACTAAAGTGTAAAAATGACATTGTGTGGTTACATACTGATGCTTGTCAGTGACTCCGTATCAAGGGGTGCATTCACACTGGAGCCATAGGTCGACTTAAGGACGGTTAATTCGACCTACAGACCACTGTGTCCACACTGGGCGCTTATTAAATCGACTTAAGTGCTTCCTTAAGTTGACTTAATAACACCACCTCTGAAGGTCGACCTAAGGCTTAAGTCAACCTTATTAAGTCAACTTAGGCCAGGGTAGAGGGGGGATAGCCCTTAAGTCGACCTAATTGGCCTCCAGGCCCCCTCGGAGAGTTCCTGGCCACTCCTCCGTCGACCTAGTATCTGCCAGTGTGGACGCAGGGCTGTGGAGTCTCTAAGTCAACTTAACAAGGTCGACTTTAAGTTGACTTAAAGTCAACCTTTTTTAAGTTAACTTAACAGAGCCTCCGGTGTAGATGTACCCAAAGATATTTAGGCTGCAATTGAAATGACAAAGGCTGGGATCAGAGAGTCTGGATAAGGTCTTTGGGTGCGTCTACACTTGTAAATTAAGTCAACTTAAGCTTGCTTAAGTTGACTTAATTTACCCTGCATCTACAGTACAGTTTCCTTAAGTCAACCTAAGGAAAATAAAGTCGACCTAATGGAAATTAAGTCGACTTTATTAAACCTAGATTTAATTCGACTTAAGGCTTAAGTCAACTCCCTAGAGTCGACTTAAGCCAGTGTAGACATGGGGTAGCCCTAATTTGACTTAGGCCTACCCCAGGACTGCACAAATGCCCTCCCTGCCGGGGGGGGGGGCACAGGGGGAACCTGGCATGCTCCTCCACAGGGCAGGGCAGAGCCCTGCCCTCCCTGCCCCCGTGGATCTGCCCTAGGTCCCTCTAGCCCCTAGAAGTCGACCTAGGCGTCCAGTGTGTACGCTCTAGGTCGACTTTGTAAGTTCCCCCCAAAGTCAACTTAAAATTTAAGTGTAGACTCACTAAGTTGACTTAGCTAAAGTGGACTTAAATTTCCAAGTGTAGACATAGCCTTTCAGCCTTATGCAGCCTCACTGATAACGGATTTTGTGAGCCAAGACGTTTCCTCAGTTAAACTTCTTAAGCCTATTTTCTTTCAGTTCTGCTCTTACCCATTGTTTTCAGATAAATTGCAGAGGTGTAACTGAGAATTTAGCCTTTGTCTTTAAATTTATTTCACAGTTGTGTTCATACATGAGCCCCTTTCCCTTTGTTGTGTTGACTTTGCAGAGCTAACAGAAATGAGAAGCAATAACATTGTTATTGGTCACTAGAGTAATTAGAAATGACTAAAAAATCATGGGAAGCAGATTGGTTGAGTGAGAAGGTGCCATTGTACTATAGTCACTTTTCTGTCAAAACCCACCCTTTAAGCCCAGATATTAGCACGGAGAAATATCAGTGATAGGATTTGTTCTTCCCCAGCCATAGATACTATTTTTGAAGTAGATACCATTGTGCAAAGATGAAGGAGGTAATTCATGTACAATATATATATATATATATATATATATATATATATATATATATATATATATATATATATATAA
>ML685785.1:18503130-18576312 GCA_007922175.1 Pelusios castaneus
TATATATATATATATATATATATATATATATATAAAGCATTTGTTTTTTTCCTCCCATGTTTCATAGGGAAATGTTTCTTTATGGAGGTCAGTTAGCTTGTTTGGCCTTTGTTAGAAGTGTGACAGAGCCAGGCCTGCAGATTTTTCTGTCTTAGGTGACCTATAACTAGTGTTCCCTTCCTCCCCCTCCTCTGTCCTTTCTATCCCATTTACTTTCATTATTGATTTAATGTAACACTTTAATGTTAACATTTCCAATAAGTGAAAAGTTTCAAAAACTCTTCCTTCTGCACTTTTGGTTTCCTTCCATTCTTTTTATTTTCTTTTGACTGATGGATATATTGGTTTAGCTTTTTTCCTTTTCCCTTCAAATTTCTTTTCCAGAATGGTTTTTAACAGGATGACTTGCCCCTGTAAAGGCTGGAGGCCTGCTGCTGGCCAGCTTTGTACAATTAGCCCCTGCCTGCTATAGCTGGGATGAAGTGTGGGATTTAATTTGCAGAACCAGCTGGGTAAGGGGGAACTGGTTCTCTTGCGAAGAGCAGGAGGAAGCTGTAGGGATGAGAAGGGGGTGGTTTATACACTACTTGTTTAAATATCTGCTGGAGGGTGAGTACACTTTAGCAGGGAACCCTGAGGTTTCAGGGAAAAGGGGGCTTCAGGAAGGCCTAGGAGACTTTTAGCAGGAAGAATGTGAGCGTGGATTTGAGAGCTTTTTGTTCTGTATAATCAATAATTCTGGTATAATGTAGAGGGTGAGTTAGTTACCCACATTAACAAGTTACATGGGTACTCCTTAGTGGAGACTGATTCTCCTATTGAGTACTGCATATAGTTTTCAACTGTGGAAATGGTGGTGTTCTAAATAAACTCAACATGATCTTCCAACAGTTTGGAAGTGCAGGTGCTTTGTCCTACTCTTTATTAATCAGACTTAAACTTGGATTAAATCAATATGTTGTGAAATCAAGTAGTAGAATAAACTCTGAGCAACATAATCTTTGGGAAAACAAACAAGAAGTCCTGTGGCACTTTTCAAGACTAACAAATTTATTTACTACATGAGCTTTTGTAGGAGAAATCTCACTTCATCAGATCACAGAATCATAGAATCATAGGGTTAGAAGGGACCTCACGAGGTCATCTAGTCCAACCCCCTGCTAAAAAGCAGGACCACTCCCCCTAAATCATCCGAGCCAGGGTTTTGTCTAACCGAGCCTTAAAGATCTCCAAAGATGGAGAATCTACCACCTCCCTAGATAGCCCATTCCAATGCTTCACCACCCTCCTAGTGAGAAAGTTTTTCCTAATATCCAACCTTGACCTCCCCAGCTGTAATTTGAAACCATTGCTCCTTGTTCTGTCCTCTGTTACCCTCGAGAACAGCCTAGCTCCCTCCTCTTTGGAGCAACCCTTCAAGTAGTTGAAGGTTGCTATCAAATCTCCCCTCAGTCTTCTCTTCTGTAGACTATATAAGCCGAGTTCCTTCAGTCTCTCCTCATAAGTCATGTGCCCCAGTCCCCTAATCATTTTTGTTGCCCTCCGCTGGACTCTTTCTAATTTGTCCACATCCTTTCTGTAGTGGGGAGCCCAAAACTGGACACAGTATTCCAGATGCGGCCCGACCAGTGTCGAATAGAGGGGAATTATCACATCCCTCGATCTGCTGGCAATACTCCTACTGATGCAGCCTAATATGCCATTGGCCTTTTTGGCAACAAGGGCACACTGTTGGCTCATATTCATCTTCCCGTCGACCATAACCCCCAGGTCCTTTTCTACAGCGTTGCTACTTAGCCGATCGGTCCCCAGCCTGTAGCAGTGCATGGGATTTTTCCGTCCTAAGTGCAGGACTTTGCACTTGTCTTTGTTGAACCTCATGAGGTTTCTTTCGGCCCAGTGTTCCAATTTGTCCAAGTCTCCCTGGATCCTGTCCCTGCCCTCCAGAGTATCTACCATTCCCCCCAACTTGGTGTCATCCGCAAACTTACTAAGCACGCAGTCTATTCCATCATCAGGATCATTAATGAAGATGTTGAATAGAACCGGCCCCAGGACCGACCCCTGGGGCACTCCACTCATTACCGGTTGCCAACCAGACATCGAGCCATTGATTTCTACCCGCTGAGCCCGTTGATCTAGCCAGTTTTCGATCCACCTTACGGTCCACTCGTCCAACCCATACTTCCTTAACTTGCTGACGAGAATGCTGTGGGAAACCGTATCAAAAGCCTTGCTAAAGTCAAGGTATACCACGTCAACGGCTCTGTCCGCATCCACAAATCCAGTCATCTCATCATAGAAGGAAATCAGGTTGGTCAGGCACGATTTGCCCTTGGTGAATCCATATTGACTGTTCCTGATCACTCTATTTTCCTCCAAGTGTTTCAGGATGGATTCCTTGAGGACCTGCTCCATGATTTTCCCAGGGATTGAGGTGAGGCTGACCGGTCTGTAGTTCCCCGGATCCTCCTTTTTCCCTTTCTTAAAGATAGGTACTATATTTGCCTTTTTCCAGTCCTCTGGGACCACCCCTGTTCGCCACGAGTTCTCAAAGATAATGGCCAGCGGCTCTGCAATCTCTTCCCCCAACTCCCTCAGCACCCTCAGATGCAGTTCATCCAGCCCCATGGACTTGTGCACATCCAATTTCATTAAGTGTTCCCTAACCTGACTTTCCATCACCGAGGGCCGCTCTTCTCTCCATTCCGCGTTACCCCGTGTAGTAGCCTGGGAGCTGGCCCTCCCTGTGAAGACTGAAGTAAAAAAAGCATTGAGTACTTCAGCCTTTTCCGCATCATCCTCCACGAGGATGCCTGCCCTATTCAGTAAGGGACCTACACCACTTCTGATCCTTTTCTTGTTGCTGATATACTTATAGAACCCCTTTCTGTTATCCTTCACATCTCTTGCTAGCTGCAACTCCAATTGTCCTTTGGCCTTTCTGATTTTATCCCTGCAGTCCCGAGCAATATCTTTATATGCCTCCCTTGTCATCTGTCCAAGCTTCCACTTCTTGTAAGCTTCCTTTTTATGTTTCAGCTCCCCGCAGAGTTCCCTGCTAAGCCACGCTGGTCGCTGTCCACATTTGCTGTTCTTTCTGCACATCGGAATGTTATCTTCCTGTGCCTTTAACAGGGTTTCTTTAAAATACAGCCAGCTGTCTTGAACACTTTTCCCCTTCAGATCAGCCTCCCATGGGACCCTGCCCATCAGCTCCCTAAGGGAGCCAAAATCTGCTTTTCTGAAGTCCAGGGTGTGTGTTCTGCTTCTTTCCTTCCTTCCATTGATCAGGATCCTGAACTCTACCATCTCCTGGTCGCTGCTGCCCAGGTTGCCATTTACTTCTACTTCCCCGATCAATTCTTCTCTGTTTGTGAGCAATAGGTCTAGAGGTGCAAGGCCCCTAGTTGGTTCCTCCAGCATTTGTACTAGGAAGTTGTCCTCAATATTCTCCAAAAACTTCCTGGATTGCCTGTGCACTGCTGTATTATCTTTCCAGCAGACGTCAGGATAATTGAAGTCCCCCATAAGAACCAGGGCCTGCGACGATCTGGAAACTGCTGTTAGTTGTTCATAGAACGCTTCATCCACCTCCTCTTTCTGGTCTGGAGGTCTATAGCAGACACCCACCACAACATCCCCCTTGTTGCATTCTCCCCTAAACTTAACCCACAGACTTTCAACCAACTTGTTTCCACTTTCATAGTGGAGCTCCGAGCAGTCATACAGCTCTTTTACATATAGCGCTACTCCTCCCCCCCTTCTTCCCTGCCTGTCCTTCCTGAACAATTTATATCCATCCATGGCAGTGCTCCAGTCATGCAAGTTATCCCACCACGTTTCTGTTATTCCAATTATATCATAGTTCCTTGTCTGCGCCAGTACTACCAATTCTTCCTGCTTGTTTCTCAGGCTCCTCGCATTTGTGTACAGGCACCTAAGATACCGGGCCCATTGCCCTACTTTGCCCTGTCGATTCTCCCTCCTGTCGCATCTTCCTCCTTGCAATTTCTCCCGGTGTCCTCCTTCCCCACTCGCCTGAGGTATTATGACTTCATCAGGAAATAAAAAACAATTATTTGATCCCCCCCAGTTCCAACTACCCTCTCTTTTATTCCTGCTGTTACAGCCCCAGCACCCCCCAAGTTCCATCCCTTCCCCCAGGTTTCCCTCAGTTTCACTTACCTGTGGGCCTTGGTCACCTTCCCCCTTCGAACCTAGTTTAAAGCCCTCCTCACCAGGTTAGTCAGTCTGCTTCCAAATATGCTCTTCCCCTTCCTGGATAGGTGGAGTCCGTCTCTGCCTAGCAGTCCTTCTTCCTGAAACAGCACCCCATGGTCGAGGAAGCCAAAGCCCTCCTGGTAACACCATCTCCGCAGCCAGGCATTCACCTGCTTGAGTATTATAATTTTCAACTGATATGACTTTAAATATTGTGTAAAGTAGAAGAGCTCATGTTCAAGAGCTCACACCTGAACTCTTCAGCTCATTTAGCAAGAGACCAATGTGCTTCATATCTGCAAGGAAGGATCTATTTAGCTCAGATTCCACCAGTTTGAACTCTTTAGCTCAAACTGGTGGAATCTGAGCTAAATAAATCCTTCCTTTCAGATATGAAGCACATATGCTTCTGTCCAGCAAAATGGTCTAATGTTGCATTATAAAGATTAGATTTACAACTCATAAAATTCTAGTTGCTGATGGAAGTCAGAATATCAGGTCCAGTTAAAGGAATGTAATCAGTGTGAAATCTGGTCAATTAAAACTATAAGCTTAAAGCATTTGCAGGCATTATATCTGCCCCTGAGTCTCTCCAACATTTTTTTAAGAGATTTACTATTATATTTGGTGTTCAAGAGCTTGTTTCTCTCTCTGCTTTTGCGGTTTTAAAGGCTGCCACAAATAGCAAGGGAAACTGACTATGCAGACAAGTTCCCAGGGGTAAGCCCTGTTAGTCTAGTTCAGCAAAACAAACAAGGAGTCCTGGGGCACTTTTACAGACTAACAAATGTATTTATCGCCTTAGCTTTCATGGGAGAAAATCCCACTTCGTCATATGCTTGAAGAGGGGGAATTTACAGAATGGGAGGAAAAGAAATGCAGGAAAGTGTAAGTCATAGGATCAGGTCAGACTAGTTCAGCAAATCAAAGCAGTAGTTTGAACATATGTTGTTCCACATTGTTTGAATCTAAACAACTGCTTTGATTTACTGAAATACTGACCTGATCCTATGACTTACAGTTCCCTGCATTTATTTTTCCTCTCATTCTGTAAGTTCCCCATCTTCAAGCAGCTGATAAAAGGAGATTTTCTCCCATGGAAGCTCATGCGATAAATAAATTTGTTAGTCTTTAAAAGTGCCACAGGGCTCCTTGTTTGTTTTTTTGTTTACGCAGAGGAAACTGACTTTATGTAAAACATTGCCAAATGCACAGAGTAAACTAATTCTAAAGATAAATTATTTATTTCTTCTTAATTTCTTCTGTTAGGATGAACTTTAATTTTACGTGTAACAAAAAGCAGGTATAAGAAATTAGGAGCTAGGTCCTGGTCATCACTCTTGCTGTGTGTCACTGTGGTCCAGTGATATGAAGCTGCTGGAAAGTCAACTGAGCTGGCTTCCTGAGCTTCCCCTGTCTCTGCTATATCCTTTCTTGAAAGGGAGGGAAGTAGCAATGGTTTGTAAGTAAGATTGGGAAGCTTGTCCACTTATTACACCACCTATAAGTACCCTTAATATTTACACCCTTGGTTACATAGTAAAATAAAAGCACATCCTGTATAACAGCATCAGAATATATCTTTTTTCCCTAACATCACTGCTCAATGTCATTCATGCTCTTAGTTTTTATTGACTGTTTTAGCCTTCATCTATTTCATTTCTTCCTTTACAAATTACTGCTTCCAAGATAGCTTTCTTCTCTCATTACTGACTGGATTTCCTCCTCCTTGGCTTTCACTGTTTCTTCACGTTTCAAGCAAGTTTCTTAGTCATATCTTAACTTTTCACAGTTTTGCTGCCGTTTGCACCTTTAACCTAGTTTCCTCCTATATTGCCTGCCCCATAAGACAGTGTGCTCCAAATTGTAACACAGACATTGTTTCTCTTATGCTGTCTATTGTAGCCACTATCCATATCTACAGCATTACATTATTATTACTATTAATAATAATGCTGATTTTACTGCAGTAATTAGAGCTGCAGCTATTCGTCTGGAATTCAATACTTTGGTTGGTAGTTGCTAAAAAATTTAGTAGAAAATCCTGTTCTGTCCACGATTTCAGGCTTCTAAGTCCAGTTTCTTCAACCCCATCAAAGGCCTTTGTCCTGAAATATAGCATGGCATGAGGTGATTTAAACAAATAGCATTTAGCCAATAAGATTCCATTGATAATTCCAAATGTCTAATAATAATAAGTCCCACATGGCTGATTCCCAGAGTTACTGAGTGGATCAAGCTGCTTCCTTTGTACCACTGGGTTGCCCTCTGGCTACTGGGTTTGTGGGCATGGTACTTATGCTCATCTCTAATCTAGATGCTGAATTATTGAAGCTAGTGCCAGCGTGGATCATTAAAAAAACTTGCTCATGCTAGATTTGTTTGACAAAAGTCTGCACCATGCAGCTTCTTCCTCTCAATATGCTGAATAAGGAGTAATGCCTTTTTAAACAGATTTTTGCTTTGGTTCTCCTTAGTTGAGGGCTTCCCTCTGTATATGGCATCAGCATCCCTCTCTGGTCTCCGACTTAGTGTAACAAGAACTTAAAGCTGGCATGCAGTATTCAGTTCTATATGTTAATATGATCAAGAAGTAAAGAGTGAACTCTCCATCTTGTGGCTGAACCTAATCCACTGATCTCAACATATGTAACCTAACCTTCAGAGAGGTATCCCATAGCAGATGTCTTTATAGACCACTCTCTACCAAAGCAAGAGGAGGGAAAAGTTAACTTTTTAGAGCTTTACTGATTTTTTTGTGAAGTCCCTTGTGAAATCTTCCAATTAAAGATGCTACAGAATTGTAAAGTAATGCTACAACTGCGCATTAGTGTAGCCAGATAGTTAAGGATTTTATATCCCAAACTGTAGCTGCACACATTGATGGATTCTTTTATAATTTATATTGAGGTAAAATGAATAGAACTAAAATCCAACACTGATTAGAAACCTCCGCATGATGAAATCTGACTGCTCCAGCAAAAATCTAAAATGACATGTCTCCTGGGATTGATTCTGAGTGGCTAAAGTGTCCTGCAAGTTTTTCTTTTACTTTATGTGAACTGCAATGAATGAGCTCTGTTCAATTAACATTTTCCTAGCATATGTATATTGTACAGTATGTAACTCTCTGGTGCCAATCAACACATTGAAACACATTTTGTGTGTGTGTGGTATATTCATTGTCTTGGCACTAGGGTGACCGCATAGCAAGTGTGAAAAATCAGGACTGGGATGGGGGAAAACAGGCACCTTTATAAGACAAAGCCCTGAATACCGAGACTGTCCCTATAAAAGTGGGACATCTGGTCACCCTGCATAGATATGCATGGTGCATGCTCTAGACTCCCATCATCCTATGTCAGCAGACACTGGACTCAGTGCAAAGTCTGGGATGGAATCTTTGGGAGAGGTCTTTTCTTCCTGATCAGAATTTGTGATTTTGCCAGTTTAGTATTGTTGGCTATATTAGTATATTATCCAGGCAAGGTGCAGGGGATTCTATAGTTCTTACTATCTTTTTAGTGTGGCAAGGATCAATGGCTTTTATTTGAATTGGAGAGAGTTTTGACTTTTAAAATTAAGTTAATTTTTGGATCTGAGACTCATGAGACTGTATCTTTAATGTTCTGTGGTTTACACCTGTAGCATTTCACTCAGTTAATTAATTTCACTCCATACATATGCCATACTTTGCATTCTTGGTAGCACATGTTCTTTTTATTGCACTCCAGTACTATGTAAAGGCCCCAGTCAGAGATATAGAGCCAGCTGGGATCAGTGCTGTACACATCTAATAGCAAAAAGATGGTCTCAAGACCGAGCTTGACTTTCTGCATCAGTAAAGTATCGAAATTGGGCTGTAAATCTGAAAGGATTGCTTGAGCAGTGATGGAATAAGGCTGGATTCAATAGAGGACAATTAAGGTCCTCATTCTGCAAATATATCCCCAAGTTTGGCAGTTAACCCCCACTCCAGAAATGCCCAATAGAAAATTGAAATTCACTGTTTATTGTGGCAAACTGCCAGTTCTCCTATGGTGAGTCTTGCGCTTTTCCTGTAGGTAGTGGGTCAGGGTGACTTCAGTTACCCCAAACCCGCTGCACATGCTGCTTACTTCAGCATGGTTCAGTGGGGGAAGGAGTTTGGTACCCGGGCCCACTCTCTACTCCAGGTCCCAGGCCAGGGGCCCTGTGAGTCGCAGCTAGCTATGTGCTGCTGACAAAGTCCAAATCCACAACTCTCACCCCTGGGCTGCTTTCCTCTCCTCTGCCCTCTCAGTTCCTTGCATCCTGCCTCCTCTTAGACTGGGTTTCTTTTTTCAAGTCTCTGTCTCTGCTTGTACCTCCCCTCCTAGGCTCAGTACCTTCCTCAAACTCCTCTACTCCTTCCCTTCCTTTCCCTTCCCTCGGCACGGCACGGCACGGCACCGCACCGCACCCTTCCTCCTCCTCCAGCTTGTGCCCTGTTTGTTTGGGGACAGGGAGTTTTTATCAGGCACCTGGCTGGGCCTGATTGGCCTAAGGTGCACCTACTCACTCCCTACTAACTCCAGCTACTCAATAGGGAACAAAGCCTTCAACATTCTAGGGCTTATATACCTCCTTTCTCAAACTCTCACACTGCCCTGCTGCCTTTGATATCTTACATTCTGAAGGGTCCTACTTGTTTTTTCAGTCCATTACCTCTCCCTTTTTAGAGAGAGATGAGTAATTCTGAGAATCCATGGTATTGGTAAATCCAGTCTGTTTAGCCTGTACATCTTTTTTCCCCCTTTAGTTGGTGGTGTGATTAAGGCATGGAACTGGAGAACAGGAGGCCTTTGTTCTGTTCATTTCTATGTGACTGTGGGCAGTTATCCTCTTAAATTATCTGAGCCCAGACTTTATATACTGCATAAAGTAGCCACAACAGGTCTGGGAAGCATGTCCCCAGCATAGGAGTAGTATAGGATGGACATAAACCACCCTCCCTCACAGCCCTGGTCTGGGGGCATATCCATACTGCTCACTGCAATGGATTCTGGGGCTGTGGCACGGCCAGTAAGAAGCTCTGAGGAAGCTGCTACAAGTTGAAGATGCTCTTGGAACTGATCTAACTTATACTAGGGGCCATCTTGGTCCCTAGGCTAGCCCAGAATCCAGATGTCACAAACATCTTCCCTTGGATTACCTTCTACACTATGCATTTCAACAAGTGCAGCACAGAATCTGCTTCCATCTTCTCTTGTTCATCTTTAAAAAGAGGAGAATACAGAGAGTTGTTATTACTAGATATTGCTGCTTGGTAAGCTATTGGCTAGCTTGGTTGCAAGATATTATAGAAATTCAAAGCAGTAGTGATAATTATAGCTTGTTTCCAAATCTCATCTCAAAAAGGCAGTCAATGAGATTAAAGGCTTGTCTATGCTGAAATTGCTGGGCTGGTCTCCACGGACTGATGTAACGGGATTGATTGAGCGGCCAGTGGACATCTGCTCAATCGATCCCAGAAGTGCTCTCCGTTTGACACAGTAACTTCATCCCCACCTCTGCCCCAAAAAAGAGTAACTTTGCATCGAAGGAGAGCATTTTCCTTTGGCACAGCCCAGTGGAGGTGACATGGTAAGGGATGGTAAGTAAGTTGACGAGAGATGTGCATTCTACAGTCCGTAGCTTGTGTATCTCACATGGACCCATTGCGGCAATGTAGACCAAGCCTAAGCTGATGTATGAGTATCTTTTTAATGCACAACAAACAAGGAGTCTTCAAGCGTCTGACAGAGTGGGGTTTTCTACCACAAAAGCTCATGTGATAAATAAATTTGTTAGTCTTTAGAAATGCCACTAGACTCCTTGTTTGTTTTGCTGAACTAGACTAACACAGCTACCCCTTTGGAATTTTTAATACACAGAAGTTGATGCTTTCGTATTGGTGGCAATGTCAGGTTCTGAGGTGGCAGTTCTTATTCTGGAAGCAGTTTTGATTCTCACACTGAGAGCCTAATAAAATGCATATATTTATAAGGTTTTAAATAAGCATTCAAGCTTACTCTACAGAAAGCTGTACATGGTCAAAGAGCCCATTCCTGTGCCCATAGGTTTTCTGTGAACCAGTGTGAAATCCATTCAACTTTATGCATCTCATGACCCACTTCCCTTTGACTGTAGGGTTTTCCAGCTATTGAGTATTTTGTTTTAAATGGGCAGGCTGAATTTTTATCCTCACTGATTTTTTTTAAATCAGTAATTATACCACTTTGTAAGAGTATTTTTAATTAAAAATACTAGCTACATAAATAGTGAAATGTTAAATGAATCCTAAACTGAAAATTATCAAGCATAAATAAGTATTTTTCTTTATATTGTGAGATATATACATGGTATATCAGACATATGGAACTAAAATCCAGCAAGTAATCCATTTGATCCTTCTCTTTTCTTTTTTCTTTTTTTTTTGTGGTTGATGGAGCAGTGTTTTATCAACACAAAGACCTAGCATTTAACTGTAGATATTATCCTGACAGTCAGCAGAGACTGAAGCAATGTTAGTACTCTGTTTACACTGAGATTTATATTGTATGCTGTTTAAGTTTAGGTTAGTCTTTTGTGAAGTGTAAACTTTACTCCTTTGAAGCTTTATATTGTGTTGCTGAAATATTTATAAATATATCCAAAATGGAATTGTGCAACAGCTAAACAGTCATTTTCTTGGGAATACAAATAGGTAGCAGTGTTTTTCAAGAAACTGATCTTTGGGTATCGAGTGTTTTTCTATTCCTCTGCAAGGATGTTTGCATTGACTTTCACTGGTATCCATAGACATTTCCCAGGAGTAAAACCTTTTGAAAAAGGTTAAAGAATTAATTTATTGTCATCTTCATAGAATTTGATAAAGTAGCTGGGTTGCATTTTACTGGTTTTTTTTTCCTGTACAAAAAAATCTCTTTTATTCCAGTGCAATTACCACAATGAAAGGGGAGTGAAAAATAATTTGGTGCTTGAGTCTCATCCTTCACAAATTGGGAATATGGGTCATGTTCAGAAATACTGTTTAGTGGCAGTTTGTCTAAATCATTAATATAGGCACGGTGTGAAGCTTGCTTTTTGTTAGATGCACACACACACACTCAGATGGACTCTGGACATTATCGCAAAAGACAAGCAAATGAGTATTGAAAGGCATAGAATATATCTGAACATTGAGCTCCAGCTTTGCAAGTTTAAAAGCTAAGCACACTTGTTCAGTAGCTCCCATCCCATCTCTTTCAAGATTTTCCCTTCACAAGTTCTAGCTGTTGAAATACCAATATGAAGTGTCTTTCCATGAATGTTTCCCCTCCTCCCTTTCCAAATAGATTTTTTGACCCCTCTTAGTCTGCACTGCTTCTCCTTCCTTCAGTCCTGTGTTTGCTTGTTAATAAATGCAATGATTACAAAAGCAGAGTAACGTCTGAAAGACGGTGGTGGTGGTGTTCACATGACTAATACTGTGAAAGATAGCAAGATTTTTTTTTTGAGCAGCTCCAGTCTACGCACAGTTGGTTCCCAGCTGACAGACAGAATGTGGGGTGGGCTTTGTCACCAGAAAGCTGGGTACTGCATGCCCAGCTATGCTTGCAATTACACGGTGCCCAGAAACCTGCTGCTTATGTCAGGGTGCAGGCAGTTAAAACACATAGAAACCGGATAGTTTCCCCCCCCCCCCTTTCTTCCCAGCAAAGGTTATGTAATGAGTGGATTGCTGCTAAAGTAAGAGAAAATGAAGTCTTTGTTAAATGCCTTAACAAAGAAAGAAGGTAAGCAATGAATGCAGAACGTTTGATGTTTGAGAACTGATATTTTCTTGTGTACTTTTAATATGATCTGTTTTGTTACGGTATAATTAATCAGTTCCTGCAATTTCTTTTTCAAAATTCTTTTGTGTCAGAGCATCCGTTTAGGCAACTAATTATTAGATCTAGTTGGTATCTGACTTGTTCATTTTAGTTTTTCTTAAATTCAGGTAGTTATAGAAAAATGTTCTGTTTTCTAAGGAATTCATCTGAAAATGCATAAGGAATTCTCTAGGTGAATGCTGAATGTTTCTTAATTGCCCCTTCATAAGTATGGATTATTAAGTACAAAATTTTAATTGCTGTAAGGAAAGTATTATTTAATTCTTAGGTTTGATATAAAGGTACAATAATTACTTGATTATCTGAAACTTAAAAGCGTGGAATTCATTCTGCTGTTTTAATGTCAGTTTATAGGATTTGTTTCTCCAAACAACCTTTATCACAATAATTTATAAGATCTGGAAAATAATTCACTAACAAGAAAAATGAGTCCAATAGAGTTTAAACCATGTACATTCGTTTCATTATTTTGTGGTGTAATTATTTTTATTGTGAAAATCATGTAAATATTTCCATGGAAGAAGCAGCTAAGAAAATATCCACCCACTTACAGTTTGCAGATTGCCGTGGGAAAAACAGTTGGATGGAATATTAATCATTTTAGGCATGGAAAAGGTTATTTTTAACTCTTTCCACATAGATATGTGCCTAAAAAGTCCTGATTGTGATTTTGATAATTTTCCCTGTATTACCTTTATGAAGAAAATGTTAATGTCTTTAATTCAAAAAGTAAAGGCTAATTTTGCCTGCAGCTATTTAAGAATATAAAATTGGTATCAAACTGAATGTTAAATTCTAACTGCACATGAAATGGGGGGGGGGCAAAGACAATTTTACATGAGAGCTGGAAAATAGATACATTTTTTTAGGTTGGAGAGGTTTGCACATTTTTTATTCTTCTGAAACTTGTAGATGTAAATATACTCAGAAATATTTATTACATTGTGTCAATTAGTCCTCTGATAGCTGTTCACTATACAGAATGATTAAAATAACAAACCCCCCAACCTTTCAACTTTTACAACACTCCTTCAATAGGTAGATACTAATTTTTCATGAGTTTAACTCTGAACATTTGAAGTCTTAGTATGGAGCCTCCATCCTGCCCATTTTGTGAACTAACAAATAATTCTAAGGGTCACATCCAGGTCCGGCTGAAGCTGGATGCAAAACTCGTATTGACTTCAGTTGGAACAGGATCAGCCTATAAATAAGCAAGCCTATTTATACCACATTATTTTGTATAATCTTTATTAAAAATAAATAGTTTACCTTATTATACCCCATTAGATCTGACACACAATCTGCCTGTCTTCAGTGATATGGTCAATAAGAAGTATACTAAAATGTCATACAGATTGTCCATCCATATCACACATTACATGTGTCACAGCAAGATGATAGTCACAGAGAGTATTCTGAAGTGGCAATAAATAAAAAATGAAAAATAAATTAGATCTTTTTGCAGAGGATCCGCACACACACATGTCAAATTGTGTTGTGAATTTTCTTTAAGAAGTTTGGGTTAGCCTGATGCTGAATCTTTTAGGAACATTGTGCAATACACTCAGAAGTTCCTAACTGGAGTTAGGAACACAAGTTTGAATGATTTGTTCCAAAGGGGAAGCCGTGTTAGTCTTGGTCAGCAAAACAAACAAGTCCGGTGGCACTTTTAAAGACTATTTATCTCATGAGCTTTCATGGGAGAAAATCCCACTTCGTCAGATGCTTTAAGATAGGAAGCTTATAGAACGGGAGGAAGTTAAATGCAGAGGAATGTATGACACAGGATCAGGTCAGGCTGTAACAGCAAATCAAAATTGGGGTTGGGATTCAAACACAGGAACAGCATATAGAGGAAGCTGAGGTCAAATCACCTGTTGTAATGAGAAAAAAATCCAATTGAATGATTTTCTTCTAGTTGCAAACTTCTTCTTTTTTTTTTTAATGTGGGTATTATGGTATACTTGAAAAATCCTCGACATAGAGATTCTGTAGACCATAGAATTTCCATCATAAACTTAGTATTTTGTTAAGTCTCAGTCTTCTTAAGTGCCTTGTTAATAAAGACCACTATTATTTAGTGTTGGTTCAAATAAAATACAGTAGAATTTAATATCATTTTGAAATCCCTTTTGCTCTATATAGCTTTTTTGTTAATATTTATGAGAGGGAATGTATCCTAAATGAGAATTTCAGCTAACTGGAATTTAGACTGTCTTCTGTAATGTGCCATTTTAAGATCCTCTTCAGAATCATTTGTCAATCAATTTTCACTAGTATTCTTATTTGAGGTACTTCATTCTTTCAGCTGCAGTTCCAATTGGCTAAGATAGTCTTCATTTCCTATCCTAAAATTGTGTGAAACATTGCCCTGTGATGTTAAGTGCTTGTTGTGTTTCACCCCAGAGATGGCTGCATATCAGAGGAGGATCAAGTGATTTCTGTGTATGCTAATACTTATATTAAGATGTGTGTATGTATAATATTCATTCTATTTTATATAAGCTTATGCTTTTAAAGTGTGAGTTGAGTACTTAGTTATCCTTCAAGATGAATGACATTGTATACACGCAATATATTATTTTCTGGTGTTTCTTTCCTAACTGAAATATTATATAAGTTTTGAAAATTACAGTGCACCTAATCTTCTGAATTATTACAGTCTGGCTTTTGTTACTGATATCATTATAACTCTGCGAATGTAGATTTGTGAACTCTGGATTCAACCCTACAAACCCTCTGAGTCCCACTGAAATTAATGGGGTTATTTGATATAAATAAGGACTAAAATAAATACGGGTTTTCAGGATTAGACCCTCTATCGGTTTATGAAATTAATAGGCAGAAGCTTCAGATCTAATGTGTGTATAAGAACTCCTTTATTTTAAAAGTCTCTTTGAACTGTACTGGAGGGGAAAAACACCATTACTTTGAGAAATGGAAAGTCCTGAGGTATAGTGTTTACTACTATAAATTGCTCCCTAAAATGCAGTACCTTACCAGCAGTATTTGCAGGATTGGGTCCCAGATTTGTATTTTTTCTCCTGTGAATAATTAGTTAAGTGATGTATGCTTAGATAAATCTGGATATACTCTCCCTTGGATGCACACGGGAGCTGAAGTGAACATTTTACATCAGGATACTCTGCTCTATATGCAATAATAAGTGAAATAGAAATGCTTAGATTAGAAAGACAGACACCTAGGGATTATGTCAATATAAGAGTTCTAACAGAAGAAGAATTTGTCCTGAATTTTTAATCTGGCAGATGGAGATAAAGTGACAGCTAACTTCAAAGATTTCCAGGCTACACCTGATTGAAAATGGGACCAAATTATCTCTCTGTTTTTTATAGGAAAAAAGGAAACCAAAAGAAACAACATGAAGGAAGAAATTTCTGTGAAAAGCAAATAATGTTGATGAAACTTGTGGGGCAGGGGAGAGGGAAACACATGTTTGCCATTACTATTTATTTGACATTGATGTTTCCAGTATTGTGAGGCCAGTAAGTCAAAATATGTTGTCCATGAAAGTGGCTTTCAGTGTTAATTACATTTCAAATGTAATTCTGTTATTTAGTTTGATGAGGTAATCAGCGAAGGTAGTTTTTCTCTCTTACTCAAAAAGCAGAAAAAAGTGCCATATGTTGCTGAATCTTTTTAAGGAATGATAAATATGCATAAATGATAAAATCAGATGTGATTACCATACTTGTTTGTCTCCGTCCCTTCTTATACAGTGCCATTTAGAGAGGCCCCTACTTACTCGAATCGGAGGCGGAGGCCCCAAAGCACCTTGGCAGCACCTCGTGTCTTGCTTCGTTCCAACAGCGATAACAATCTGAACATCAACAACATTCCTGACTGGTCAGCCTCATCTTCTACTTCTTCACACCGCAGCCTTTCACCTCATCTACTTCAACAGATGCAGAATAATCCTAATGGAACTGTAAAAACAGTTGGGAGTTATACCCCATCCTCTCGAAGTCGGTCACCATCATTAAACAGGCTAGGAGAAGATGGAAAAAGACAGCAACATAGGCACATCAGGTGATCTTCTTCAGTATTCCTGCAGCATGAAATCTATCATTATATTGACATATTGCCCACAGTACTCATTAATACAGATTTATTATTAATGTCCATCTTGGGTCCTATGCACATATGAACATTTGTGTAAAATCATACTCATGGGAGCAGTGTTTAAAGGCTAAACTTGTCAACACCTCTAATCACTGCTTTCAGATACTCTTATCCACTCCATCCCTTTCCTCACAAAGCCTGTGTAAAAAGGTAAACCAGCTGTATGATCTGAAGCTTATTAAATAATGTTCTGTGTCCTCTGCCTGCCCGCTCCTGTTTCAAACAGGGTGCAAGCGGAGCTGGGGAAAAATTTTCAGATAATTTTCGCCAAAAAATGCATATTCAGGTCGTTGATAACATTTCACAATTGTTTGAGTTTGCCAAATATTCAGTCAAAATTACCCCAAAGAAAGGTAAACATTTAGTTTTGGCACTTTCAGAATGCTTTTTTTTTTTTAATTCAGAATTTTGTTTTGAATTTTAGTTTAATTTTATTTTTAGAAGGTTAAACTCAAAAACAAAATGAAACATTTCATCAAAAAGATTGAAATTTTGAAAGTTTTGTTTCAGGTTGAAACAAATCTTTTAAAAAATGTTCTTGTGCACCCAGTGAATTAAAAAAAAAACCAGTGATTCACAGAGCTTTAGTTGCTAGTACAGTGAGTCTTATATGGTTGTAACAGCTCTAGAAAATCATGGGGAAAGAGAGACTTTCTGAGGTAATAGAGACCAAACTGTCTCTTACGGCTGTAGTCTGCTTATTCTACAGTTGGCTGAGGAGACTGCTGGCCATCAGGGACCTGATGCCTTTTTGCATCGCCCTTTCCAGATAGTACTTGTGGACAATTAGAGGCAACATAGAATCTTAGGGTTGGAAGGGACCTCATGAGGTCATCTAGTCCAACCTCCTGCTAAAAGCAGGACCACTCCCACTAAATCATCCCAGCCAGGGTTTTGTCTAACTGGGCCTTAAATGTTTCCAAAGAGGGATTCCACCGCCTTCCTAGGTAACCCATTCCAGTTCTTCACCATCTACCTAGTGAGAAAGTTTTTCCTAATACCCAACCTTGGCCTCCCCAGCTGTAACTTAAAACCATTGCTCCCTGTTCTGTCCTCTGTTACTACTGAGAACAGCTTAGCTCCCTCCTCTTTGGAGCACCCCTTCAAGTAGTTGAAGGTTGCTATCAAATCCCTCTTCAGTCTTCTCTTCTGCAGATTAAATAAGCCTAGCTCCTTCGTTCTCTTCTCGTAAGTCATGTGCCCCAGCCCCCCAATCATTTTCATTGCCCTCTTCTGGACTCTTTCTAATTTGTCCACATCCTTTCTGTAGTGGGGAGCCCAAAACTGGATACAATATTCCAGATGCGGCCTCACCAGTGCCGAATAGAGGGAAATAATCACATCTCTCAGTCTGCTGGCAACACTCCTACTGATGCAGCCCAATATGCCATTGGCCGTTTTGGCAACAAGAGCACACTGTTGACTCATATCCAGCTTCCCATCCACCATAACCCTCAGGTCCTTTTTTATAGTGCTGCTACTTAGTTGATGATTGGTCCCCATCCTGTAGCAGTAAATGGGATTTTTCCATCCTAAGTATAGGATTTTGCACTTGTCCTTGTTGAACTTCATGAGATTTCTTTTGGCCCAATACTCCAATTTGTCTAGGTCTCCCTGAATCCTATCCCTACCCTCCAGCGTGTCTTCCATTCCCCCCAACTTGGTGTCATCCACAAACTTACTGAGTGTGCAATCTATCCCATCATCCAGATCATTAATGAAGATGTTGAACAGAACCAGCCACGGGACTGACCCCTGGGGCACTCCACTTGTTACCCATAGCCAACTTCATAGTTTCTTGAAGTCCCACTTCTGCTTTTCTGGAGCTGAGCACTGTGCAAAGAAGGAAAAAGAAATGGAGGATTGCGGTGGTTCGGGGTGGGGGTAGGAGGGGCAGCTGGAGACTGTGGTGGTAAGGAGGGCCCTCACATTAGAGGATTTTGTTTCTTCATTTTCCCATTGACTGGTGAGTGGGGCCCGGTGGGTGCTCCCCATCAACCTTCTTATGGGCCATGCCCAGTGGATAAGTCTGGCTTTACCAGAGAAAGGTGGGTTCTGGCAGACACTTTAATATAACAAAATCGGTCTGAAAACATTTTCTTTTAAAAAATGTCAGTACACTTCAAAATGCTATCCTATGATTGGATAATTACAATTTAAATTGGGGGGAGCTAGAGACTCAAATAGAATTTAAATAAATTTGATCCAATAAACTTAATGCTATCGTCATCCAAAATTATGAGCTTTGTCTGTCATATTTTCTGATCTCAATATGAGAAAAGAAAATGAATATTATTAAGTAGTAGTGCTGACCTTCACTTTGGTTTTATGTAGAAAGGATATATATATATAATTTTTTCATCACTAAAACAAAAGAGAAGTTGCCTGAAGTAATCATTTTCCAATTACTTTCCGTCCCCGTCCCCCCCCTTCAGTTATGAGCACCCAGCTAACGTGTTTTCTGATAGTGGCATTTGCAGGACCACCAGAAGTGTCTGATGTTGAAGTCTACAAAATTCACAACCCTTTATTTGAAGCACATATGTCATTATCTGCTACAGATGACACAACTCTGAACTTCATAGGCCAGTGGTCTGATTCAGTATAGTAAAGGGAACCCTTTACTATGCTGAATCAGACCACTGGCTTATGAAGGAGAAAAATCCTGTAAAGTGAATTCATTGGTTTATGCCTTTATAAACAGATAAATATGGAGTTAAACTTGATTTTTAAATCACTATTTTCTTTAAACATCTGGGTTGACTATAATTTACATACAGTGTAATAACTAAAATCCATTTTTCTGCAAGCATGGGATTCTTAAAATTGTTAACGCTGTTAAGTTCAGAAGTGTTGTTTGTGTATTGTAGTAATTGTGCAAAGTCATTCAGTTATTTCCTTAGGCCTCACTCCTGCATAGAGAACCATGCAGGCAGTTCCTTGTATCTATATGGAGACTTCAGTAGGCTTCTGCATAGGTGCTGGGTTCTACATGTTAAGTTAGCTTTGCAGGCATGGGACCCCTGTATTTGTTCCTTCCAGTCAGAAGCAATATGTTTTGCTTTCTCCAAAAGACAGTCTAGTTAAAAGCTATTTAAAAACCTGGTTCTAATTAGAATATATGATGTCACTAGAATAATGCCCCTAGGTTCCTGGAACATAGTTTGTTGATTTATGGAGCAGGGCAAATGCAAAACTGACTATTGATTCATTTTTTAAAATTAATTTGCTTTGGCTGTTCTTATCCCTCTTCTGTGCACACTATTTGTGAGTGGTTGAGTGAGTTTTACTAGCACACATATTTATGGAAGCCAATTTAATGCCTTTTGTGGAAATCAAATGCTAAATCATCCATGTACAAGTATTTGCACTGACACTACTTAGACACGACTTAAACAGGTAGTAGAAACTGTACCATGTGCTCTATAACCTATGAATATACATCACAGTGGTCTCTGCTGCATCTGCTGGTGGTCCACAGAAAGCCATCTTGTCCCGTGGTGCTAGCTCTCATTTCCAGATTCTAAATTTACTGAAGACAACTCAAATCATTATCCTAATGTACTATGCAACCAGTTGCTATAGTTGTGTAGTCATGAATGGGAGCATGCACAGGACTTCCTCCACAATGGCTGTTCCTGGAAATGTCACCAAGTCTTTACTTTGAGCTTGAAGGGGAATTTTTGTTCTCACCCTTGATGTTTGCAAGAGGTTCACTTGCATAAAACTGTCCTTCACTTTATTTCAAAAAGCCGCAGTCAATTCAACAAAAGTCTGTTGTGGCTTTCTGCAGCCTATACCAAAGAAACCAAAAGGATTAAAAATAGGCAGCTTGCTCCAGCCAGTCCTGCAGTAAACAAATACTTTTTCCCTAAACATGTTTTCTGTGAATCCACGGTGAGCACCTCTTGCTCCTGAGCCAGTTTTTTGAGGAGTTCTTTCATTTCTCAGGAAGAGCTTTCCTCTCCTCACTTTTTGAAAGCACCATCTCGGCGGAGTTCCTTGGGACTGCATCCACTGGCTCCTTAGACAGTGTCTGGGGTTTTCTACTCAATGTCCTCCTCAGGTTCCTTCCATTTAACCCTTTGACTTTCACGCCTGTTCCTGTTTTCTCATTCATTGTCCACTGAATTTAATGGTGTCCTGGGCTTAACAGCTCCTCCCCTGAGGCTGAAGGAGGAGCTTTTGTCTGTGGGTAGGCTTGCACCTGTCCATGTCCTGGAACCCAAATAGGAGTTTTTGAAAGCTGTCCCTGTTTATAGTTGTGATTAAGTGCAGCTGCTCCTCACACGCTCTCTCTCTCTCTCTCTCTCTCTCTCTCTCTCTCTCTCAGGATGCTAGGGGTTTAGACATTCCGTCAATGAGGGGAAGAATGACTTTGATCATGATTGGAATGGGAAGTATTCACAAGAAAACCAGTCTATTAAAACATGGAAAAAGGAGAAAAACCCTGATTTCTTCTTTCCCACCCCCCAAAAAGAGAAGTTGTATCTTTTGAAAGATACAAAATAAGGTGCTAGGGCACGACCTTCTGTATAATTGTCCTGACCTATTTTATCCATCTCCTGATATTTTTCTCTTCAAAATATTAACCTGCCTTGAGGATTAGACTGGGATTTATTGCAATGGAAGATGCTGCTTCCTTTCATCTTAGCTGGCATCTATAGTACTTGGTCCTAGCAACAGGATTAAGACCCACCTTCTCAGTAGGAAAGGGCACTCTTAAATCAAAGAAGTGGTGATGGTTCACATTCTAACTCAAGGTTTTGAGGTTTTGTACCCTACCAGATTAAATATGCTCTCTACCATCCCATGCCTTTGGGGGTTGGATATATAAGAACTCCTGATTCCTCTGAACGGGATTTATATACGTTGCAGCACTGTCACTTGCACGGGATGGCTGATCAGATCAGGACAGGGTGGCAAACTTGCTTAGTCCTGGGAATTACAGGGTTCTATTGACACCTAGGGCGCTTGTTATATAATCATAGGCTATGTCTACACTTGCTAAAATTAGTTCAAATTAGTTAGTTCGAACTAACTAATTCAAACTAACTCGAACTAGGAAAACTTAGTTCGAATTAGCGATCCCCATTCATTTCAATGGCCGGTTAGTTCGAACTAAGAAATTAGTTCGAATTAACATGGCCACATTGGTTAAAATTCGAACAAGTTAGTTTGAATTAACCCTTTAGTTTGAATATCCTATTCAAATTTATTAGTTCAAATTAAGGAAGTCCTTAATTCGAACTAACTAAAACCTAGCATAGCCATGGCTTTAGTTAGTTCGAATTAAACCTCCTTAATTCGAACTAACTTGCCAGTGTAGACATAGCCATAGAGATTAGGGGAGGTGAGCTGAAGAGTATGGCTAGTGATGGCAGAGGGTTACCACTACCTCTTTCACTTTAAGTAGCTGCCACAGGTCTAGTGAGAAAGAAAATGGCCTGGTATCAAAGGTGCAGATCCTCCTGATAGTATATGAGTTACTGCAGTGGAGTTGATTGGAGTGGGTGGGGGGAAGCCTTCATTATCAGGAAGTTCCATTATGTTAAACTTCTTCCAAGTGTTCCCTTGTTTACTTTTTATCAACAGCTTTATTGACCACAGTATTCGTTCCTTCCTAGTGGATTATACTCTTACCCTGCTGTTAATCCCAGCGACCCCCAATACTACATAGCTAATTTATTTTGGAATCACCTTTGATTTTTGTTTCCCTCATACGTTAGAAGGCTATTTACACTTTGTCATCTTTACACAAAAAATGTGAAAGCTCACCTTATTCTCCTTAGGCTGAGCTAGCCAATGGAGTTTTCCGAATTGTCAGTGTATCTGTTTACTAGCCCAGGCAGAAAGGCCTGCTTGCTTTCCCTTGCCATATTTTTGTTTAAAAGAATATTTTGCTCACTAAGCTAAATAAAAACCATCCTCCTTATCCAAGCAATTAGGGAAACATTAATTCATTCTTTTTTCTCTCTTTGCCCTCATCTTTTTCCTGAAAACTCAGATTACTTCTGTGTATTCTTTTTTCCCTTGAATGTTTTCTATTTTCAGCATTTCCATGCAAAACATCTTGTTCTTGCATTTATCCTGAACAGTGGAAATGTAGCATGTTGAACCTTTATTATGATGCATCTTTTAAGAGTCCATCCATACCTGGGTATTACATTTCCTCTCTTGCACCATATATAGTTTCTTAACTTTTGTAATATTTGACTTCTTGAAAGGAAATGCTTTGTAGTGATATGATCTAACACTAAGCTTCTCTATTATCCACCCTTTATCAATTAATTCTTCCTTATTCACAACAAATACATAGCTGTTGATATTTTGATCGTTGATAAGACCTCTTTTTCTCTCAAGATGCTAGGGGTTTATACATTCCATCAATGAGGGGAAGAATGACTGTGATCGTGATTGGAATGGGAAGTATTCACGAGAAAACCAGTCTATTAAAACATAAAAAAAGTAGAAAAACCCTGATTCCTTCTTTCCATCCCCCCAAAAGAGAGGTTGTCTCTGTTAAAATATATGAAATAAGGTGCTAGGGCATGACCTTCTGTATAATTGTCCTGAACTATTTTATCCATCTCCTGATATTTTTCCCTTCAAAATATTAACTTACCTTGAGGCAGATTAATAGGATTTATCTCTGGACACATTAAGAGCTGTGATTTTGGTTCAGACCCATGCATGATAAATAGTTTTATTACTTTAAAAAAAGTTACTATAGAATTGTTATAAATAGATCTGTTCACAGCATTAGTTATAGATTTTGATGGTCTGAAGTGTTCTACTTTATTTTTTCTGCAGCGTTATTATGGGTATGTATATCTATAAAGTGTGTATATTTAATTAACTGAAGGACTGGAAAACTGCATGGCTATCAGTTATTGTCTTTTGACATTTTGATATAACAAAACTGTCACTAGTTTACCTTTTCCACTTTGAAGGTTATCTAAAGACTAGAGTGTCTACATTAACAAATTCATCCTTGTTTCTCCTCTAATAGCTACCTTATTGCAAACTATATAGTTATTGCATATTCTTATTGCAAAATATGTTCTGTTGTATCATGAGAAAAGAACAACATTAATGTTTATTTAAAATGATTAACTAATGCTGTTTCATTGCAATTCCCAGTGCCGGTTACAATTCCAGTGCCAACAAGGATGCTATCGCTGCCTTGGATTATCAGGGTCCAAAACGCAAACTTTACAGTGCTGTACCTGGAAGACTTTTTATTGTCGTAAAGCCATATCAACCTCAAGGAGAAGGAGAAATTCATCTGCACAAAGGAGATAGGGTGAAAGGTTAGTGGGTTTTTTCCCCCCTCCATTAGTTCCTGAGTAATCAAAGCATTTTTTCTGGTTTTACACAGCTCTTATATTGTCTACATTTTCTCATCTGTATTAGAATAATTTATTTTGTTTAGCTCATATGTTAATACATTTACTTTCATGCCAGTATATCTTCTCACCAGATTTTGCTAATAATTCATGCACTTAATATTTTATAACCAAAAAGTGTTCAACTACTATTTTTGTTATAAACAATTTACACAGTGGGTGCCATTAAAACTCAAAAGAACCTGCAGTAATGATGGTATTTTCCTATACTTAGAGGATGAGGCATGGTATTTCATTCATTGCAGAGGGGCAAATGTTGAGTTTTAAGGATCTTGTGACATGGTAGGGTACTTCACCTGCCCAGAAAGAAACCTATGGCACACCTGAGTCTGCTTCATTGCTTTACCTCAGGGCGTGGTCTATTGGTTTAAACAAAAAACTTGTAACACTAAAACAAAGCAATTCCCTTGCTCAACACGGGCTGCAGTTCCCAGAGGCTTTTCTCTCATGCCTCTCTGAAACAAGGACATACTGTGTCATGTGACAGGCAAGAATATGGCTCAATTCAGGATCAGTCGTAGGCTATGTTTACACTGCCCTGCAATTCAGACTAGGAGGCTCCGAACACTAGTGCACTCCAACGTGGTGTGATCTAACTTCCCTGTTGCACAGTGGACTCTGAGGATGCAAATTAAGATTCCTAGTTCTCATTCACATAGCCCTGTTTGAAGAGGATTACATTAATAAGAACTTGTAACATTCGCCCCTGCAATATCCACACAGGAGAGTTACAGTGCAGCAGTTCAGTGCACACTGCTGTCTGCAACCCCATAGTCTGAACTGCTGGCAATGTAGACAGTGTCTTCGTGTTACTTTCAAGACAGTTGATGCACCTGAGATATGTGTAGTTTGTGGAGATGAAGGACTGCATTGAGAGCTGGTTGTAAAAAGCTGTTGTTCTAGCCCTCCTGGACAGCAAGATGGTACCTCATAGAAACTGGAAGGGACCATGAAAAGTCATCGAGTCCAGTCTGTGCACTCATGGCAGGACCAAGTACTATCTTACACCAACCCTGACAGGTGTTTGTGTAACTTGCTCTTAAGAATTTCTAATGATGGAGATTCCATAACCTCCCTAGGCAATTTATTCCAGTGGTTAATCACCCTGACAGTTAGGAATTTTTTCCTAATGTCCAACCTAAACCTCCCTTGCTGTAATTTAAGCCAATTGCTTCTTGTCCTATCATCAACGGTTGAGGAGGATAATTTTTCTCCCTCCTCCTTGTAACAACCTCTTAGGTACTTGAAAACTGTTATCATGTCCCCTCTCAGTCTCCTCTTTTCCAGACTAAACAAACCCAGCTCTTTCAACCTTCCCTCCCTCATAAGTCAAGTATTCCAGTCTCCAGACCTTTAATCATTCTTGTTGCTCTTCTCTGGACTTTCTCCAATTTCTCCACATCTTTCCTGAAATGAGCTGCCCAGAATTTGACCCAATAGTTCAGCTGAGGCCTAATCAACACAGAGTAGAGCAGAAGAATTACTTCTCATGTCTTTCTTACAATACTCCTGTTAATACATCCCAGAATGGTGTTTGCTGCTTTTTTTTTGGCAGTGTTACACTGTTGACTCCTCTCGGTGAAGTTGGTGGAGACTAAAGTGTGAGTAGAATGTCAGGACATACAGATATCTTCCCCATCTTTCCCGCTGTAGTTACTGGAAACTTGCATCACTGTGTAGATTCTCAGTGGTATACACTCAGCTACATGATTATTAATGGCCTATTATGATTTCTCCCATCTCTCAAATTATTAATGAGTAATAATTGAGACTTAGAGGCAGATTCTCTGGCTCTTTCTATTCCCTTTTTGTTTCAGGGCAAAGGGAGCAGATGTCACCTGCAAGTCTTGTGGAGATTGCTCTGGCTTGGGAGAGTTCCTAGGGGCCATACAGCTGTCGTATAATTGCCAACACAAGTGGCATATCAGGAAAGTACATTGAAACGGTGTTAGGAGTACATGAGGGCAATTGCAATTCAGCTGTTCTTAGCTGCTGAATTGTCCCTTGAGACATGGTTTCATGATCCTTTGGGACTTAAAACAGGGAAACTTTAAGACATTTAGGGCACGCCCTGACCCTCAAAATGATTATGAATATTTGCTTAATCCAGGCTTAGTTTAGCATTGGGGATACATTTCCTTATTGTTTTGATTGTTAAACGTGATGGAAATATTGGAGAGAATAAATCATGATTTAGCATAAACACATGAGAAATGGCACAATTAAAAATTTAAAATATTTTCAACAGAATTAAGTTAAAGTGGAAATGAGCGTTAGAACTTAAATATTTCAAAATTTCATCAAGATGGCTATCAGTAATACTATTAGAGCTCTACTATTGGTCTTTAGCCTTCTCTCCTTTTGTGAGCCTGACCACAGCTCTAAGTTATATGCCTTTTGACAAGACTTTGATTGGGGTTACAGAAACTCCTTATATTCACTACCTCTTCTTAAAGTTCAAGGAGTTCTTGTCTCTTCAGGATTGTCTGCATGACATTATCCACTTTACATTCTAGCAATCCCAATAATCATGTCAACAACAAGATGCTGTTAAATGACTGTGTAGCACAAACAATTTGCCTATGTATCTAGATGTTAACCTTGTGAGAAGTGTACTAGATCAGGCTTTCTTTAGATACAGTAAAATAGACAAAATCTTACTTTTCTTAGCTATTTTTCTCTCTGTATATTTGCTGATTACCTGGCACAACTTTATCCTTCCTTGCTGTCTCCAAATTCCTCCTCTGTCTCCTCTGCATGTGATTAAGTCCCATGATCCAGGGCAGCTCTGAGGTGTTAGTGTTTTGTTATTGTATCAGGGTGAGAGTACGTGTTCCTCTCCACAATGCAGAGGCTGATCAGGTGTATTGTCTGGCAAAAATGAAAGACTTGTGATTTTCCACTCCCCGGAATAGTTTTCTTGTCACATATTTATGGGCTTTAAGTTGATTATTTGTAAGATTATTTTGTAATTCTTTTCCTTAACCATGCTCACAAGGCAGGGTGATTGAACTTTGATTTGCATGTCCATTGTTTTGGCATTAGATGTTAGGTTGTGCCTTCAGAATACCTGTTTCCAGTTTGTATTGTAGCCTCCTCCTCTGAGGCATAATGGATTTTCCTCAGTATAAATTCTCCTTACTTATTTTCCCTTGCTATGAAATGTACATCAACAGACTCTCTCTTACAGCCTCTCACTGCAACATGATGAAGTTGCAAGCAAAATGACAGAACACTAGGGGTTTGCACACTTGAGTACAATAGGGTTTTGCACACTTGCATAGGCCAAGATCACTGCACACACCGGGGCTCCTTGCATCTCTCCCTTTCTTCCCCCTCATAAGCTACCTTTTGAGCCACCGGCTACCCCACCCCCTGTTTTTCAGGCATTCCCTGCAACTTCTCCCAGACTCTCCCTTGCTAGGAGTTCTGTCTGTCTCCCATTCCAACCACTCTGTGTGCACTTGCTTTCCCACTTCCCTCCTTTCCCTTTGGTGCCAGGGGCTCATACCAGATTTTTCTCAGCTTCCCTTCCACTAGGGGTTCTGTTTGCCTCCCTTTACCACCCTCACCCATGAAGGGTCCTCCATTCTCTCTTCTCCCTCCCACTCCCCCCCTAATGCCAGCAACTATCTTCATGCCCTCCATTCCTTCTTCCAAGTCTCCCCTATCTTTCTCTCTGAGTGATAAGCCATTCAGGATGTCAACATGTTGATGGGGTTCCCTCAAGATCTGTACCACTCAGTTTCCAGGAACTCAGTTAGATTCCAATTGCATCACTAAAGTTCTTTTATATGGCATGCAATAAAGCTATGTTGAGTTATGAGATTCAAGCATAGGGGTAGGTATAGGGTGTCCCACATGTACAAAGTTACACAGCAAATCATAGAATCATAGGGTTGGCAGGGACCTCATGAAGTCATCTAGTCCAACCCCCTGCTAAAAGCAGGACCACTCCCACTAAATCATCCCAGCTAGGCTTTGTCTAACACAGCCTTAAATGTTTCCAAGGATGGAGATTCCACCACCTCCCTAAGTAACCCATTCCAATGTTTCACCACCCTCCTAGTGTGAAAGATTTTACTAATATCCAACCTCGACCTCCCCAGCTGTAACTTAAAACCATTGCTCCTTTTTCTGTCCTCTGTTACTACTGAGAACAGCTTAGCTCCCTCCTCTTTGGAGCACTCCTTCAAGTAGTTGAAGGTTGCTATCAAATCCCCCCTCAGTCTTCTCTCCTGCGGACTAAATAAGCGTAGTTCCTTCATTCTCTCCTCGTACGTCATGTGCCCCAGCCCCCTAATCATTTTCATTGCCCTCTTCTGGGCTCTTTCTAATTTGTCCACATCCTTTCTGTAGTGGGGAGCCCAAAACTGGATACAGTATTCCAGATGCGGCCTCACCAGTGCCGAATAGAGGGGAATAATCACATCCCTCAGTCTGCTGGCAACACTCCTACTGATGCAGCCCAATATGCCATTGGCCTTTTTGGCAACAAGAGCACACTGTTGACTCATATCCAGCTTCCCATCCACCTTAATCCTCAGGTCCTTTTCTTCCGTGCTCCTACTTAGCCGATCAGTCCCCATCCTGTAGCAGTACATGGGATTTTTCCATCCTAAGTGCAGGACTTTGCATGTGTCCTTGTTGAACCTCATGAGATTTCTTTTGGCCCAATGCTCCAGTTTGTTTAGGTCTCCCTGAATCCTATCCCTGCCCTCCAGAGTGTCAACCATTCCCCTCAGCTTGATATTATCCACAAATTTACTGAGCGTGCAATCTGTCCCATCATCCAAATCATTAATGAAGATGTTGAACAGAACCGGCCCCAGGACCGACCCCTGGGGCACTCCACTCGTTACAGGTTGCCAACTAGACATTGAATCATTGATTCCTAGCTGCTGAGCCCAATGATCTAGCCAGTTTTCGATCCATCTTACGGTCCACTCATCCAACCCATACTTCCTTAACTTGCCGACGAGAATGCTGTGGGAAACCATATCAAAATCCTTGCTAAAGTCAAGGTATACCACGTCAACGGCTCTTCCCGCATCCACAAATCCAGTCATCTTATTTTAGAAGGCAATCAGGTTGGTCAGGCACGATTTGCCCTTGGTGAATCCATGCTGACAGTTCCTGATCACTCTATTTTCCTCCAAGTGTTTCAGAATGGATTCTTTGAGGGCCTGCTCCATGATATTTCCAGGGATTGAGGTGAAGCTGATTGGTCTGTAGTTCCCCGGATCCTCCTTTTTCCCTTTCTTAAAGATAGGTACTACATTTGCCTTTTTCCAGTCATCCGGGACCTCCACTGTTCACCACGAGTTTTCAAAGGTAATGGACAGTGGCTCTGTTATCACATTGGCCAGCTCCCTCAGCACTTTTGGATTCAGTTCATCTTGCCCCATAGACTTGTGCACATCCAAATTCTCTAAGAAGTCCCTAACCTGACCTTCCATCACCGGGGGCTGCTCTTCTTCTCTCCTTTTTGTGTTACCCAGTGTAGTAGCCTGGGAGCTGACCCTGCCTGTGAGGACTGAGGTAAAAAAAAGCATTGAGTACTTAAGCTTTTCCACATCATCCGCCACGAGGAAACCTGCCCCATTCAGTAAGGGACCTACACCGTCCCTGATCCCCTCCTTGTTACTGACATACTTGTAGAACCCCTTCCTGTTGTCCTTCACATCCCTTGCTAGCTGCAACTCCAATTGCCCTTTGGCCTTTCTGATTTTATCCCTGCAGTCCAGAGCAATATCTTCATATGCCTCCCTAGTCATGTGTCCAAGCTTCCACTTCTTGTAAGCTTCCCTTTTATGCTTCAACTCACCGCAGAGTTTTCTGCCAAGCCACGCTGGGCGCCTTCCATATTTGCTGTTCTTTCTGCATATTGGAATGGTATCTTCCTGTGCTCTTAGCAGGGTTTCTTTAAAATACAGCTTGATTGGCTTGATTACTTTGTAAGAACCAGTCCTGATAAAGCATACTCCGTCCATGCACTGTCCATGTGTGGCTTTCTTTTTACTTCATCTTTACTTTCCCAGTGTATCTTATCCATTTTAATCTTGTTCTTAGTAAATTGTTCCCTGGACAATCCCCCTCTTATCTTACTTGAGATCACCTTTTGACTTCCTGACCAATTTACTTATCTTAGAACCCTCACGCTTCATTTTCAGTCTGATCATCCAGTTACCTCCCTAATTCATTCTTCCAAGAAATGATGCCTTCACCATGCTCAATCAAGTCAAGCCAGGCCCACAGGTGATAAACTTCGTTTCTCTTATATCTTTTACTAAATCACATTCTGTTGGTGAAAGAGATAAGCTTTTAAGCTTCACGGTGCTTTTCTTCAGGGCTGGATTAGGTATTCAGAGTGTCAGCCAAATATAAAATGGAACAGATTATTTAGCATAAGTAGTTAATGCAAATTCTAACAAACCATTCCAGGTGAAGTGGAGGGTGAGCAGAGATGAGATGGGATTGTTGCTCTGTTGGAAGGCATTAATGGGTGCCATCAACAAGTTGTTTTCTGTAGACTATTGCAGAGGTGTTTGGAGGAATTGCTTGAAGTTGTGGCTGAGCCAGTCAGATAGCAGTAGCTCTGTTTCTCCCCCATTTTTTTCCCCTTTCAGTTTTCCAAATTTCTGCCAGATCAGTAGGATTCTGACCTTCGAAGCCTAGAGTGTTACCTGTCATTTTGGAGGGGATCGAATGCGGTGGTCAGAAGTTAAAATGTGACATGCATACATACATACATGCATTAAAGCAAATATCAAGCTGGGTGTAAGGTCTTCACAAGTTCAGCTAACAAAAGAACATACATAATTTTTTCCCTTTAACTGAAAGCCTTAGGCTGTTGTTATTGAGCTGAAAAGGTGACCAGTTGCTTCGTATAATGTACAAAATAGTAGGCCATGTTTTCAGCTAATGGTATAAGGTTTCCTTTAAAACTTAATTAAAACTAAAATTAAATGACAATTTCTACAGAGAGAAAGCAGTTATGGGGCACACATAAAAACTATTTGCTGACACTTTGCAAATAAATTTTAGGGTGTAGTATTTCTGTGAGTATTTTTATTTTTGCAAAAGACAAATAAAACTTAGAATATGTGCTTTTTATGTATTCGAAATCAAGATAAATAAAAGCATATGATATTAATCCAGTAAAGAGTAACATCATAACTTCATGGTTTTGTCTTGTGTGTTCAATATAAAACGCTGAAATTTAAAGTAGAGTAGAACCTCAGAGTTACAAACAAGCTCCATTTCCAACTCTCTGAAATGTTCGTTACTCTGAATAAAACATTACTGTTCTTTCAAAAATTTACAACTGAATATTGACTTAATTCACCTTTGAAACTTTACTATCTAGAAGAAAAATGCAGTTTTTAACCATCTTTAGTTAAATGAAACAAGCACAGAAATAGTTTCATTACCTTGTCAAATCTTTCTAAACATTCCCTTTTTTAATTTTTTTTTAGTAGTTTGTTTTACAAGGTACTGCACTGTATTGACTCTTTGTCTCTGCTGCTGCCTGATTGCATGTTTCCGGTTCCCAATGAGGTGTGTGGTTGACTGGTCCATTCGTAACTCTGAGGTTCTACTGTACTTACTTTAGGATGCCTTGGGATTTCCAGTAGTCAAAAGTGTCTTCAGAAGGCATTTTGTGCCTCTGATCTGTGTGGCAAGATGCATTCTCAGCCCTGCTTGAGACCCTAACTCCCTTCACACCCCAATAAGTATTGCAATGAAAGTTGGGAGCAAGGACAATTAACTCAGGGACTGAGACAGAACAACATGCTGAGTAGTGGGATTGAGTGGGAATGACTTGTATAGATTAATTTGAAGGAAAAAGAAGAGAACAGTTGGAAAAGATGAGGGGGAGGTACATTTTGAACTGAAAAGTCCCTTCATTAAAGATAATTGGTGAGATTTCGAGTCAAGTGTTATTTCTTCCAAAGTTGGCTTGTCTTTCCTGAATAATTTGGTAGGGTGGCAGAGTGGATTTTGATTGGAGCACGTGACTGTGTAGCAGGCCAGGTGATCTGGTCCCCTTTTTTCTATCCACAGGGTCCCATCTGCCTGGCCCAAAGGATTCAACATGTTTCAGCCTGTTGCATACTCCCATTCTCCTTTTATTTACAGTGCAACAGTACTGTCCCAGTTTCAGCCCAGGGTATGCTGGCAGCTCCATGGCTCAGGTTTTGACCTTCCTCCTGGCTAGGAGACAGCCTGTTTCCCAGACCTCCTTGCCCTGCTCAACCATGCCTCCCCGTGGTTTCTGGTGCTGGCCCATATATCTCCCTGGATCAGGTCTGGTCATTAGACCAGACTCAAATCACTTAATCAGGGGCTGCAGCTGTTACCTACACTGCAAAACCCTCTTAGATCCAGACTAACAGGGGCGGATGAGAGGTTTACTACCCTCTGCACTGTTACAGACTGGAAAATAGTGTCCCTAAATTTTATTCCTGACACTGACGCTGTATGGCCTTCAGCAAATTAATTGACTCTCTGCGCCTCCATTTCTCCTTCTGTAAAATGGAGCAATTCTTACTTATTTATTGACCTTTCAACTGTTTTCTCTATATAAGTGCAAAGTCAGTTTACTATATATCCAGTTACTTTAGCATAATTCACCTAACAGTGAGGTGTCATTTTCTTTTGAAAGATGAATATGTGTCATTGTAAGCATTTGCTATGAAATGAATGAATGACAATAGATCAAAATGTCTTGGCTGTGAGTGTTCAGAGAAAGCTGTGAGTGGGCCAGCTTCAAGTGAAAACTTAAACTAAATAAAGTGTGTTGTATTAATAGGACATTGCGGAGCACAGATAAAAATACCTGCTTTATTTTTCACTCATTAGTCATACATACTGACATCACTTGTGTGTCTGCCACTCATGATACAAAAAGGGCTATGTCTAACTTATAAAAATAAACCTGATATTTCTGTGTGGCTAGGTAATATATTACAAATTTTATATGGAAAATATCTAACATTCTTCCCCTGCCCTCTGCAGTGGAGAATTATTTCCTTAGTACATTTTCTGTTGTTTTGTTCAGTTTGTTTAGAAGTCCATCACAGTATATTTGTAAGCCGCCCATATGTTTATATCTAACCTACATAATAGAACCAATGCAAAAATTACCATTATCACCATTTCATTTTAAAATGATTCAAAAATCAGCAGCACCTATTTACTATGAATCTCACAGAGACCGAAGGAGTGTTGCATCACCTTCGAAGCTCCTTGTCTTTAGTTGATAAAGAACTTGTTTTCTCTCTCATGAATGTAAAGCAATACAGTAACTTCTGGTACCAATGATTCAAGTCTATGCTATTATAGTTTTGTTTCTAAATGGTGACAGATACTAGTGGCTGGTAGCACTTAGCATGATGGAGAGACAGAGACTGAAAAATTCAGTAAATAAAAATGCTTTCTGAAAGCACATGATCTTAAACAGGCTATGAAACTGTGACTACCTATTATTGCCAGTGACTTTGTATAGCCCACTTATAGATGTTTTCTTTTTCCACGTTAAGCTGTTCGATCAACCCTTCTCTCTCGAATGCCTGTTGCAAGAGTCTGGACACCTTTGTATTCTCATCTGTTCTCAGACATTACTTCTGCTGTTATGATTCTGTCTCTTTCTCCATCTGACACATGGCTTCCATTCTGAGGCCTGTTTCACTTTGGCCTTATGCCTGGCCCCCAGCTGTATAATTTATCCTCCCTGTTCCAGTGGCAATTCAGGCATCAACATCTCCTAATTTTCACCTGGAGAAAAGAATCTGGGGTAGCTCATAGAAGATCCCTAATGGGGAGCAGTTCCAAAGTGGTAGTCATGTTAGTCTAGTGGGGAGCAGATATGTCTGCTAAGCAAATCCTTTTTACAGTAGGCATTGTAGAGGCTCCCTTATTGGATTGAATCCTGGAATGCTCCATTTCTGCTGTTGAAATTGGTGGTGATGGATCATCTTTAGACCTCTTTAGCAAGAGAAGTAACAGCAGGTACAGTAGGCAGGTTTTTGCCATTTCCTATTTTGCTGCTCCAGTAGGATTCCTCCCTGACTTCTTTGAGTGGACAGGACTGGATTTAAAAAGGGGAAGCTGGTACATTACATTTTTAAGTCATTTTAAAAGCAAAAAGGATTTAATCTGCCCTTCCCTCCGAACCATAATTTGAAAAGCTACTGTGCAATTGTACTTTAAAAATCAACAAAAGCGTATAGGCCTTACACTTTTCCGGTCCTATAAGGTTCTGAGAGCCAGAGACTTCAGCTGGGGCTCACAGTATTCAGTCAGGTCCACGCATGGAATATCTTTAAATAGCTCAAATATGCTCCAGCATAAGGTTTGTTTTTGTTTGTTTCCTCTTGTATAGACTGGATGGGGACTGTCTCCAGGTGTGTCTGTACAGCACCTAATGCAGTTGGCCCCTGAGTTCACTTGGAATCTTGGGTACTATTGTGGTACTGGTGATGATTCATGTCCATATAGTAACCAGAATGTCAGTAGGTTTTAGCACTAGAAATTCTCACCAGTGCATAATTGCATCTGTTAATGTGAAAATCATGTAACATATTCATTGATTGTGAAATTTGTTTTCTAACACTGCTTGAGAAGGGAAGATTTTTAAACCCTACCAGTGTCTGAAGAAATTGTTTGCAGACAATGCCGGTAGACTGGAAGAAAGTTGAGCTCCTGGGCTTTTGCACATATTAGAATACTAGATAATATACTGGCAAAGAGAAAAAGTCAGGAAAAGCTGTTTTGTTTTTAAACAGCTATTTTCCTAACAGTTTTGTCTTGCGAAGAGACCTTTGAAGCACCCATTGGGTTGTGTGCTCTAAGCAGGTGGCGTAAAACCAGCTATGTTGGCTTTGTACCATCCAAGCATTCCCTTATACCAGGGAATCATTAGCTGGATATTTAACCCCTTTTTTTCCTGTCTTTGTGATGTTCAGGGCCAGTAGGCTGGTTGGGCGTTTTTAGAGAAGCTTGAGGGGAGAGTGGGCGACAAGCGTGAATAGTAGCCAATGAGTTTGGAAAGAAGACAGGGCCTTGACAGTGGAGGAACATATTTTGAATTTGATACAGAAAGCTTAGAAAACCAGTCAGAGTTCATTGCTCTAGGCAACATAGCAGTTAAAGTTCAAATTGATGGACAAACAGAAATGGATTAATAAAGAACTGATGACAGCTTTTGGCCCAAACTCAAGCCAAGCCACCAACTTCTCTCCTTGAGATTTTTCTTTCTCACTCCCCTGTTGCAGTGTGAAGATACCCCCCGAAACAGGAGAAACTAATGATACAAGGGAAATAGTGAACCTTACTAAACACCGAGTGCTGCCAAATGAATAAAGTACACACAAGGGAGGGTGAAAAAAACCCAGAAAATTATCATTAAAAGGATCAGAATCTGGATTAAGTAGTTAGGTGTAAAACCATTACCGTACTATTTGTTGTTCCTTTCCGCCCTAGAATAGAAGGAGTTCTGGGATTTGATTGGGCACAGCAAAAATTTGCTGCACTTTGGTGATCCTGAGACTGTGAGTGGCTCCTTTGGGGGCTATTATTGTCAGCATCATAATTCCACATTTTACTCACCTATCCACCCAACTAAGGTCCTATTTCAAGCATTGCTTGGCTACACTTGTATTCATTGTATTTTCTTTATAATTATTCAGAATTTCATTCCTCCCATGGTAAGTGATCTGTTCCAGATTACTCAGGAGCTCTTTAAACCAAGGCACTGAAGCTTGACAATGAGTTGCATAACATGAATTGTACTGATCATATCAGGCTTGTTTGGAGTGTCATACAGCACTGCTGGACTACCAAAGGCCTGTCCTATGACGCATGGGCTAAGTGCAAAAGTTGGGATGGTTTATCTGAGGAATATCGTCTTTGATTGTTTCAAACCCCAGGTCTGGAATCTTCAGAGGATATTCCCCAGGATGTTACATTGTACCGATATGTTGATTTGCAACATAATTTTAAAAAAACTTGTGTCTCTTTAAGTTTTTAATCACACCAGTCTAGGTTCATTTTACCTAATAGTCTATCTCACCCACTATAAATGCATAACCCTAAATGCAACTCACTTTTTCGGTCTTCTTTCCCACAAAGCAATTTGTAATCTAATTACTTTTATTTGTGGGATGTAGGGAAATGAAGAGAACTTTATTTCAATTTGCAATTGCAAATCAAATTTTCTTTTATTCTAGAAGGTGCTTAGATACCATGGTGATGGGTGTGACAAAAAATACGTTAGAACAATGATGGTAGTTTGAAACACACCGAATTTAATCACTCCAGGTAGATGTTCTAATTTCATCATACCCATCACACACAGAGATGAAACAGTGGAGCAATTTTATTACATGATAAAGGATCAGTTGGAAAAGATTGTTTTACATGAAAGGGACTGAATGGGAAGAGCATCTGAGCTGGGTATAACTGGTGTGTAATAGTACTATGTGGTATATATGGTTCTTTGTTTCTTTCTGTGCATTAAATCTAAAATTCCAATACACTGTTCAATTAATGTCCTCGCACCATTACTAAGTGCCATTCTAGATATCTCTGCATCATATTGTCATATGGTGACACTGGCATTTAAAGAGGGAAGAGGGTCAGTGCAGTTTTGAATGGTCAGTTGACCCTCAGTTGTGTTTAGAGGGAGGAGATTGGCAGGTGAGAGCTCCCTGAGGCCATGAGAGGGAGAGAATTGCAGAGGTAGAGCCTCAGAGTCAGAGGTGAGAAGTAGCAGGAGAAAGCTGGAAAGAATTGCTTGGTAGAAAGCTGTAGGTGACCAATAGAGAAATGGAATAGAATGCTGGTAAGAACAAATGGAAGGCTTGGACACTGGCAATAGGAGAAAATCCAACTTGCTCAGGAATAGCCAAGCTTGGAAGCAAGAGAGTGAACCGTGGGGGAACATTGCTGATCAGGGGCAAAACTCACAAGCAGAGAGGCCTGGGAAATGGAAAACTGTAAAGACCTGTGGGAGGAGGCCTAAAAGAAGATTAGATGTTCCTGCACCTTGTGACACATGAGGCAACCCAGTGATTCCACTTCCATCTGTCAAGTGCCGTCTAGTGTTTCCATGACAATGGCATCTTTCCCACTTGCTTTCTAATGCCATCTGTTTTCTTCTTTTCCGTGTTCTGCCAGGAGGTATACAGGCAAGGGCTTCTCTAGGAATTTACCATTTTTGACATCGGTACATATCCAAACTACTTCAGCCTTCTTTCTTGAATCCTTGTGTCTGCAGTCTGTTGACCAGTCACACATTAGCATTGGTTGTTTAACCCCACTACCAGATACCAATAACTCTCTTCAGACATTTCTGATGGAATGTGTTATGTTTCCTGTTGAGCATTTAGCATTTGTCAAGTTCTGGAAGCATGTGGCAATGTGGGTATTACAATGACATTGTATAACTTATTTTGGTTCTTGTGTGGATCTCCTTATTCTTCCAGGTAATTTCCAGTCTTGAAAAAACTCCACTTGCCTTCCTGAGTCTTCCTTTCCCTTCCTTTAAAGCTGGCTATCAGCACTGATTGTGCTTTCAAGACATACAAACTTCTTAATCAGGCAGTATTCTTAGCTATCATTCACATGCATACCATACCACATACATACCTGATCATTCTTCTTTCAGTAGTCAGGACATTCATTTTATTTTGGCTGATTTTTAATCCTACTTTGACAAGCTCACATTTGACATTGGTTGTGGTCCTTTTTCATGGCATCATCTTCTGTATCTAACAGAAGAATTTACTCTGAAAAATTGAAGTTTTCCTCTCCTCCACATAAATTCTGTCTTCCCTTGATGCTCCTTTTTGCATCATGTAATGTCACAATGCAGAAAAGAAGGATAAAATGCAATCTTGCTGCACTCCAGTGTTATCAAACTAATCATTCTGTCTACATTGTCATTATATAGCATTTTGATTAGTGATACTTCCTCTAGGAAGACCATATTGTCACAAAATCTTACATAGTGACTCTCTGTGAAAGTAGTTGAAAACTTTGGTGAAATCCATAGAGTCCAAGACTAATATTGTCTGTTAGGCAAGCACTTTTATAGCTCTACCCTGAGATGATTGATTGTAATGTATGTATGATGTTCTTGGTTTGAAGCTTACTTACATGTAATGCAGTTTTTAGGGGGGGTTTTTGTTGGTTTTTTTTAAAGCCTGTGTTCCCAAAACAAGGGTTGGTCCTGAAGACTAATTCTGTGACAGGGAAGAACTGTGAGGAACTCTCTTTTACTGGAGACCTCACTTGGGGAGCTGTGGTAAAAGTTATGTGTCTAGTCTCTCTCTCTCTCTGGTGGATGGCCTGGAGAGTGGTATTCTGGAATAGGCGCAAATAGAAGTAGGACCAGAGGAGTACTATTGACTCTTGACCTAGAGGTGTTTGTTCCTGAAGAACAGAATGGGAAAAACTGTTGTACCTTTTATGTTTACTGTGAGTTTGTTGAGAATAGTTTTATTACAAAGATTTTAAGGCAGCTACTGCACTGGTATACATAAATACATTATGGCTGGAGATGGGTCTTTAGTATCAGATACTGAGAGACTGTTCCTTTCATGGGGAAACTGAGGCAGATGCACCAGTCATGCTACAGGAGGGTGCCTCAGGTAAAGGCCAACCTATGCCAATACACTTAAAATCAGATTTGGGGGTTTTGGGTTTTTTATACAGATGGTTTCATACTACCCACTTTAGCAGAAAGATAAATAGAACATGGGGTTTGAGCCTAATGGTCTAGTACTTGTGAAAGGATAGGGGGCTAATTTGGCTACAACGAGTCAAGAAAAAGATCTTGGAGTCATTGTGGATAGTTCTCTGAAGATGTCCGTACAGTGTGCGGAGGCGGTCAAAAAAGCAAACAGGATGTTAGGGATCATTAAAAAGGGGATAGAAAATAAGATGGCAAATGTATTATTGCCCTTATATAAATCCATGGTACGCCCACATCTCGAATACTGTGTACAGATGTGGTCTCCTCATCTCAAAAAAGATATTCTAGCACTAGAAAAGGTTCAGAAAAGGGCAACTAAAATGATTAGGGGTTTGGAGAGTGCCTCGTATGAGGAACGATTGAAAAGGCTGGGCCTCTTCAGCTTGGAAAAGAGGAGACTGAGGGGGGACATGATAGAAGTATATAAAATTATGACTGATGTGGAAAAAGTGGACAAGGAAAAGTTGTTTAAATACTCCCATAATACAAGAACCAGGGGTCACCAAATGAAATTGATAGGTAGCAGGTTCAAAACAAATAAAAGGAAGTTCTTCTTCACACAACGCACAGTCAACTTGTGGAACTCCTTACCTGAGGAGGTTGTGAAGGCTGGGACTATAACAATATTTAAAAGGGAACTGGATAAGTTCATGGTGGCTAAGTCCATCAATGGCTATTAGCCAGAAAGGGGTTAAGAATAGTGTCCCTAGCCTCTGCTTATCAGAGGATGGAGACGGATGGCAGGAGAGTGATCACTTGATCATTGCCTGTTGGGTTCACTCCCTCGGGCACTTGGGCACTGGCCACTGTCGGTAGACAGATACTGGGCTAGATGGACCTCTGGTCTGACCCAGTACGGCCTTTCTTATGTTCTTATGTTCTTATGATAAAGCAGTAGTACTTTGTTACAGGATGTAAATCTCAGTAATACAGTATATTGTAGACATATTCCAGACACAGACATAGGCAACTGTAACCTTAATTTGACTTTCCTGCAGAGTTTAGAGCAAACAGCAGCACCATGAGTGTGATCCTGGGAAGAGATTTCACAGAAAACCAGACAAATTAGAATTCCTCAGCTCCCCAATTCCACTGAAATCCTTCACTGCCTGATCTTTTCTACATTGGTCCTAGGTACTGTTGTCAGAGAGTAGAGAAAGAGAACTTAATTCTGTCCTGCCAAGCACCATGCAGCCCTTCCATAACTCATAAAAATGAATTTCCCTCCCCAGTCTCTATTATAAAGTTGGGCTACTAAGACTGGTCCCCTCCTGATGGGAGATAGGGAAAACTTGTTAATTAATAATAGCAATTCACACTCCAGCAGGTTGGTTTAACAGTGAAACTATTTGCAGACTTCCTAAAGATTAGAGCCAATGAATGATCAATTATTTATTTACTTCCACCCAGGGGCATTTCTACTCCTTGGCTTGGAGACTCATGGGATTTAGCAATCTTTGAGGAGACTGGGTCTGTTTATTCCCAACTTCCCTGTCTGTCTGCAGGGCTGAAAATACTTGTTCCCTTCCTGGCACTCCAGTCTTGCCCACAGTTCTCTAATGACACCATAGCATCTTTTTTTATGCTGTTTCTTATAGTCTAAAGATCTGCTTATAAGACACAGCAGATGGATCCTCTTCTACATCAGCAGGATAGGGAGGAAGGATTTCTGACCATAATCAGTAAACGGGAGAAAAATACAATCTAAAATTGGAAAAACATACTTGGAAAAACAAAGTCGAACTAACTTGTGTTGACCTTAATTATATTCTAGGTAAGATCTGTGACTCAGGCTGCACTTCAGATGTAGAGAAGTGTCGTACTACAAAGCACTTGTTAATAGCCTCATTCTGTTTACTGGTACTGAAAAAGTAGATTGAACATTATCATTGCTCTTTTATGCTTTGAATTTTGAGTCTGCTTAGGAGAGTAGGAAGTTACCATAATAAACTCAGAAGTTGGCTATGTGAACTGGACTTGCAGAAGGGAAATTGCTCCTTAAATGGCAAAGCTATTTCCATCATCCAGGTGAGTATTCTTGTAGATCTTATTAATAATCTGAAACTGAAGTTAAACAAAGTCTTAAACTTTGAAAGGTTCTGTAAAAAGAATGTGTTTTTTTACACCCCCTCCAAATTAATTAACATTCCCTCTAACTCCAAGACAGAGCAACGAAGACTCTATCTATGCAATCAATTAAACCCTGTGCTTGTTGTTGCTCATTAAAAGTAAGAAATCAGGAAGATGGATTATATTACATCACAGTGCAATTTCAGTAGTATTTGCTGCTTTGTTGAAATACAGATTACAGAGCTTATCACATTTCATAAAAGTTAGTAACAGCTCAGTTTAGGCAGAAGTTTCTTATTATAGTTACTAAAATAAGATGTTAAAAGCTACTTAGCAATTACTCTAGTAGTAACCTTTTAATGTAAGAATTAAATAATTAAATTCATATTTCCTCCTGCAGTATGCAGGAAATTTCAAATGACTGCTTTAGAATTGTGTATCTTAAAGGATTTTAAGATGGACATTTCAAGTGGAAAAATCTTAGATGTTGCTCCAACTAGATCTTTGATATGTGGGGTAACACTTATCCTCTATCAAAGTTTGAACACAGGTGCATGGCAAAAAAGCTAGAGACAGAGAACAGAATTCTCTACTTCTTTGGGTTTGATTTGGTTCTTTTACAGTAAACTGGTGTCCAGTACCAAGGTGTAACATCTTTACTTTTGCATTCATTTCTCTGGACTTCCCGGGAAGGGTGAACATGCTCAGACAACCTAAATAGAATTTGTCAGGAATTTTCTGACAATATTTTTCCTTTGGAAATGCTGATTAATTGAAATTGAAACTTCACGGTAATGCACGAGTTTCAATGGGAAAAGTTTCTTGGGTCTGTGATGGAATTTCTAGTCAAAATGAGAGACAAACCAACCTCTCGAACGGTCAGACATATAACTTACTTAGTTTATAAATCCTGTTATATGAAGAAATGTTAGTAACATTGCAGTACCTTTCATTTTTCTTCATTAATGTGACTAAACTGATTCCTAGGCATAAAACTGAATGTGAAATAATGTATGTTATGATGTCCATTTCCAGTGTGCCGTGTTGGCATGTTTAGTTGTTTACAGTGAAATTGTTGAAAACATCTCTAAAATTTCATGGATGGGCTTTCCAAGTTACACTTTCTATTTCCATAGCATTTTAAGTGTCACCTACTAGTAGAGGTGTGTCATGGGAGAAGTAAAACTAATAAATGTTCCACTGTTTTGATAGTCTCAAATGAAGGGTTTGTTTGTACGTAGTGTTTTAGGTTGAATTTTTAATCTCTTTTGGATGAATGCGCTAATATTAAAATTAGTAATCTTGACAAGTAGTAATCTTGACAAATAATCTTGACTGAAGAATTTGAGAGACACTACACCACAGAATGAATTGGCACATGGGTACCAAGTTTAACTTTCATGTGGATTTTGGACTTCTAATGAAGTGGAATCCTGCTTAGTAGTAGACGCAACATTTGAGGATATTAAGAAATAAATATGGTACTTCTGGGCATCTGCCTGCACATATTTCCATGTTGCTTCTTTGTTTGGTGTTTGTCCAGATTTGGTTTACTATTTTTAGTTACTACAATTAAAGATAACTCTTGTTTCAAACTACATTTATGCTATGAGACGGGATATCAGGCTTTCCAGATGTTATTAGAACCTTATTTTTACTGTTACGCCGTTAGATAGTTAATTGTGGTTTGCGGTTGTCTGTAGAGTGCTGCTGGCCTGCTTTCACCATAGCAACCGCACCAGAGAGCCTTTCCAATGTTTATTAAGCATCCGTGAAAAGCAAAAGGAAAACAAAAATGTTAAAATACTTTACATTTAAAAGTTCAATTAATCGTTTTTGGGACAATTCCCCTTTCATTTAACACTCTAAATCCTTTGGAAGGAAAAAGCATTAATTGAAAAGTCTCTTGCTGATACTAATTAACCATCACCATATCTGTATTTTAGAGGTAAGGGGGAAAAAAACCCCAAATTAAGGTAAAAATTTCTAAAGTGTCCACTACTTCTGGATGTCCAACTTGAGACACCCAGGGCCTTCAGGGATGCAGCTTTCTTTCACGTTAGCATCAGTCGTGGGTGTTCAATATCTTTGAAAACCAAGCTCTAGCTATCCAAAGTGGACACCCAGAAATTGAGGCAATCAAAATTAGTGGACCCTTTCAAATATTTAGCCCAAAGTAATTTGTTAAAAGCCATATAACAGGTCACTGGTGCTGTGTCTGGTTTTCCTCATGTCAGCTTTTGATGAGCTCTGAGCTTTTGGTGCTTCTAAATTGCAGAATTACCAATGCCAGAAATTCAAAAATCATAAATTAAACAACCAAAATTAAGACATAAAATAAGTGTGCTGTCTTTTTAACACCCTCTGGACACGTGGGACAATTAGTGTTGCCAGCTCTCCATAATGTATAGACTAAGAAGACTTTGGGCAGGTCTGTCCTTAAAAAGGAGCAGCTGCACTGCTCTAGCACTTTAGTGAAGATACTACTTTGCTGACAAGATAGCATGGCTTCTCCTTTGGGTATAGTTAATCCACCTCTGTGAGAGACGGTAGCTCTGTGGAAAGGAGATGCCCTCCCATCAGCATAGTGCTGTCTACACCAGAGGTTAGGTGGGTATAACTGCATTGCTTTGGAGTGTGGCTTTTTCACACCCCTGAATGACATAGTGATACAAGTGTTTAGTTTGTAGCTTCTGATCTTTGACTCTAGCTGCAGGATCTCTCAATGAAAGACCAAACTGAGATCATATTGGAAAGATTTGTCTAACATGCTGCCTAATGGTTCAGAGTCTCCATCTTCTGTCCTAATCTATCAATTCTGCTGAGTTAATTATGTCCTTCTCAGCCCCACATCTGCCCATCAATTGATCAGGTACCCCTGGACCCACACACTAACTTTGTCTCCTTAGAAATGCATCAATTCTGCCTTCTTCATCTCCACATCTGCCCTTGCCTACTAGTGCCCCCAGCTTCCCTTGCAACTCTAGAGTTTCTCCATCAACCCCTATTCCAACCAGCAGTGGGGAGTGGGCAGCTGCAACAGGATCCTCTTCTCTGTCCCAGGCCTACAGGCGAGGATGGTTCCAAGGGTTCTTTACTCCCTGCCCCCGTCTAGGGCATGATGTTGCAGGAATAGAGGGTGGAGCGGACTAACAAATTTTTCACAGGAGGGATGGAAAGGGAAGGGATCTCAAGAACCAAGCTACCAAGCTCTGCTCCCACTTCTCCCTTCCCTTTTGTGAAAATGACATTGGCTGCTTCATGTGCCTTCTCTTCTGAGGAAGGGAGAGCTCTGGCAACGCTGACTGCCTGCTCTTTCCCAAAAGCCAGTAAGTGGGGAAGGCATGAGGGGGTTTCCCTGGGGCAGAGTGGAGAATCACAGAAAATCTGGAGCTTTTGGTTTCAGTATGAGACTGACTCTCTAGTCAGGGCCAAAATTGAGTTAGGAGAGTTGGCAACATTAGAATAGCGTGTTACAGTTCATCCTTTGAATTTGGATATGAATTTGTTATAGCCCCAGGTAGAGAGCCTTAGTACTTTAGCTCAGGCTATAGGAGCTAATAATGGTTTTAGCTCTGAAGTCTCCAGCTGATTCCCCAGTGTGTTTGCCAAGATGGCAGCTGTCATAGTATAACTAAATCATTACCTAGAGTAATAGCTAACTCTGGGTATGCTACAGATGTGTTCCTCCAGTGCATTTCAGACGTGACTGGTGACTTGCAAAAATAATCATTTTTATTCCTTTGATAACTTTTAAAGCATAAAATTGAGTTTAGCTCAGGAGCATGTGTTCTTATATTTAATTTCCATAGTAAAATATGAAGTCTTGTGGTATCTCTCTCAGTTCAAAACCTAGATCATGAAAAACCCTTCTTGAATGTGGGTTGAGGATAGAGAAGAGAAAGTAGGGTGGAGAAACAAAAGCCATCTCTTACCTTAGGGTTCCAGATCTTGTGTATTATATGACAGTCATGGATTTAGCCGTCCTCTGAGGCCTCCTGCAGCAGTATTGAAATGTTATGCATCCAGCAGGGCTGCAAGATTTGCTCTGAAGTACCTTCTTCTAGCCACTGGGACGCACTGCGATGTCTGCCCTGTAGGCTTTCACTCCTGCTCACAGTCCCTTTTCTAGGTTACAGCCAAGAAGAGTAGCCCACAACTGCAGGACCATGACTCAAGTAGGGAGCAAAGAATGCACCATCCCCGGCTAAGCGGCTGCCCCAGTGCAGTATGAGCGCTCTCACCCTGCTTCTGTTCCACCTACCCCAAGCCCCTTCCCGACAGCCAGCTGCCATTGACACCTCTTGACTACGCCCCTGCCCAAAGTCCCCTTCTTAATCCAGATCAACAACAGAAACCCCCTTCACTCACCAGCCACGTTACCTCCCATGAACGAGCCAGTTAAATGTACCCACTACCACCACTGACACAAAGCAGCTATCCTAGGCACTCCGACCCTGGAAAGTGTGTGTGTGTGAACGCGCGGTTCTGCCCCACTTATTTCTGGGGAACATTAAAGCAAAATAGATTCCTACTTCCAACAATCCACACCTGCTCCCACTGCTCAGCATGTTGGGGAGGACAAGAATCTGTGATTTTTTTTTTCCCGTCTGTCACACAGAGACTCAGCAACATTTTCTTTCCTGTAACCTTTTCGAGGTGCCGGAGGTCCTACGACATCCTTCTAGTCAGTGGTGTATCCAGGAAAGAGTTTTAGTCCAAAACTCACTGGATGAACACAGGCTTGTATTGGGGGAAAACTAGGCCTATATGGCAGCGGTTGACAAAATTGCCACTCAGCTAGACACCAGGCTTTCAAATCAGGTGCCCAGCTTGGACACCCTTTGCCACCGAACAGGGCCAGATCAAAGCCCGGGGAGGGGGGAGCTCAGGGCTGCTCACACTTGTGGGGTCCCCCTACCCTTGTGGATCCTCCCATTGCTTTGGCACCCTGCCTGGGGATGCCCACTCACACTGTGCTAGGGAATGGGGTCAGGAGCACTGCAGAAGGGCTATGGGGCCACGGCTGGGCCACGTTGCTGCAGGGGGGTTGGGAGGGGCTGCAGCCACCAATGCGGGCTGGGGGAAGACAGCAGGGAGTACCATGTACAGGCCTGCGGGAGGGTTGAGAGGGACAGCAGATCGGGCCATGGGCAGATGCTACTATGGGGGAGTGTGGGGGGGAGGGGAAAGGGGACCTGGAGGCCAGGGCTGCTCACTGCTGCAGAGTGGCCCCATGTGACGGCGCTGCTGTGGCGGATGAAGGGTGGGCCAGAGGTTGCAGTCTGCTGCAGCACTCGTGCCGTACCTGGGCTGGGTTGAAAGTGACCAGCAGCACCCTTCCACTCAGTCTGGGCCCGACTTTTGGGAGGCCGTGGGGCCCCCCTTTAGGCCAGGGCCAGAGGCTGTGGCCCCTACAGCCCCTGCCTTAATCTGGCCCTGCCGCCAACCCCCATCTCCCCAGTCGCCAAACTGCAGTCAAATCCCTCTAAAGGAGCTGGCAATTTTATTTATTTATTTATTTATTTATTGTCACCAGAGGGCTCTCCTCCACTGCATTTTCCCTGGGCTGTTTAGCTCTTCAGCAAAAGGCTTAGGGTTAGCGGAGGAACGTTGTCTAGTGACAAAAAGTAAAACAGCCTGCTCCTAAATGTAAAAAACCAAACCAAACCAAACCGACAGCTGGCTTCCTAGGCGCCAACCTCCAACATTTCGTCCCCATGGTGACCAGAGTTTGTCGAGCCCTGCTATATGGCCTTATATGATTTTCTGCCTAACTTGAGAGGGTTTTACCATAATGAAGACTTAAGACTTAGCGCTTTTCATTAAATTAGGTAAAGATCTTTCGTGTTTGCCATCTCACATCCCAACTATTCAAGCCCCAGCTATCTCCTGAGTAGAGACCAATCACACTCCATGGTGTGGTGCTTCTGTAGAAGTAGTAGGAGGGGCTTATTTTTTATCTGTGATACTTCACCAGAGTTAAAACCGAATACCCAGAATTGTAATCTACTCATCGTGCTCTCTACTACCCTAGCTCCTTTCCATGGCCACCATATTTTCAAGAAAGTGTTGTACATACGGTTCTGTCAAACTCCCATCATTAGTAACTGATAACATTTTAATCGGTCACTAAATGATGATCCAAAGTGGGACTCTTAGAAATCTATTTTTGACATTTAATGGTCACTCTTCAACTTGAATTCTGGTATGGACTTAAAGAACATGCCCTTTCCCACCTGGATACAGATGGTCAGCTGCTACTACCCTGAACATCTCAAACTTTTTCTATTGGTGTGAAATACCCAGCTGCCTTATAACAAACCAAAATATAAATTATTATATTTTTGTATTATAAAATATAAGGAGAAGGATTTATGTGATTCAGAGCATCAAAGGATTAGTCCTGACTTACATTAATAAAATACTAGCTAAGGGACAGGGAGTGTGGGGAATTGCTTGGCAGTATATTTTCTCCTTCCATGTCAGTAAAATGAAACTAGGATTGAGATTAAGTGCTCAGAAGTGTCCATACCAGAAATAATTAATTGCAACAAGAGTTTTTCATTGTCACACATTTCATTTTCTCTTCCATCTGATTGGAATCTGACGCTAGCTTCCGTTTTTGAAAGAAAAATTAAATTGATCTACAATAGTAACTTGTACTCAGCCAGACAATAAATATGGTAATATCTGTATCTCTTATTAAAGTTCCATCTGTCCCTTCACAAATAAAGACATACACCCTGTTCCTCCATGAAGAGTAAAGACTGTGAATCAGATTCTGCTTTGTTAAACTGACGTACATATTACTACACCTGGAGGGATTCTGTGTCACTGTGCACAAGCAGCATTCAAGTCCCCTGCAGATTTCTTGCTTCCTTGCAGAAAAATTACTTTCTGATGGGGGAAACAAAGGGAAGAGACAAGACCAGTCATGCACCCCTCTTCGTCAGCATGAGCATGTTGTTTTGGGCACCCAGAGCAACCAGGAATGAAGTAAATCACCATGGGGGAGGGCGGCGGCAGGGGGTGGGGGGCTAGAGAAGCCCCAGCTGGTGGCTCCTACTTTAGGCTGGTCTCAGCTGCCAGTCTTGATGTGGGATGATGGGACTCATCTTCCCTCGCAAGGAGTGGCTGGGACTGGGTGCGACCCATAGGTAGTCTGGGTGGGGGCACTGTGGGGAGGGGGAGGGCCCCTGTGCCACATCCCCATGGGGGGGACTGGAGGTGGGCAGGGGCCCTGGCAAGGTGGGGGAGTGAGAGGCCCAGCAGAGCCAATGGACATTCTGGGGTGGTGGGGAAAAGTCAAGGAAGGGGCCCCTCATGTGGCATGGGGGCCCCCATCTTTGACTTCTGTCCCGGGCCCTGGAATTCCTAAGACTGCCTCTAGTGAGACCCAAGCCCAGGAACCTCCCCCAGTTGCTGGAAGTGCCACACCCTCTTCCCCCTGCTTCATGGCCCCATTGCACGTCAGGGAGACAGGCTGCTGTTAGGAGATATACTCTCCATCTGCCCAACCCCCATGCATGCAGATCCCCCACCACCACCCAGGCCCTTTGGCTAAGCCTCATTCCCCTCCACCTAGAATCTCCCTTACATCGAGATCCTTGCCAAGACCCCTTACCCCTGTACCCAGATTACACCCTGCTGAGCCCACCGCACTTGAACCCTCACCCTACCGAGCCTTACCCCCACCCTGATGAGCTCCACCCCCTGCACCTTGACCCACCGCACCCCTATGATTCCCTGCACCCAAGCTCTTCCACATCGGGACGCTTTCCCACTTAATCTCAACCACCTTCACCTGGACTGCCCAGCAAGCTTCTGTGCATCCAATCTCTGTGACGTCCCCCTCCCAGCCCACTACAACAGGATCTCTCACTGTGCTACCTACACCCAGATTACCCCTCACAGAACCCTCTCAACCCCCACCTGGATCCCACCAGAGTAAGCCCCTCCACACTCCTGCTGGGCTCAGGTTGCCTGGGATGTTTCTGGAGCAGGCCTGGCCCTTGCACTGTGTCAGGATAGGGTGCAGTCTGACCACTGAATCCATGCCTCCCAGCGGAGGTGGGGGCTTACCTCTGTGAAGCCAGTGGCCTAGGCTCCCCTCTGCCGTGCTGGAGTCTGCACATTTATTTATTGACAATTAAAATTTGCAGAATTTTAAAATATTGTGGGCAGAATTTGTATGTTTTGGGGACAGAATTTTTCATGTGTTTGGCACCGAATTCCCTTGGGAATCACATATGGAGTTTTCTGAGTCTTCTCTGATGTTGTTCTGGATTTTCATCAGTGTAACTAGGAGCAGAATTTGTCCCCATGTTTTATAAGATGAGTGGTTGTAGTTTCAGATGCTGATTATTTTCCTTTTGGCTGATGAGCTAGTCACATAACATTGACTATTTCTTAGTGGTGGTATAAAATAGTCCTCAGATTTGTCTGAGTATATATGCATATGCTGCAACTATTTCCAAGAGCAAGTGGGATATATCAGCATAGATTGTTCAGTTTTTTCTTCATGAATGATCCACAAAATTATTCTGAGTTTCTTCCGTTAATATCTTTAAAACAGAAGTCTGGTTTTGTAATTTTTCCTCCCTTTTAAACACAGACGTGGGATTATTTATGCACACAAAATGTCAATGGCTTTTAGGAAGATTTTAAAAAATCCATTGAAATTCAGTCAGATCTCTAATTGTATATTATATATAGCCTGAGTAAAAGTTCATAAATATTTATTAACTACAGTGGAAGCTGAGGGTGCTCAGTCAGCTGAGAGCCCTAAATCCAGAGCCTGCAAACAGTTAGGTACGCATAGGACTACTCATGTTTATAAATAGTCATACAGATGCTTAAATGTTTGCATTAGGCACCTTATGTAGCTTCAGGGTGTGCTCTGGGATCTAGTTGCTGGATTGTGGGCTTAAGTGTGTACTTGTTACTTTTTAGTATGACATTTGAAATGTGCATTCTGTAAGAGCTATACATCTAAACTGCCAAGCATTTTTGTTTTAATAGCTATTCATAGGCAGTATCAGAAATAGCTGCTATTGCATTAAATGTAGATAAACATAAATACCATATATAATCATATACAGGTATTCTTAGAGGTGACAATTAGATTTCCTGTTAGCAGGCCCACCGACAGTAATTCCGGGCCCATGGGCAGAACAGTCCTGTCTCTGCCCCTTTCATCCTTTGCTCCACCCTCCATCTACCCCAGGCTCTACTCTCTTGCCCACTAAGCCTGCTCACCACTGCATCTCTTCCCCACCATTGTTTGGTCCCCTTCTCTTCCACAATCCCCCTTCCACCAGGGGCGAGCAACAGCAGGAAGGGCTGATTGGGGAGGAAGGAAGAGAGGAGGAATGCATGCAGGGAGTACTGGTGGAGACGAGAAGGACTGTGGCAAGCAGCTAGTGAGTATGGGGGGAGTGGTGAAGGAGAAGAGGGACACATGGCAGGGTTGTCTGAGCGGGAAAGGGAGACATGGCTGCATGGAGGTTAAGTGAGGAAAAAGAAGGTGAAAGAAAGGAGGGGTTCAAGCGGGGAGGTGGGTTGGTGAGGAGAGACATGGCAATGAGTGGGGTTTGGGGTGGAGAGGGATAGAGTCTGGGTGGAAGTGGCAAGACAGGAAACTAACCTCCCTGATGCACAATTTTGACCCTGTCCATGGCTTGGGCCCTTTTTAATATCATCTGGTCCCTGGGCAATTGCCCTATTTGGCTTCCCCCATCTTCAGACTTGCCTGTTAGCATTAAAAAAAACCAAAACACTACATTTCCTGCCATTTTTGGGTTTGACTTTTCATGGCACTTACATCCATGTAAATCAAATGCAAATTCACCTCCTCTGAAGTCCAGTAGAACTGCCCTTGTGCAAAATGCATTTGCAAATCAGAATCAGGCTGTGTAGTTTTAAAGTTTCATTGTTTCTCACAAGGAGCTGTGTGTGATCAAATTAATGATCTAGTTTAAGTATTTGATGTTGGTTTTGCAATTTTTCTTTAAAAGGTGTACAAAATCTCATATTATATATATTCATTTTCTGTTCTTTGGAATATCAGGCTTCTTATAGAGGGGTAGGAAATGTACAGTGATTTATCTGAGCTTCTTTGACATCTTACTTGGAAAAAATATTTTAGGCTTATTTTAATTATTGTAATTCACTTCCTCTAAATGCTTGGTATTAGTAGTGTATTTACACTGTTGTTCTGCAGTTCTCTGTCACAAGCCTTGCTAAGGCTATGTACACATGATACCCTTATTGCGCAGTAAGGCATCGAGCTGTACATACGATAATCTTGCTTGTTGCGCAGCAACAGCCCCTTGCCTCGTAACAGTTAAACCACATAAAACAAGGGTGGTTAGACTTACCACGGAACAGTTGTTCCATGGTAGTGCCAGTGTATACAGTCCTTGCGGTTTTGACAGCCTCCGGAAGTGTCCCAGAGTGCCTGTCAAGGACACGGGAGCTGTCAAATGTCAATTTCACTGCTCTAGCAGAGCAGTGAAATTGACAAATAGCCGCGCCCGGCTGCCACCACGGGGCTCAGCTGCTGCAGCGGGACTCCAGCCGCTGGGGCCAGCTGAGCCCTGCCGGGGAGCCCTGCCAAGCGGTGGGGCTCAGCCACAGCAGCTGAGCCCCGGCAACAGCACCGCTGCCAGCAGCTGGCAGCCGCAGTACAAATGGTTATAGCCGCAGGGCTAGGTGCCCACCACGCACTGCTCCTAATAGTGAAAATTCAAAGGAGTATGTGAACGCTCCTTTTCGCAATAAGGGATGCTGTGTTATAAAGCTGGCTTGTCCCACAATAATTTTATTTCGGGATAAATCTCACCGTGTGTACATACCCTAAGAGAGCAAAGCAATTTCAAGATTATCACCTATGCAAAGTAAACCTTTTCCTCCTGGTAGAAGAAGGTCATTCACTCCCCATTTTCTTGCACTGTGAAAATCAGCAGAGTGTTTCAAAAGGTACCCCCATTGTGTACACTAGCTTTAGGATATGCGAATATTCATTATGTGCTCACACCATGAAATTCATATTACTTGACCTAGATTCCAAGTCTCTGGAGTTAACCATTAAATAAAGTATTGTGTTCTTCGAGTTATTGTCGCCATGGGAGCTCCACATAGGGTATGTGCGGGTTGCAGTGCACTCTCGATTGAAGATGTTTGTCCGTAGTGGTTGTGGGTCTGTATCTGTGCCATACAGTTCATGTCCCAGTACCAGGCGATATAGGAGGGACAGACTTGCAGCTGGTCTAGTTCCTTCTCAGTTTCCTGCATCTTTACCTGAAGTTTGTGGCCAATACACAGGTCATACTCCTGCCCTTATCTTATTTCTTTTGCATTTCTGTTATAGTAGTGTATTTTGTGTTATTACACATTTTGTCCTTTTGGAAGGCCCACCCCCCTTTATTTTCACAATTGGGGTCCACTTTGGCCTCCATCTGTGAACTCTCCTGGGTTATGCCAAAGATCCCGGGTTTCACACTGAGCTGGACCTGCTACATGTCCTTCCCCCTCATGACAGGCATTTCACCTGCCTTCTCTTCCTGAGTCTTAGGGCAGGTCTACATGTACAGCAGCAAATTCTCCACCGTCAAATTGAACTTCCTGATCGATTGAGCGGGTCTGTGAAGACCCACTCAGTCAATTGGGAATTTGATCTCTGAAGACCACCCCTCTAGTGGAGTCGCACTGAGTTGATGGGAGGCTATTTCCTGTCAACCCAGCGCACTGAAGACACCATGGTGAGTAGGCATTAGGCAGTCGAAGGGAGATACATGAGTTACTTACACAAGTTATTTTATCTCCCTTTGACTGTGGCCAAAAATGCCATGTATTGTAGGTCAGGGCTTGGTCAATCTACACTACAGAGTTAGGTCGATGTAAGGCAGCTTACGTCAAACTAATTATGTCAGCGTCTACGCTAAATGTTGCTTCCCCCAAAGTGAGTGTCTGCTGCACCAGCATCATAACTCCGCCTACACGGGAGGCATAGCCCTAATGTCCGTATCATTAAGATGATGCTACTATGTTACGACACGATGTTACTTCCTTCGGCTGTTGGTTATCATTCTTGTCAGTGTTATGGCTACTACTTTTCTGCTCCCGAGCCCCCTTGGCACAGCAGGAGCCATGACAAGAATATGAGTGTCATTGCTGGTAGACTCCCTGCTGTGAAATTGAGTCTGGCAACCTGCCCACCCACCGAACACCTCACAGCTGGAGCCCCTTCTCTGGGGTCGCAGCCAAGCTGCGAACCTGCCCTGGGGATCAATTTCACAGCACCAAGCCTACCAGTAGTGAGCCAACCATAATTTTTCTGTGAGCCCCATCTTGCTGCCTCTGAGCAAGAGACAGCTTTGAAATTGACAAGAAATTGATGTCAATTTCACGGCTGACAGGCTTCCTGAACCCCTCTCTGAGGTCACAGTTAAGCCTGTTACACTGGGGCAGGAGCCCATATGCCTGTCAGTGCCCCTCACTCTATGCTCAGTGCCTCAAAATGTCCCACTTCGCTTGATGCAGGTGCTCCTGGTGAAGACACGCACCACTGTTAGGAGGAGGGGAGTGTGGATACCAACAGCTGATTGAATTACTGTGGTGTGAGTTGCCGACATAAACTAAGTTGACTGAATTTTGTAGAGTAGACAAGCCCTTAGAGAATCCCACATCCCCTCTAAGTTCAAGGTCTGCTCTGGCTTCAAAAGCAGATTCAGGAAGCAGAGGGAGAATGGATTGAAACTGCTACTTATAGAGTGTTCCCTGAGACAGGCAGGGTCTGAGATCGCCACCAGATATTGGCCTCAGCAGTTCCAAATGCTCTGGTGATTGTGTCAACCTTGGCTGTGGAAGCAAAGAACATGGAGGAGCCTTTGGAGTCTTCAAAATCCTCTAATATGAAGAGGCCCTATTTCCCAGAGAGGGAGCCCAAGGGAAGGGGAAAGGGAAAAAATAGGATATGTATGCCAGTGCAGGTTGAGGCTCCTACCTTCTCTGGTACTGATCTCCAGCTATGCGCCCTTCCCACAGACACGTCCCATTAGTCATCATTGGCCAGGACCACTAGCAGTACTATATCCTGACCTTTTCCCTTTCAACTCTCCTGAGGATCTCGACGCAAGTCTTATTGGCCATCGCAGTCTATCTGCATCAATGGGAATATTTGTCTTTCCATATCTCAACAACTGGCTCTTCAAGGGTTGTACCTTTCCTAAGATATAATTGGCAAGAAACAAGGCCCTGTCCTTGTTCCGCATTCTGGACCTCCAACTCAGCACAGCACAATCTACTCTCACACCTGTACAATGAATAGACTCTGTTTGAGCCGCTCTGGACTCCACATTTGCAAGTGAGTACTAATCTATGCACAGCTTTTCTATGACCTCCAGGTTCATTTCCACACTATAACAGAGCCCTCAAGGATATGCCTACTCCTGGGCCACATGGCACCCTGTACATTCATAAAAATCCAAGGAAGGCTATGCATCATTTCCTACCCAGCATCAGAAGTCACTCTGCCAAAATAATGCTGTGCAAAAGGGCCTCAATGTATTATATAAATCTCCAAAGGGAAGCAAGGTCTCAGTCCTTCATGCAAAGAGTCCATGAAACTATGGAATTGGTGTATATCTCACCTCATAGAAATCTCAATGATTTACCTACCAAATTTACAGAATATCACAGCAGATTCCCAGAGCAGGATTTTCCATGAAGACCACATGTGACATCAGAACAACACAGTATTTCAGGAAATTTGTCTCACTGGGGCTCTTTCAAGATAGATCTCTTTGTAACACTGTTCAGTAGACAGTGCTGGCACTTCTGCTTGAAGTCTAGCTGCAACTCACTGGGAGATGCCCTCCCTCGGCCTTGTATTTGGCTGTATGCTTATTCCCTGACACCATTGCTCATCAAGTTCCTAACAAACTGAAGTAAGAGAGATGTGCATCCATCCTTATTGCACTATCACGGCCAAAAGAGGTCTGGTTCGCAACTCTACTTTGCCAGTCTCTTTACTTTCCTCTGACAGCAGACCTCCTGATCCAGGAATCAGGCACCAAGACTCACCGCAATATTTTGTCTCTCCACCTAAAGGCCTGGCTCTTTGATGACACTCTGGCATAGACTGGGGTTGCTCTCTTGATGTCCAGATAGTGCTGCTGGAAAGCAAAAACCTTCCACAAAGAAAACTTACCTAAAGAAGTAGATAGTTTCTGAAGTTGGTTTGTCCAATGATCCACATCTTCTCTTGTATCTTTCCTCGTGCATATTTTCAATTACTTGCTAAATTTAAGAATCGTGGCTCTATTACTGACTTCAGTTAAGGTTCACTTGGCTGCTATTGCAGCATTCCACTGTCCAATTGCGGGATTTTCAGTTGTCATTCACCCTATTGGTTCCTGAGAGGAAGCTAGTCTTTATACTGTTTCTATATTGATAGGAATAAGCCCTTCAGGACTTCTCCCAGACTCTTTAATTTTTTTTGCAGAAAGAATGAAAAGGCATCCAGTGCCCTCCCAAACTGTATCAAAATGGGAGTCAAGATGCATCCTGGCATGTTATGAGACCTCTGTGTGGGGTGTTTCCCATCTAGTATAATTGACCACTTCACCAGGACTTAATCTATCTCCATATCCTTACTCAACAATGTACCTATCTTGGACATCTGCAAGGCTGCTACCTGGCCGTCTGTGCACATGTTTTCTCAGCACTATGCTATTGTACACACTGTGTTAGTACTGACATGGCCTTCGGTGAAGCTGTTCTACAATCTGTATTGAATTTATCTCCTAAACAGCTTTGTCTGTAGCTGAGGTACTATTTGGCAGTCTCCAGATGTGGAGCACCCTAGGAACAGTAACCCAAAGGAGAGATTACTTACCTTATACAGTAAGTGTAGTTCTTCTTCGAGTGCTGCTCATGTCCATTCCCACTGTAGGTGTACGTGTCCCCACGTGCACAGACACCGGAAAAATCTTCCCTAGCAATCCCAGTCTGGCGTCCAGCGCCCCCTAGAGTGCCCTGCCTCTCCTGGGGTATATCAGGGGACGCTGGGACCCAGCCCCCCAGTCTCTTCTTTCCGCCTCGTGGCAGCCATCTAGGACTCCTGCTTGCTCAGGCAAGCCTCTTCCCTATCAGTTGGTTAGTTTTCTAGTTAGTGTAGTTAGCAATTCCCTGTTACTTTGTTGCAAGGACAACTCTTCTCCGGGACCTTTCTGCATTTATGCCGAGGTCCCCCAGATTTAAGCCCTGCTTGGGCTGCGGTAAGGCGTTTCCCCTGAGTGACCCCCACAACAACTGTCTGAAGTGTCTGGGGGAAACGCACCGCAGGGACAAATGTCCCATCTGCAGGGCCTTTAAACCCCGAAGGACAGGGAGAACAGGCTAAAAGCCCTGCTGCTGGAGGCGGCACTGCTGCCGGCACCAGCCACCAGGTCGTCCCCAGCTCCGGCGGTGGCAACTCCCCGGACTTCAACCTCCCCCAGACGGCAAAGTCTGCCCCGGGAAGAATGGTGTAGCAGCTCCCCCGGGGCCATGGCGGCACCAGGGTCGAGCTCCACCCAGCAGCTCCAGGAGGAGCAAAGTTTAAAGGGACAGCCTCGCCTGCCTATGGCTCAAGGCTCACCCAGGGATGCAAGGAGCTCCCTCCCACGGCAAGTACCCTCCACGCCAGAGGCATACTTGGCCGCCAGGTCCCTAACGGACCTTCTGACCCGCCCAAGGGACCGGGGGTTCGGCACCCAGCCCGCCGCAGGGTCGGAGACCGCGGCGCCGGCTGCATCGAGGGACGCAGGACACCGGCACTGGCGCAACACCAGCCGGGCGTCCTCCCAGGGACCCCTCCGGCCCCGGAGCGGCCCCCTCCACTCCACCCGGCGCTGGAGAGAGAGCCCCTCCCCCGCAGGACCTTCGCGGCAGAAACGCCGCCGGCACCGCGGCCGCCGCTGCCGCGGCTCCGCATCCCGCACGGAGTCCAGCTCCTCCCGGGCGCGGAGCGCCTCTCAGTGCCACAACCCCGGGGCCGATCTCTCCCCGCCCCCGCAGCAGCGGCACCGTGGCACCGGATGCGATCGGGGGACTGGAGTCCCCGGCACGGCAGGGGGCCTGGGCCAGCTAACCACAGCCCAGCCCCCACGGAACTCCCCCCTCCCCCCGGCACCGATGAGTTCGCCCCCACCAAGGGGTCGCAGAACCCGGTCGCCACAACGGAGGAGAACATGGGGGGACACCCCTCGCTCCGCTCCATCGGGGTCTGGGGACCGGACAACCTCCTCCTCCTCGTCTTCCTCTTCTTCTTCCTCCGGGGAAGGCGATTCGACCTGGGACCGCTACCCCTCTCGCAAACGTCGGGACAGGCGCCAAAAACTTTATGGTAGGCAGAAGGGGTCCTCATCCCGGAGGAGAACTGCCCGCAGGAGAAGGGAACGCTCCTGGTCTTCCTCCTCAGAGCCGCACCACTCTAAAAGACCCAAAAAATCCCAGGACCCAGCTTGGGACCGGCCGGGCCCATGGATGGTGGCTCAGGCCCCGTGGCCATACAACGCGCCGTACGCGGCTACTGCGGACACCGCTGTTGCGGACCGCTGGCTCCCGCCCCCCGCCTCGGAGTACTCAGACTCCTTGAGGGCCGGGTCCCTCACACAACATCGCGGGGCACCATACTCCCCACGCGCCACGCCTGAGCCCAAAGCTGAAACATCAACTCAGGGGACCTCTCATGCTGCTGACGACTTTAAGGCATACCAGGAGTTGTTAAGGAGAGTGGCCTCAAACTTAAACATGCAGGCTCAGGAGCTCACCAAGACGGCTGACGGCCTCTTCGACGTGCTGGAGCCAGGTGCACCGCCCGTTCACGATGGTGTCCTGAAAATTATCAAAGCGCTGTGGCAAACACCGGCCTCCGTGCCCCCAACATCCAGGTCAGCGGAGAAAAGATACTTCGTGCCTGCTAAGGGGTTCGACTTCCTCTTTGGACACCCAAACCCAAACTCCTTGGTTGTCAACGCAGCAAACCAAAAGGACAGACAGGGCCAGCTGGGCTTGGTGCCCAAAAACAAAGACCACAGGAGACTGGATAGCCTGGGGAGAAGGTTTCATTCCACTGCGACGCTACACCTCCGTATCGCCAACCACCAGGCCCTCCTGGGCAGATACAATTATAACCTGTGGAGATCGCTGCATCACTTCAGCAATTCCCTGTCTCAGGACCAGCTACAGGATTTCCTTACTATTCAGGACGAGGGCTTGGCGGTGGCTAAGCCCCTCCTCCAAACCTCATACGACTCCGCTGACACTGAAGGGAGATCCATAGCCTCCGCAGTCTGCATGAGGCGCGCGGCCTGGCTACTCTCCTCCGGCCTCCCTCAGGAGGTTCACCAAAACATTCAGGACCTCCCATTCGAGGGCTCCGATCTGTTCTCTGAAAAGACAGATGACAAGCTCCATGGCCTAAAGGACTCACGAGCTACCCTGAGATCCCTGGGCCTACATAATTCGGCCTTCTCCAGGCGCCCCTTTAGGGCCCCTACCGGAGGGCCTCAGCAACCATATAGAGCCCAGTTCCAGAGATTCACGCCCTATAGGCAAAGGGACAGGAGTGGGAATTCTGGGCGGCACAGACAAAACAATAGATCAGCGCCCACGCCCTTCCAGCAAAGCTGCCCAAGACGCCCGCCGGCGGGTAGGAGACTGTTTTGAGGGTTTCCCCGAGGGCGACCAACCAGCCTCACCTCCATCCTCGCCCCTCCTGTTCCGCAACCGCCTACTTCCCTTTGCCCACGTATGGTCCAGGATAACTTCAGACAGATGGGTTTTAAAGACCATTGCCAGGGGTTATTCTATCCAGTTCTCATCAAACCCCCCCCACCGTCCACCAGCCCCGTTCGCCTCCAGGACTCCTGCACAAGAAGCGGCCCTCCGCAAGGAAGTGCAATCGCTCCTTTCGCTGGGGGCGGTTGCACGGGTTCCATCTCAGGAATGGAACAAGGGCTTTTACTCCAACTACTTCCTGATCCCAAAACCAAACGGCACCTTCAGACCTATCCTGGACCTGCGAAAACTGAACAAATTCGTCGTGAAACAAAGGTTCAGGATGGTGTCTTTGGCCGCCATCATCCCCACACTTGACGCCGGAGACTGGTTTGCCGCCCTCGATCTGAAAGACGCCTACTTTCATATATCCATCCTTCCGGCCCACAGACGGTTTCTCCGCTTCACCCTGGCAGGAGAACATTTCGAATTCACCGCCCTGCCTTTTGGCCTTTCATCGGCTCCCCGCGTGTTCACGAAGTGCATGGCGGTGGTGGCGGCGTATCTCCGCCGCAATCGGGTAGACATCTTCCCATACCTGGACGATTGGCTAATCAGAGGAAAGTCCCAGAGGCAAGTCAGGTTGGCGGTAACGCTAGTACTGGACACGTGCCACAGACTGGGCCTCTGCGTGAACGAACAACAGTCCACCCTGACTCCCGTACAGGTCATAAACTTTATAGGGGCAAAGATCGATTCCCTCCGGGCCAGAGCCTTCCTGCCAGACGAACGGTTCATGTCGCTGGCAGCCCAGATAACAGCCCTAGAGCGCTGCCCCGCCACGACGTCCAGGTACTGCCTTCAGGTGCTGGGCCACATGTCTGCTTGTACCGCGGTAGTCCCCTTAGCGCATCTGAGGCTCAGACCGCTCCAATCTTGGCTGGCGAAAGTGTACCGCCCAGCCCGCCATTCCCTGGACAAGGTACTCACCATTCCGCATACAGTGCTCTCTCAGCTCCACTGGTGGAAGGATCCAAAGGAGATCCTAAAAGGGGTTCCATTCGTGGAGGAGCCACCCTCCATAACCATGATCTCGGACGCCTCGGACCTGGGATGGGGAGCCCATATAAGCTCGGGCGCAAGAACTCAGGGGTTATGGTCACGACAGGAAAAGAACTTGCACATCAATGTCAAGGAGCTACGGGCCATACACCTCGCGTGCAAGGTGTTCCGCCACCTTCTGGGTGGAAAAACGATCAGAATTCCAACAGACAACTCTGCTGCAATGCACTATGTGAACAAACAGGGCGGAGTCAGATCCCCAGCCCTATGCAGGGAGGCCACTATGCTCTGGGAACTCGCTATTGCTCACCATATGCGTCTTACAGCAGCACACCTACCCGGGATAAAGAACGCAGAGGCAGACCGCTTAAGCAGAGTATTCTTACCTCGCCACAAGTGGTCCCTTCACCCCGAGGTTGCATCCGCGATCTTCCAACGCTGGGGTTATCCCCAAGTGGACCTCTTTGCCACGCAACAGAACAAGAAATGTGCGCAGTTCTGCTCCCTACAGAGCATAGACACGGGGACCACAGTGGACGCCTTCCTCACGAACTGGTCAGGCGGCCTCCTATACGCCTTCCCCCTGATTCCCTTGCTCGGCAAGGTGATCCTAAAAATCAAGAGAGACAAATCGAACATCATCCTTATCGCCCCGGCCTGGCCTCGCCAGCACTGGTATACAACGCTCCTCGATCTCTCCATAGCAACCCCCTGGGAACTCCCGGCGCTCCCAGACCTCCTCTCCCAGGATGCGGGGCAGGTTCTCCACCCGGATGTCTCCAAACTTCACCTCACGGCCTGGAGACTGCATGGCTGAATCCGGAGGAGCAATCCTGCTCGGCGGCCGTCAAGCGGGTGCTCCTGGGTAGCAGGAAACCATCCACTCAAAGCTCCTACCACTCCAAATGATCATGATTCTCTACATGGGCCCACTCTATGCACCTCTCACCTGCCCACGCCCCGGTTCAGAGGATCCTGGACTACCTACTAACCCTGAAGGATACACGCCTCTCCCTATCCTCCATCAGGGTGCACCTGGCGGCCATCTCAGCTTTCCACACACCCTTTGAAAGCGGGACGGTGTTCTCCCACCCCATGGTTTCGCGGTTCCTAAAGGGGATGGAACGACTCTACCCCCAAATGCGGGCTCCAATCCCCCCCTGGGACCTCAACTTGGTCCTCAATCGACTCACAGGACCCCCCTTCGAGCCGCTAGCCACCTGCCCCCTCTTGATCCTGTCCTACAAGGTGGTGGTCCTAGTGGCGATAACCTCTGCACGAAGGGTTTCCAAACTAAGGGCCTTAACTTCAGAACCCCCGTATACAGTCTTCTCTAAGGAAAGAGTCCAACTTAGACCACATCCTGCCTTCCTTCCCAAGGTCGTCTCGGACTTCCACTGTAACCAGGACATATTCTTACCGGTTTTCTGCCCCAAGCCACACCGCTCCGAGCAGGAACGCAGGTGGCACACGCTCAACGTCCGGAGAGCGCTGGCGTTTTACATCGACCGTACAAAACCCTTCAGGAAGTCCCTGCAACTCTTCATCGCGGTCGCAGAGCGAATGAAAGGCCTCCCAATCTCCACCCAGCGTATTTCGGCTTGGGTGAAAGACTGCATAAAACTGTGCTACAACCAGGCCAAGACCACTCTGCCTGCTGTGGTAACAGCCCATTCCACGAGGGCGCAGGCCTCGTCGGCAGCGTTCCTCGCTAACTTACCCGTTCCGGATATATGTAGAGCGGCGACCCGGTCCTCCGTCCACACCTTCGCCTCCCACTACGCGATTGTCCAGCGCGCCAGAGACGACGCTGCCTTCGGGAGAGCGGTGTTGCAGACGGTAACCAAGTAACTCCTCCCACCATCCCGGTACGGCTTGTGACTCACCTACAGTGGGAATGGACATGAGCAGCACTCGAAGAAGAAAGACGGTTGCTTACCTGTAACTGTCGTTCTTCGAGATGTGTGCTCATGTCCATTACATAACCGCCCGCCGTCCCCGCTTCGGAGTTAGCGGAAAGAAGGGACTGGGGGGCTGGGTCCCAGCGTCCCCTGATATACCCCAGGAGAGGCAGGGCACTCTAGGGGGCGCTGGACGCCAGACTGGGATTGCTAGGGAAGATTTTTCCGGTGGCTGTGCACGTGGGGACACGTACACCTACAGTGGGAATGGAGATGAGCACACATCTCGAAGAACGACAGTTACAGGTAAGCAACCGTCTTTCTTTGAGATGTTTGGTTCCTATGAGTGCTACACTACCCGCTTTTCCTTCCTTCTCCTGTTTTGAGGCCCTTGTCTCTGAACTTCAATGTTCAGAAGGAACTTGAATGGCAGCAAATCTGCCCTTCCCTATATACCCTCATAAGGGCCACAAGGATGTGTAGGGACAGACATGGGATCTGTGGATACTGCTGACTAAAAATCTCCAAACAAGAACGCATCTGATGTGATACACCCATAAGGACTATACATCTTAAAAAACTCATTACCGTACAGTGTAAGTATGCTGTCCTTTCCCTGAGGAAATATAATATGTATGAGATATTTTTTTAAAATACATTTTGTGAGACAGTTTACCAAGAACCCAACCCTGTTGTTGGTTCAGCACCTTCCATTCTCATTCTTTCCCATTACTGAAACAGATTCATAGCATCAGTATTGCAGAAATGCAATAGTAAATTTAAAGAATCCTTGTGAGGACTAGGAAGTCATATGTGCACCCTGAGCTCTGTCTCAATAGTGGGCTCCATCCCCAATAATAAAACCTGAGAAGCACCTATGCAAAGAATTCTGTGCAGCTGTTCTGGGAAGCAGAATTTTTGTTTATTGTGCTAATGTTCTATTTTTCTTTCTCTTTTGTATTTAGTTTTAAGCATTGGTGAAGGTGGATACTGGGAAGGCACGACCCGTGGTCTTGTTGGATGGTTTCCTGCAGACTGTGTTGAGGAAGTGCAGTGTAAACCAAATGAAAGCAAACCAGGTAAGCAGATACAATTCAACAATAATTTCCACAGTGACAAATGAAATGTGTCTAGTTGAGCACTGAGGTGGCCTAAATTAGAATATATTACACAGCCTTTCTGGAAATTGAAGAATTAAATAAGGCTGAAGCACTGGATTGAAAAAACAAAGATCAATGAAGATGTGTTTATTGATCATATTTTCTTGGTCTTTGTCCAAGCCAACCAATCTTTTTCTGTAAGCAGTTTACTGTAAAGTACTGATGTAGCTTTCAGGTAGGAAATGATTATAGACATTTTCTAAGGCACTGTGTTGTAATCTGTTTTCTAACTGTGTGTAAAAAATATTTCAATGCTTCATTAAGCACATAAAGGAAATTTGACTGTTGGCCTTCTAAATTGAGATAGTTACAAAATGTGTTAAAATGGCCATTTATTATAATAAAAAAAATCTGTTCACCGTTTTAGGCCTGTAATAAATTTTAGCGGATGCAACTATAATTAAAGGCCTAAGGGTCTTCTTCATAAATCCTGTTTTGCAGAAAATTAGTGATAGAACTAAAAACAAAACAAAAGTAGGGCTAGGTGTTGGATGTGAATGGGAAAACTTTGAAAAAAGAAATTAGAAATGGAGGAATGAACACTTCAGAAAATACAGTAATTAAAAAATTAAAGCTTGCAGGTTTCAAATAGTGGTTAATGTTTCTAAAAATTAAAATCAGTATTCTTCTATTATGTGCTCTTTGGCAAGAAAAAATGAACATATTTAGGTCCAGATCTTGCAGTGAGCTTTGTACAAGCAGATCCCTGTGCTGATGGTAATCTCAGTGCAAAATCAGAACATTAACACTTCTGTTACTGCGATCACCTGCAGCTTGTGTGTTATGACAGTCTTTTGAACACATTTCAGAGTGTTGCTGTACTGCAGTTAACCATGGCACAGGGAACTGAGTTCTCCATTACTATGCAATGGTTCTGACATGAGTAAATAAAGAAAGGACAGCATTTTATATTTCCAGATATTACAACATTCATGAGTCAAAAACAAGTACGCTACAATATTTTATTTAAAAAAAAATGCACCATCACTATTTTCCCTGTTTTTAAGGGAATGTGGACATGTTCATATCTTCAGATGAAAAGCTCACTAGAAACTGTAACAACTTACCAACTATATTAGTGATCTCTATGGCTATGTCTACACTGGCAAGTTAGTTCGAATTAAGGGCTTCCTTAATTCGAACTAATAAGTTCAAATAGGGTATTCGAACAAAGGGGTTAATTCAAACTAACTAGTGCTTGCTTAGTTCGAACTAACATTCCAGTGTGGCCATGCTAGTTCGAATTAAGCTAATTCGAACTAATTTTAGCAAGTGTAGACATAGCCTATAAGTGTGGGCTGGGTAGAGTGGAATGATCTAAATGAGCTATTATGGTGTGTTGGATCACTGATCTGTGAATTAAGAACTTCCTGAGCTTGTAAAGACATTACAGTATAATTTTTGTACTCTCTCTCTTACAAAAAGTATCAATATTTCATAGATGATTATAATCTGCCTGCGCATGATCTATGTGTTCAGGTATGGCCTCTGTATAGATCGGATAGGTTTGAGCAGGGAACACTGAGCAAGACTGTTGAGGAGTTAACAAACACTGAGAAACTTGGGGTGTTGTCAGATTTGATTCTTTTACTATCTAAAAGGATGGAGATGGAGATTCAGGGTTAGGGCATGTCTACACAGCCCCTGGTCGTGAAGCTCTCAGCTTGGGTCAGTGGATTTGGGCAAGCAGGCTGACGAGAGCACTCTAAAAATAGCTCTGCACACAGCACTTTGAAACTGCAGCTTGACCTCTAAAGCTCACTCTCCTTCCTAGGCTTCACTATGAATACTTAAATATTCATTGGGCCAGAGAATTAGTGGGAATGATGCTGAAGCATAGTGACTTGCAGGTTTCAGTCCATGCCCCAATTAATATTTAAATATTTTACACAAAGTGTAACAGAAGAGATTGCTAGAGCCCCACTCCAGAACATTCATTGCCTAGAGCACTCACTGGGGAGATAGGAAACCCAGTTCTAATCATTGCTCCAAATCTGGGAGAGTGAGGATTGGGGACTGGCTTCCCCACATTTTGAGTGACTGCTCTAGCCAGGAAGCTATAGAGGTAGTGGTGGTAGGAGCAGCAACATTGCACCCCTTGCCTCAAATAAGGATGGAGCTAAATGTAGGTACTTAACTCTCCAGAGCAGTGGTTTTCAATTTCTTTTCTTGAGACCCAGTTGAAAAAAAAAATCATTTATGCCCATAACCCAACAATTGCATCTTTGAGCAATGCATTCCAGTCTTTTGGCAGTGGGAGCAGGGGGTGCCGCGACCCAGTGCCTGAGGGTCTGTGACCCAGTACTGGGTCCCGACCCTAAGTGGAAACCACTGCTCTGAAGAGGGTTCACAGCTGCAAACAATATGCAGAGATTGGTACCCCTCCCCAACCCAGATTTAGGTACCTAACTCCCTTTGAGGGGAAGGACTTAGCTTCAATCCCTTGTCATGATCCACAACTCTCAAATCCAGACCCACAGGGTTCATGGGAGCAGCTCCATCCCAACACTACATCTGTGAGTCTGCGCTAGCAATTGCTTACCTAAGACCCATGAAACCTAGCCCCAGTATGAGGGTCCATCGCTGAAGTCCAATTGGTAGAGCTCCGGAGTGGCCCAGTGGCCCAGTGGCCCTGCTTCAGCCAGCAGCAGGAACAGGAAGCTGTTTAAACAAGAGGGCTCCACTCTGCTCTTGCCCCGAATTCTTGGCATCTGACTTGTGGCTCCTTAACTCCAGTTTGTTTCCTGACTCTGACATTGTGCTTAACTATGGTTCCTTACTTGTTCTGATCTCCAGTTTGTCTTCTGCTACTGACCTCCTGGTGTCTTGACCCAGAAGACTCTTAACTCCTATCTCATGACCGTGGTTTCTGACTCCTCAACTGATAGGTCTGGCTGCCCAACACCTGTCTGTGATACTCCTCTCCTTGGCATTTTCTCTTGGCTAAGTTAGGTGCCTCTCCTCTCAGCCTGAAATCCCATTCTTAGGTGCGTAACGCTGCCTCTGAAGTGTATAGCAACCCTAGGAGTCTAACCTAGGGCTATGGAGTCTATTATGCAGGACACCAAGATGCAGCATTGAAATGCTGCTCATTTAAGTCCACTTCGTGGATCTAGCCCTAAAGCTCCAGTCTTGCACCTGGATCAATGTGGATGGACCTCTGTGTTCTTGCAGAATCTGCTGAAGCCAGTGGCGCCCCACGTGGGTTCAGGAGTGCATCTGTGAGAGTGCACTTGCAGTACTGGTGCCCATGCTCTCCCTAGCTTTAGTCCTCCTGATTCATTCTGTTCTCTCTCTCTCTCTCTCTCTCTCTCTCTCTCTCTCTCTCTCTCTCTCTCTCGGCTGATGCTGTCTCTTTGTGTATCATACTGCTCTGCTGACGTGACACAGGACATAAAACTGAAAGGAACCTTTTGGGTCATTGAGTCTAGTACTCTGCTATCACACTCCTATTAATCCTGTTCACAAATTTATTAAGAGCCACCTTAAGACTAGTTAGGTTCTTTGCCTCTACTATTCCTAAGGGGATTGTGTTCTAGAACCTCACTCCTCTGATAGTTAAAAACCTTTTTCTGATTTCCAAGCTAAATTTGTTCTTGGTCAGTTTATACCTATTTGTTCTTGTGCCAACATTGTGCTTTAACTTAAATAACTCTTCTACCTTCCTCATGTATTTATAGAAAGTAATTATATCCCCCAGCAGCCTTTGTTTTGCAAGGCTAAACAAGCTAAGCTCTTTTATCCTCTCTCCTAAGATAGGCTGTCCATTCCCCTGATCATCCCAGTACACCTTCTCTGCACCTGTTCCAGTTTGATAGTTTGTTTTTCAAACAAGAATGACCAGAGAATTGTATGCAGTATTTTTGGCCCTGAATAATCTTTAAATATACACTGTTCTCTTTTGGAATGGAAAAATAACTTGATAAATATAAAGGAGACATTTTCTTTAATTGCCTCTGGAATTGTGCAATCAGATGTGGTCGTTTTGAAAATGTAGCTCATCTTTGTGAAGTCTGAATGAACAAATGATATGTAATACTTCATTGCATAAAATACTGTACATTGGAATTATTCTTAATATTGAATCAGTAAGGAGACGAGGGTCTATCATTGAAGCATCAGAAAAATGTGGTATCAAAACAGTATGATTACTGAAGTATGGTAGGGATTGGAAGCAGTTGATGATTCAATTACCCTAGGAAATGAAATAACTACATTTCTGCTAATTGAGAACTCAGATAGAAAAAAAAGTTAATAAGCACCGTGAGAGGATTACAGATTAAATTCTGGTTTCAGGGACTGTTTAAAGGACGTCAGCTAAGAAGTGTCACAAAATTGCACAAGTTGTGAGAACTCACACCATAGACTGTGCAAAGTAGCAAGGAATTCATGCCAGTTCTTTAGAAAAAATAAAAACCCTCAGTGTCCCAAATTGCACTGCAGAATTCAGCACTCTTTCACCCAACAGCACAGTTACTGTTTTTTTCATAGCATTTTCTATTAAAAGGATCTCAGAACATTTCTTCAAGTGACCTGCCTTCTCCATTAAGGTTAGATAATAATGTTTAATAGCAGCTTGTCACCAGCATGCCATAAATGAGCGAAAGAGAGCTGATTCATGGAAAAACAAACTGCAGTTAAACATTACATTCTCAATAAAATGGTATGGGCAAGTCATCCTTGCCATGCAGATATAAAATCTCCTTTCTACCGCCAACATATTCACATTTTGACAGCTTTATCATTGACACCTGTAGTAAGGTCAACCCCTGCGGTTGGTAGTTCCGGTCTTCCTGCAGGGCGGAACAGGCACTCGGAGTCAGCAGCCTCCGGATCTCCAGGCAGGACGAGGCAAACACCCAGAGTCAGTCTAGGCTCAAGAACAAGGCAGGAGGGATTGATGCTCGGGAAATTCAACAAGAGGAAGGAGGGGGACACAGGCCCACCCACACCACTGCGTCCCAGCCCAGGGCCCTATCCAGTGGCAGCCTAGTCTGCCACTGGGTCAGCAGGCCGCCAGCCGAAACACGCTGACTGCAACTCCGCCGATACTCACCTGCTGTCCCTGGGCTACTTCCTTCCTTACCCCTGCCCAGCTACCTGGGTCCCATAGTCCTCCTCATAGACATCCGGGCAGATAGCCAGTGGGATCCCGGTCAGACCTTCACTGTCCATAGGCGGCAGGTCTGGCAACCCCTCCGGGCTGTCAGCTAACGGTAACGCCTCAAGGTTGCAGGGGCCACTCGCAGCAGGCCCCTCTCTCAGGTCCTCTGGGTCTTCAGCGGAGGGCAGCTCCTCCAAGTCACAGGGGCCGTCCACAGCCGGTCTCTCTCTCTCTCTTCCCCAGGGTCCTCCACTGAGGATAGCTCCTGTAGGTCCTCCCCCAGAGGAGAACACAGGTAAGCCCCCCCCCGAGGTTTATCTGCCACCCCTGGAAGAGAGTTAGGGCCCTCCGAAGGTAGAGGCTCCAGTGGCCGATCAGCCCATCTCCTGGGAGGCTCTCCCAGTGGGGCTTCTGTCCGGCCTTTTATACTGTCCCCTCTCCCTTTGGCTCCACTCCTTGGGTTCCTGCCCTGGCCCCGTGCCGTAGCATTCTCTGTCCAGCGGGGGAGTGTGGGAGACCTCCTGAGCCCTGCTTGGAGGGCGGCTGCTTCACCCCGCTACACACCCATCCATAGGAGTGGATTAGGCACTGTGAAACCACTGTTGCTGCCTGTGATTTCCTGCCCCCCTCCCCCACTCCCTTCTACTGTGTCCCACAGCTGGAGATCAACCCCAGAGAGGAGCAAAGCCAGAACTATCCTTAATGTCTCTAGGACAGATGAACAAAATCTGAGGCTCTAGGCACATCGTGACACGGCTCCTCCCAGTTGCTGCATCTCTGTGCCATGGCGCATGGTTTTGGGAGGGGCCCCTAGAGTCTCGAAATTTTGACCCCAATGAGATGCATGAGGCAGTTCACCCCTCAGAGAGGTATTGTTTCAGGCTATCTGCACACTTAGGCAAATGCCACTACATTGGTTACATTTGAGTCACGTTTTTAAACTTTTCTTCACTATCATGAGGCCTAGAAAACATTTTAAATTGAAAATTGAGATTCTTCCTTCATCTCATGACTTCTGCATCTAAAGCATCTATGCACAGGCCTATAATGGCCCCCATAGTATCTTCAGTTGAAGCTGCACTTGCTTAGCACCTCTGAACAATCAAGATTTTACTGTAGGTGTCTCATGTTTGGCACTCAAAAATAGTGGGTGCTTTTTAAAATTCAGCGTGAGTGACTTATTTACTTAAGGGCCTTTGGGGAGGCGGCGTTGGTTCTGGGATTGGAAATGAGAAGTTTCTGGTCAGTGGGGAGTTCATTTCTTAATGAGGGATACATGAACATGTTGGTATAATAGAAATAAGATCCTTCTTTTCCCATCTCAGTTGTTAATGGAGCAGAGCAAAATCCTGCATTCAACTTGATAGCATTTCTCTGGCAGCATAACCTGTGATTTGATTTGATTTGATCTACTCCAAACATTCAGGGAATTTTCTAGGCATCAGTGGGCAAAAACCTATTAATTCTCTTATAAACTAGAAAAGGGGAAATGGCCTTGCCTCTTGTTAGCAGACACAACCAGAGTTTTAGCCAACTCTGTAATTTTCTAAAGATCAAAGAGGTGATTGATGTGAGCTATTGGTATTGTCCATCATAACATTAATCAGTTTTGTCCTTAATCCTAATATAATATACAATGTTGACACCATGAAGACTTATCTCCTAGACTCTGTATCCATGTCCCTATGGATCTCCTCACAGGTGGAGATGGGGGGGAGTCATGTAGGGACATTGCCCCTCCAAATATACTCATTTGGGAGGCAACCAGCAATGGCAGGCAGCTTGGCTCAGCCCCACATGGTAGTGGTGGGAACTCAAGGAGAGAGCACCATTTCCACCCGCTGATTCGCTCATTAAGTACACTGTAATTTAAGTACCACTAACACTCAGTAAATCTGGACGTTAATACTATTAATAATAGGTGTAGATCTAAGTCCCCTTCCCCCATACAGAAGTTAAACTACACCTTTGCTCAGTTTTGTGCTTTTGTCTGTTCATGTGTCCAGGCAGAGTTCCCCTGGGTGGCATCCACTAGCTTTCTGGACTCTTTTTAGGAGCAGTGGGTGCTGTCTGGGCTTCCCTGCTCAGTGCCCCACTCTGGAACCTGAGTGTAAATCTGTCACCCTCACTCCCATTCCTATTTTTTTCATTTGCTGTCCCTGGAATCAGTTGATCGCTCATTTCCCCCCCCCCCCCCAATCCTTCATCTCTGAATGGGGGAGGCCCTTTTAGTTCACTAGATGGATCCCCTTTGGGGACCTGTCATTTACATGAGGACCAAATAGGCCTAGACAGAAAGAAAAGAATAATAGGGTGGTAGGGGGAAGCTGGGAGGCACACAGTGCTTCAGGAATGAGAGGGAAAGGAGAAGCACACAACTCCTGTTGGTGGGGGTGGGAGGGCAGAAGAATGGAGGATCTTGCTATGGGGGAAGAAAGAATTGGGAGAAATGAAGGGAAGGAGAGAATGAGGGGGCACCCAGGGCTTCTAGCTTGGGAGGAAGGGGAAATACCAGGCTCTTGATATGGGTGTTGAATGGGGATCCTGGTATGGGGATAGAAGGATACAGGGGGCCCCTCTCTTGTGGGGAAGGGGTGGGGTTTGAAGGGAATTCCTGAGGGGGATGAGAGGGTAGAACAATGAACTTGGCCTATCAAAGCAATGACATATAAGACCCTTAATATATAAATTCTCAGTATTGTGAGACTTTAGTAGCTCATTAATAGTAGTGGGGTTTTTTTTCCCTATGAAAATCCTGTAGACAGTTTTATCTGAATATAAATGTCCAGTGTTCTGCAAAAGGAGTTATGGATATTAAATAGTACCAGAACCAAAATGCACACTTGCCATATTACATGTAAATGTTAAAGCAATATATAAGTAATGCCATGCAAGGTTACTGTACACCAGTCTTGTGACTTGGAAAAAAAGCTTAGGAATATGATTTAAAACACATTTACATCAGCTAGTGTTGTTAATTTAGAGCTGTCCTATATTAGAACATGGGGGAAAAATCATCAGTCTTTTCATAGCTGGGTAAAATGAGAGCAGTGATGTGGGTAAGGGAACTAGATTTGAGAGGCACTGGTAAGCCAGTCAACAAAAAAAGCAGCTGATTTAGCAGCTCAGTGCACTAATCTTCAAGCAGTTCCGACAATCCTCTGTAGCTGAGACTGCAGTATCAACTCCAGCTTTGCCTCAAGTAATAGGAGTTAATGAATGAACTTGCCGCAGCAAGTTTCTACATTTTAGCCTAGCTTTGCAAAGCAGTTGTTTTCTCTTTGATAATAAACAGCAGTTTGGGAAAGGACTTCAAAGTGAATTCACTGCTCATGAAGTGGGTTGATTCTATAAGTAATGCAAAGGCTCAGTTTACTTACCAACCAAATAAAATATCAGTGTATGCTTCCCACTCAATCCTGCCAATACACATCATCTCTGATTGAGAGGGGCTGTACAGATGAGAAGGGTATCAATACTTATTCAAGTTCCAAAGGGATAGCCATGTCAGTCTAGTTCAGCAAAACAAACAAGGAGTCTAGTGGCACTTTTAAAGACTAACAGATTTATTTATTGCATGAGCTTTCATGGGTGAAAATCTCCGTTTTTCAGATTCTTGAAGATGAGGAACTTACAGAATGGGAGGAAAATAAATGCAGGGAAGTGTAAGTCATAGGATCAGGTGAGACTGTTACAGCAAATCAAAACAGTTGTTTAGATTCAAACAATGGAAAACAGCATATAGAGGGAGGTAAAGTCAAATCACCTGTTGTAAAAAGAAAAAAACACAAGATCCCTATTTAATCCTAAAGCAATGGTGTCAAATCTGCATATGAATTCCAATTCTGCAGTTTCTCTTTAAAGCTTTTATTTATAATCTGCTAAGCAACATAAAACATTCATAAACCAGTAGGGGAATGCTTCATTCTCCCTGCTCGCTCCTTTGATGATTTGTTAATAGCTGTGCTTCCACAAATGGATTACAAATGGTTAAATAGGGATCTCGGGTTTTTTTTTTCTTATTACGACAGGTGATTTGACCTCACCTCCCTCTATATGCTGTTTTCCATTGTTTGAATCTAAACAACTGCTTTGATTTGCTGTAACAGTCTCATCTGATCCTATGAGTTACACTTCCCTGCATTTCAAACAAGGAGATTGGTGACACTTTCAAAGACTAATAAATTTATTTATCACATGAGCTCTTGTGAGAGAAAATCCCACTTCGTCGGATGCTTGAAATTTAATTTCCCATCTTCAAGCATCTGATGAAGTGGGATTTTTCTCCCACGAAAGCTCATGTGATAAATAAATTTGTTAGTCTTTAAGACTGCCACAAGACACCTTGTTTGTCATACTTATTCAGTATCTGGTCTTTCTACGAGACTTAACAAAAATTATAATGCTATTTGTGAGGTGAGAACCTGTTTGTTGCAAGATGGATTGAGGTCACCAGCCTGTTTTCCACAGTTCATTTAATATATCTCAAAGTAGAATGGTTTTTATTCACTGATGACCTGGGTTAGGTTGATAGGTATAACCTAGAAATAGTTCCCTAAATAATCTCCTAATCCATCCAATTCCCCTCAACATTTTAAAACTATACAAGGATTAAGTCTTATTTAGAAGGAAGCATGAATAATAACCCAAACAAACCTAAACCTGTGGCTTCTAAGAAGTAAAATTTAAACTGGAGACTTTTGCTTTTTAAGTAAATATCTGAATTTACTGTCAATTATGTCTTTTAACTCTGACAAGATACATTTTTATTCACATAATTGTTGGGCTGTCCCCACTTCTCATCTGAGATGGACTTCAACCTTTTCACTCTGATTTTCATGGTTGCTAGGAGCCACTTAGGAATGTTGCTTATGATCTGAAAAAGGGCAACACAATTCTCTAACACAGTGAAATAAGATGAAAGTAAATTTTAATTACTGAGCAATATAAAAATAAAATCAAAGAATAGGCTTTCATTATAGTTTATTCTTTTCAAATAGATCTGGGATTTTTTAGGTGGTGAGTTTGACATGCTGCACCTCACATACATCCTTGTAATGTGATCTGTATATCATTCATGTTCACTTTTACGATGTAACTGTGTATGATTTAATGCAAAGTATGTCATTTTAGGTGTTTTGGAATGCTTATAGCATGCTGTACATCATTGTTATGGTAGCATGTGTTCTGCAACATCATACATGGGTACAGATATTAAACATGTCCCCAGAAGGGAGTGGGGGTCAAGGAAACACACTAAAAGGAAGAGATTCCTTTGTTTGAGGCTCTTCCCTGAATTCCATCTTGTAAGCAACGCTAAGGATTGGGAACCTACTCACAGAAGGTGGAGAGAGTCTGGCTGAAAACCATCAGCTGACAGGCTTGTGGGTAAGCTGAACATAGATTGTAATAGTGAATTTGGTTTAGAATGCGGCTTTTTCATTCATTTGATTATCTCCTCGACTGAATGATTAATTAATTTCCTTTTAGTTTGACTTGTGTTCACTTAAAATCTTACTGTAATCAGTAAACTGATGTTTGTTTTATCTAAAGCAGTATGATGTTGAATGAGAGAGTTTAAGACCTCAGTGAGAACAAAGCTGGTGCATATCAATTTCTTTGTTAAATTAAAAAACGAGAGTCCTGTGGCACCTTATAGACTAACAGATTTTCTTCCGCATAAGCTTTCGTGGGCTATA
>ML685785.1:18591312-18636250 GCA_007922175.1 Pelusios castaneus
AAAAAAAAAAAAAAAAAAAAAAAAAAAAAAAAAAAAAAAAAAAACCTCGCACGCTCTCAGCATGCCGGGCTCCCCCGGCTTCAAGCGGTGCGAGAAATGCCGGGATGCCATACCGGCTTCAGACGGTCATGCCGTCTGCATAAAATGTTTAGGAGAAGGACATATGTCAGAAAAATGTCCTCATTGCAAGAGCTTGAGCTCCAGAGCCAAAAAGGACAGAGATCTCAGGCTCAAGCTGCTCTTAATGGAGAAGTCCCTACGACCGGCTTCAGATCCGGGTCGGGGACGGTCTGCCTCCCCGACTCAGCAGTCAGGGAAAAGGCATTTGATATCTCCTCAAGGAGAGCTTAAAAGAAAAAAACAACTCTCCGTGTCCCCAGTTAAAAACCGTGCCAAAGAGGCTGCAGGCTCCTCAGGCACAAAAAGCGGCGCAGACTTTAAAAAGAAAGCCGCGGCTGCAGCAGGCAGCTCCGACCAGCTGGAGAAACTGCCCGGCACCCAGGGGGCAGCCCACGGGTCGGCACCGTCAATGGCCTCGGCACCGGACAAGTCTCAGAGCCCGGAGGCAACGGCTACCGACCTCTCGGAGCCGCAAGCTTCGCTTACTCACCTGAACACGGATCAGCTGGAGCCGGTGCAGGAGAACGCACCCGCGGCACCGCAAGCCGTTTCAGCACCGTGGAGAGCTCCTCAGGAGAAAACCTCCGCACCGAGCTCTGGCAGAAAGAGAGCAGAAAAAAGAAAACATGTAGTCACTCTGAGAGATAGATCACCCTCTCCTGAACTGCTGATTCACCATAGCAGAAGGGGTCAACAGCAACACAGCAGATCTCCCCCTCAGTCCACAAGTGAAGAAGAGGCAGAGGAAGAAATCCTTAGAAAACATCAGGTCTATGACCCCTACTATAGACCACGGCTCATGATGCCATTTCATGATAGGGCACCATACCCCTATTATGAACAGGGTTGGTATGGTCCCCAACCATCTTACCCTCCTCATTGGTACAGACAGGAGAGACATCCATCATATAAAAGACCAAGGGTACAGAATGATAATTCACCTCTGGAAAGGATGGTTGATCTACCCACGTCCTCCCCACATTCTCTCTCTCAGGATGAGGAGGAACAAGGGGAAGATGCTCACCTACTCTCCCCACATCAGGAGGTCTCCTCGGTAACGGACGAGGTGATTATCCCAACTACCTCCTCAACATCAATGGACGATGCAAAACAGTTTCAGGAGTTATTCAAAAGAGTGGCAGAGTCCATGGAGATTCCTCTACAAGAAGTAGCGGAGTCTCATCATAAGCTCCTCAATTTTATGCACACTAGAACAACTACGAGACTGGCACTCCCTATGAATAATGCTCTGTTGGAACCTGCGGAGCTAATTTGGCAGACTCCTGCATCTATCACACCAACTAACAAGAGAGCTGATAGGAGATATTATATTTCAGCCAAAAACTCAGAATTCCTCTTTACTCATCCTGCTCCAAACTCGCTAGTTGTGGAGGCAGCAACTCAAAGGAACAAACAGCAATATAGTAAAATTACTCCATCGAATAAAGAGGATAAGAAATTGGATGCCTTTGGGAAGAGGGTCTATACATCATCATCCCTTCAGATGCGCATATCGAACTATGCAGCTCTGCTTGCAAATTATAACCACACAAATTACCTCAAATTAGCAGATTTCATAGAGGTTGTTCCAGAGGCGATGCGACGCCAGTTCCACTCCATAATTAGGGAAGGACAATTAATATCGAGAACAGCGATGCAGACAGCCTTAGACGTAGCCGATACGGCGGCAAGATCCATGGCTACAGGAGTGGTAATGAGGAGATCAGCCTGGCTACACTCTGCTGATCTACCACGCCAGCTTCAGTCCTCAATCGAAGATCTCCCCTTTGACAAAGGAAAATTATTCTTTGACAAGACGAATGATACCATGCACATGTCAAAAGACGATAGAGCCACACTGAGAACGTTTGGCATCTACCCAACTATGACAAGATCACGATCAAATAGATTCCAACCATATAACCCAAGGTTCAACTACCAATATACGAATAGACAGAATTACAGAAGACAAGATCCACCAAGGGGCAGATACCGGGCCCAGAAACGCAGACAAACCACAGGACAGTCCAATACGTCCCAGAACCCACAGGCGAAGCCTCAATTTTGAAAGCTTGGTCGAGGGACCGTCAAACCTATGTCAAATTCCAGAGCAGGTGCCGATCTTCCATCATCGACTCAGAGCCTTTTATCACGAATGGACGGCGATAACATCGGACAAATGGGTACTAGAGATTATCAACACAGGGTACACCATTCCGTTCAAAACACCTCCAACCCACACTTCCCCTTCCCCGTCCCTCTTCAGGGACACAGCTCACGAACAATTACTTTTACAGGAGGTGCAGCGCCTACTACAACTAGGTGCAATAGAAAAAGTTCCACAAGAACACAGATGGAGGGGTTTTTACTCCCCCTATTTCCTCATAGAGAAGAGATCGGGGGGCTGGAGACCCATCCTCGATCTTCGAAGGCTCAACAAATTTATCTCTCAACAAAGATTCAGAATGAATACAATAACATCGATCATTCCTGCCCTGGAGTCAGACGACTGGTTTGCATCCCTCGACCTCCAAGATGCGTACTTTCACATCTCGATTCATCCATCTCACAGAAGATTCTTAAGATTCAGAGTCGGGAACGACCATTACCAATACACAGTCTTGCCTTTCGGTCTCTCAACAGCCCCGAGAACCTTTTCCAAGGTATTCGCAGTAGTAGCAGCCGCTTTAAGGAGCCAGGACGTCATGATCTTTCCCTATTTAGACGACTGCCTTTTAAAGGCAACCTCAGAGGAAAAGGCAAGGGAAGATCTACAATGTACGGTCCAGCTATTCCAGAAAGTAGGCCTCCTCATAAACTGGCAAAAGTCAACTCCAGTCCCCTCTCAAACTATCGATTTTATCGGGGCAAGACTGGATTCGCAATCAGCAAGGGCTTTTCTTCCTCAAGACAGGTACGAGGCAATAGGCAATCTTGTAGACACAATAACCATTGCTCCAACAATAGATGCTTTGACCTGCATGAGACTATTAGGCCATATGGCAGCCACAACGGCAGTGGTAGACAATGCACGTCTTCATATGCGAACACTACAGCTCTGGTTCTTAAAGGTTTTCAAACCCCATCGGCACCCGACACATATGATCATATCGGTTCCATCAGACGTCAAGCGATCCCTGCAATGGTGGAGGGTACCCAGGAACCTCCTATCAGGGGTTCCTTTCCGACAGAAGACACACATCACGTGGATGTCAACCGATGCCTCTCTCATAGGGTGGGGGGCATGCCTCAACAACGAAACAGCACAGGGAAAGTGGACACCTACAGAGCTCAATTTACACATAAATGTGTTAGAGCTTCGGGCGGTTCGCAGGGCGTGTACCCATTTTATATCAAGGATCAGAAACGCCCACATACAAATTATGACGGACAACATAGCTTCCATGTATTACATAAACAGACAGGGTGGAGCAAGATCCCCCTCGCTTTGTGTAGAAGCTATGAAACTATGGACATGGTGTCTAGTCCACGGCGTCACCATCTCAGCAACCTATTTACCGGGTGCCCGAAACACAGTTGCCGACACACTCAGCAGAGCCTTCCCGACGGAACACGAGTGGGAGTTAAACCAAACGGTGTGGGACAGCATATGTCGTCAATGGGGATACCCGACTATAGATATTTTTGCTACATATCAGAACCGCAAATGTCACCGTTTCTACTCGAGAGCGGGAATTGGAAGGGCATCCCGGGGAGATGCTTTCCACAACCCCTGGTCAGGCGACTTAGTATATGCCTTTCCCCCACTCCCTCTTATTCAGAAGACGCTGATCAAGATAAGAGAGGACCAAGCACGAGCAATAATGATAGCCCCAGCATGGCCACGACGAACGTGGTTCACTCTTCTGTTGCAGATGTCAATCCATCCACCTATCCGTCTCCCGCTCATACCAAATCTGATTTCACAAAACAACGGCAAAACCCTGCATCAGAACCTACAAAAACTGCACTTGACGGCTTGGCTACTCAATGGTTCTCACGGGAGGAACTCGAATGCTCTGAACCAGTCCGGGAGGTACTATTAAATAGCAGAAAACCATCTACGAGACGTACTTACCTCCAGAAGTGGACACGATACACAGAGTGGTGCAGGTTGAGACATGCTGACCCGTGTCGATCGTCCATCCCAGTTGTCCTCGACTACTTGATGCTTCTAAAAGGCAAAAAATTATCTAATAGCTCGATAAAGGTACACTTAGCGGCTATTTCCACCTTCCGCTCCGACAACAAGATAGGATCGATCTTCTCACATCCTGTCATAAAAAGATTTCTATCAGGTTTGCAGAACCTTTACCCAGAGGTACGGGCGCCACCTCCGAGCTGGGACCTACAGTTGGTCCTTCAAGCCCTTACTGGTCCTCCATTTGAACCCTTGGCAAGCTGTTCTTTGTTGAATCTCTCAATGAAGGTCATCTTTCTAGTAGCTATTACCTCAGCAAGAAGGGTGAGCGAATTGGGGGCCTTAATGACAGACCCTCCTTTTACTGTATTCCATAAGGACAAGGTCACGTTGAGGCCTCACCCAAGATTCATCCCAAAAATTTCCACATCTTTTCACCTAAATCAACCTATAGACTTACCTGTATTCTTCCCGAAACCTCATGCCAATCCCGAGGAAGCGCGTCTACATACACTTGATGTCAGACGGGCGATGGCCTTCTACATGGACAGAACAAAACCATTCAGGAAATCTGAGAGATTATTTGTTGCCATAGCTAACAGATGTAAAGGCTCGGTACTCTCTTCACAAAGAATATCAAAACTAATATGCACCTGTATTCAGGAAGCATACAAATCAAAAGGTATTGCAGCACCATCAAACATAAGAGCACACTCCACCAGAGCAATGGCGACCACTATGGCCTTTATGAACAATGTCCCAGTTGTAGATATTTGCAAGGCGGCAACTTGGGCCTCACCGCATACCTTTATCAGACATTACGCAATAGATAGCATGACTCGAGCAGATGCAACCCTCGGTCAGTCAGTACTAGCAATAACGCATACAGGAGGCTCCGAAGCCCTACCGTCCATTTCAGGGCACTGCTAGTTATACACCTATGGTGGAGCACCCATGGGGACTCCTCTCGAAGGAGAAAGGAAGGTTACTCACCTTAGTGCAGTAACTGGACTTCTTCGAGATGGGGGTCCCCATGGGTGCTCCACCACCCGCCCTCCTCCCCTCTCTGCTTCGGACCCTTACAGTTGTGGGGGTAGAGAAGGGAATGGGCGGTTGGAGCCGCGCGCTTTCTGAGGAGCGTCTCGATCGCCGCGAGACAGCTGTCTCGCGCGCGCGGCTCCAACGGCCACTGCTTTTAAATCTCCGGTCAGTGGCGCGCAGCGCGCGCCCTCACCTATGGTGGAGCACCCATGGGGACCCTCATCTCGAAGAAGTCCAGTTACTGCACTAAGGTGAGTAACCTTCCTTTTCGTGCACTAACTAGTTGAATGCTGCATTATAGTCATTTAACTGCTCATTTTCATCATGTTATGTAAAATACATAACCAGTGTATAAATGTACTGCTATTGCTGTTGGACACATTTGTATCTCTGTTATTGTAAAGATCTTGAGTGGCATAGTGCTTGGTAGCCTTGATTTTGACTTAAGTTCCCCATTACCAAGGATTCGTTTAAGAGAAAGGATAGGTGTTGTAATACATGTTGGAAATGTTACACACGAGATAGAGTAAATGCAATTATTTGCATAGCGAGTTTGTTCCCTGAGTTCAAACACTGCACCACTGTGAAATTACTATAAACTGGAAATGAAGTTTGGGTAGTGGATAAATAGATGCATTCAGAAGCTGCATCAGAATTTAGTCCTACTGAGCAGAAAAATGTATTTTTCAGTTTCTGGTTTTGCTGTTTGATTTGACTTTGAGTATAATGTGCCATCATATGAATTCCAGTGACTCACATGAGTTATGAGAATTCAATTATATAGAAACCACGCTAGATACTTAAAGTTGAAGAGTAAGGGGTGCAACTTCTATGAACAGGACAAATTTACCAAATCCTCTTTAGACCCCCCACATATCCATAAAAACTGATTAGCAGGATCCCAAATTCCAGGAGGATTCCTAAATTATTTTTACAGGCATACTTCAGTTAGAACCAATTTGGGCCTTCAGCAAGGCAAATTCGTGGCCTGTATTGCAGCTGATATTTCTATCTGCATATCTGCTTAAGGGTATTCCTATCTCAGCTCCTAAATCTTTGTCTACATTTGGCAGAAAATATATATCAAACAATTTTTTGATGTCTCTCTGCAAGGCCTGCTCTTTAGTAATGATAATATTTTGAATTTTTATCTTGTACTTACTGTCCATCTCAATTTTCTCAGACGTTGCAAAAGTTATTACAAGTGGAGAAACTGAGGCATAGAGTTGCGCCAGGCTTAGTCACATAGTGATGAAGTAGTAGAGCCAAAAATAAAATGTAGATTTTAACTCTATGCTTTAATAACATGCTTCCTCACTGAAGCCCTAATTCAGCAAAGCACTGAAATATTTGCCTAAGCCCTAATGATGTGAAGTGAGTGGGACTTATCACATGCTGTTCTGAAGTGGGGCCCGAAAAGGAAAGCATACAATAAGAAAAGCTAAATTAACAGTCCATAATTTTAAAAAAACACCACCTGTTCCTCTAAAATATAAAACTCATCCCACAAAGACAGGAAACATGATGACGCAATCTGGTAAGCAGCTGGCACAAAATATGTAGATGCCAATTGCTATATCCTTATGAGTGCTTAACTCCCAGTCAGCTGTTGGCAACGGCATAATATTTTTATTTTATTTATGAGATTGTAAGATTACAATTCTGTAACATTTAACTCATGGTCATAAATTAATGGGGACGAGTATTTGTTGGACCAGGCCAAGTCATCAGCTACTTAATTGTTAATGAAAATCAAAATCATAAAGCAAACATAAGGCTTGGAATATTAACCAAATCATTATAAAGGCCTTGCCAACCGCTTACTCTGATTTCATCCTTTCCCTAGTGTTATTTTGTTTGGCTTCGCTTGTAAATACTCCTGTTGTGATATAACTTTGTATATGAGCTGGTTTTGTAGTAACCAAAGGGTAAAAACAAACAAAAAAAAAAGCTAAACATCACTTTTATTTTCAATTGGAAAAGCTTTTCCTCCTGAGCTGATCAGAAGGCACCACAGAACTTTTCCCCACCTTGGCATCTCAATGCCATTGGGACATCTAGCACTTGATAATCATGTAGTAGCCCTAAAAATACATTCTTACTCTTTGGTGTGAAACCCTATACATGAAATTCATCCTTGTTCAGAGGCCCAGCACAAAGCTTATACATCAGTCCAATTTAAGCCCTCTAAATAAGGTAGGGTATTGTGCTGTCCCGCTCCACAGAGTCGATACCTTTGAGAGCTTGGAATGAAAGAATCAATCATTTTCATTTCTCTATATATTGTGCCTACACAAGGGACTTAACAACAGGGAAGATTCAATGAAAAGCACAATCCATACTCCGAAGAGTTTGTAACTTACGGCCTAAATGACTACTTTCTAGTGAACAAATGAAAACCATGTTGCTAGGATTTATTTTTATAAGAACCAGGTGGATTTAGGGAATGATTTCATATGTGATTGGGAGGACAGGGCTTGCTGTGAACTAGCTGCTCAGAAGAGAAAGTGCAAATCGTGAATGAGCACAGTGGTGGAAGATGGAAGGAGAGAAGTTTGGATATAGACAATAAGAATAAAGATGTCAGCTTTTGAAAATTTCCTTCTGGGTAAAGCATGTAAACAATTTGTTCTCAGGTGTAGGATGTCAACTCTAGTTAATTGTTGAAGTGATAGGGGAGCAGATCCACAGAGGGATTTAGAGTTTTTAACTGCCACCTTTTAGATGTCTAGAAAATCACTGGTACAACAATAGGATGTACATATCCTGAGTTAGGGGCCATGTAAAATGCATGGGAAGAGATAGATGCCTAAGAGTGGGATCCACAAAAACCAGCATGCTTTTGAGGGAGTTAACGATCCAAGTCAATGGGAGATGCAAACGAGAGGGGAATGCCTAATTCCCACTTCACCCTCATCAGAGAGTGAGAGGCCCCCAATACCTATCACTGCTTGTGACCCACATGCTGGAACCCCTTTCCTGGAGTCAGATAACATAGGTGCCTAGGCCATTATTGTAAGAAATGCCAGAGAAAGAGATGGTGCTTACCTTATAACTCTACACCAGTGGTTAGGTCCTCACCCACATACAGGCTCAACACCCTAACTACTGGAATAAAAGTTATGGGCTGGGGATGGTGGTGGTAGCACCTGCACCTGGTTTGAGGTCATGTTAGTGTAACCTTCGGGTGGGCTAAAGTTTATTTAATTGCCCTTCTCCAGTGCCTCACGAAATCAATCCCAATTTCTATGGAGAAAGCAGCTGGAGACCCAGGATCCAGTCTGTATAGGACTCACAGCAAAGCCTGCTCAGAGTTACCACTCCACATTAAAATACTAAAAAACAAACATAATGAACTTTATTAACTACTAACTAAATAAACCTTATCCTAAGAAAACAAAATACAATTAACCAAGAACAATCCCTACAGAAACCCCTGCAGGAAAGATACCCAAGAGTCCCAAAGTCCAGGTAGAGTTCACCCAACTCTCAGCTACAGTCTCTGTTCCAGTGTAGAGGCAAGAAATAGCTGTCCTCTTCTTTCTTTGCAGGAATCTTCTGTAGCATTCTATGCAGGCTTTTCCTTCTCCTTTGCAACCAGCCCTCAGTCCCATATGCTTGTCTGCAAAATCTGTTGCAGATGACTCCATTACGGGGAGAAAACATCTTGTTCACTCCTGTCTCAGCTTCTCTCCAGAAAACTGAGCACATAGGCTCTTCTCAAGGCAGCTCCTGCCTGCTGTCTGCACAGACTGCTACTCTCATGTGGTCTGACTGATCACCCCAGCAGGGCACCCTGTGGAGCATGCTCAGAATGCTACCACTCCCTGCTTCTGGAAGTTTCTAATTGTGGGTAGCTAATCTGCCCAGCAACAGTAACCCACCCTCAGTAGGTCTCTCAGAGATAGCCTTTTCAGGCATATGGGTTACACTAGGGCTTTAGGCATGAGACAGATGCCTAGAGTGAAGTGGTGTACATATGCCCAAAGGCAGCTATTCAGGTGTCTAGGCACCATCTGAATTTAACCATCTACATGGTTAGCAGGCAGCAGCTGAGTGGAGTTTTTTTGGGTCTCGTGGTGCCTAAAACTGGGATTTAGATGACTAACTCTGTAGTTTATGCACCTATGTTCCTTTGTGGATCTGGATCTCCCACATCTGGGAGAAAAGCTAGCAGGAGAGTGCAATATGTAGAAAGAAAGCCTGTTAGGGCAAAACACTTGTGGTTGGTGGGATGGGGATTTAGCTGGTTATTGGAGGTTTTGGGGTTTGTGTAGAACACTTATTTAATGCCAAGAATTACATGATTTCCCAACAACACAATTTAATGGCATGTAAGCCCATATTGATTAGTAGCCTAAATTCTTAATGGATCTGATCCACAGCTATGAAATAAAAATCTAACTATAAAAAGCACACTGAACTCATGCCATGCAGTTATGGCCAGTTTAGTAATTGATTGCTCTATTCTACTATTGTTCAGCTTTCTCCACATTCTTCCACTGAACCTCACTCTTCTGCAATCAATACTAAAAAAAATTGGTTAAGAACCGTTTTCTAATCCAGTTTTAAAATGCCACCTAGCATGTAATAAGAGTCAAGCTTTATAATTTATTCACCTGCTCTCAATTAGCCATGATGAAACAGCCAGCTGTTATTAATAGAGAAGCTAGTATACAAAGTAACATCCTTGTCTGAGTTTGTCAATTTATTTATTTCCTTATTTTGAACAACTGTTTTCCACACAGTGTGAAACAAGATTGCTAGAGAGAGGTATTACTCTCATTTCTGATCTACCACTTTATGGGTTAAGTAGTTAAACTAGTTTGGCCTTTTAGAAAACTAGCAGTACCTAAAGTAAGTAACAGCCAGGAGCCCTCGGATATGGTATGGTGTCTGAAGGAAGACTTGAGTGAGAAAGAAAGCTTTCTTACTAGCTTTTTGCTAGTAAGAAAGATGGAACAAGCAGGTAAACTGGCTATTGTAAATATTTCATTTTTTACTTCATTTACAGCTATATGGTATTTGCAAATTAAGGGCTTAGCTTGTATTTTAAACAGCAGGGGTGGAAAAGTTTGTTTTGTTGGTTTAATTCTTCATTCTTATGATAAAAGAAGGTGACCTTTTCTGGAAATGAAAGACTTGTGCCTATGGATTAGAGCTGGGCCACCTTTTTCTATTTAGCCAATGGAGCAAATCTTTAAGCACCTTTTTTCTAATTTTTTTTCCCTCTGATTATTGTGAATGGAGGGAGAAAGGAGATTGTTCCTTGTAGACTAAGTTATCCAGTCCACCATAAACCATGAAGATTTGTTAGAAAGTGGAGCTATTTCTACAGAGACCCTGTACTTTTTTACTAGCACTAAAATACAGGTTCTTCCCAGGCTGTGTTAATTTTCCCAAGTAATCTGTTCTTTGAGGAGTGGAGAAGGTTCCTAATGCAGAGCAGTCCATTATATACTCTTGTCTCTCTCCCTCTCTGTCAGTAACCAGAGGGTTACTACTGATACGCGCACACTCACCAGAAGAAGTCTGAAACTTTAAAAGGTTCTTTTTCTTCAGAAGTCCTCGTTGTTTATTTTACAGTAGTACAGATATAGCCAGACACTTGTCCCAAGGAGCTAATAATCCTAAAAAGCTGAGGGGAAATCAATCTGTGAAGATGATGGTTGTGAGGAGAGGGATAGATGTTTGACACAGCATAACCAGGTTGGTTGCCTTTGTTATTAGTTTGTATATAAAGGCATGGGACTACCTGTGACTGCCTTTGTCATGTAGGTGTGTGCTTAAATTTTAGGTGTTAAAAAATAAGTATTTATTAGGATATGTTTTATGTAGCACCGTATGCGAAACACTAATATAGCTGGTTCTTTTAAAATAAGTATATCTTTAAATCATTCTTAGACACTACTTGTCACTAAGTACAATATAATTGTGCTTAAACTTATTTAGCTTTTTCGTAATATTGAACCTGGAACAAGTTTTTGAGGCTAGTGGTTTATGCATGTTAAATATCTGATTACATTTTATGTAGTCTTTGGTATATAATCTCCATTTTTAACATACATTTCTTGCCACACTGAACTAGAAACTTTAGATACATACTACACTATTTTTCTCCCTCTTTGATTTTCATTTAGAGAATTAACTAACAGTAAATATTAGAGATGAATCCTGGAACTAGATCTCTATAGGTCAGTGACGCTCCATGAAGGGGTCTCGCTCTGCAGACACACGTTGTAGGTTGGAGTGTGGTGAGAGCTTAGGTTTATGGATTTCTAAGGTTGAACAAAAGTGACTTGAAGAAAATAGAAACTATTTTATACCTAGTGGATGAGCTGCATCATTGTATTATTAGACTAATTGATATTTAGCTTACATATATTTTTCTTGTCAAAACACTTTGGAATTTTGCATAAAAACCATACCCTATGGGAGATTGCTTTGGAATACAAAATTCTTTTAATTTTTAAATTCATGTGGAAATAGATGCTGCCATTAGTTTTACAACTGTTGTGATTGTGTTAAGAATATAGCTGCATGTGGTTTAGAAAAAAGACAAGACAATGACAGACAAACCCAGGAACATCATTTCCATTACTAGTGACTGACTTCAGTTTTTTAGGCCTTTTTTGAGAAAGTGTATGTGTGTGTGAGTTTGAGGGTTGATTTATTTGTTGCTTTCATCTACATAAATTTGAATTATTTCAACAAAAGACCAAGTAAAGAACTGATTATCAGTCATAGCAGACTTGTCTGAATGACTGATTGAAACATAATTGAAAACCAAGTACTCTTTAGGTCCAAATTGATAGTTAAAATCTGTTGGCCGATAGCATTTGAGGTTTTCTATATCGTTTATTTTTGGTTGCTTGGTTTGTCTTCTCACAAAAATAATATTCAAATACTATGGAAGACTTTAAGGTGAATCATTAAGCATAAATATCTCCTGAACGTTCCTGCTGGCTAAGTAGATTATTAAACATAAATAGCCTTCAAGTGTTCCTGCTGCCCATTTATGAGATAGCCATACTTTTATATTCATCTGATTTGTATCTTGATATCTACTCTGTAAGGATGGATGTATGTTCAGGGAGACTTTCCTGTATATTTCTTCACATTTTTCACTTAGTCATTCATCAAAACTATGTAGTGTGTTCCCCTTCTGTTAATACTACTTGGAGTTTGCTCATTAGAGAAACCATGCTTTTTAATATTATTTACATTGCAATACTCAGACTGTTTGGGAGGCTGCTGGGAGCTTCAGTTTTTAGGAGAAATTAATTCCTGCCCTTCCAAACCTGGGTCCTTTTAAGGTGCCTCCAGTTGCTCACTCAGAATCACAAATCATGTTTGGAAAATGTAAGCTCATCTGTTTACTTTTCATGGTAATAAATTACAGATGAGGCATGTGTTTGTGTTCTCCCCCTCCCCCATTTTATAAAAATGGAAAGTTTGGTTTTCATCCTCTGTTAGTAAGGTGTTAGCATTTGGGAGAAAAAGTTAATCTTCTCTAATAGCTATTGAGTTCAAATAGCTGATTTAAGAATGGACTTCGAAGTTTATGAATGAGTATGGTATTATAAATATCAATGCTGCAGTATCCTGTCTGTATAATGGGGATAATACTGTGTTTGTCTGCTGTGCCAGTTTAACCCCAAAGAGCTTCCAGTTTAACAAAAGGAGGTCCTAACCGTTTTTGTGACATCAATGTTACCATCATACAAATAGTTTTGCACATAAAATTGCATTAAAAGAACAGTATTACGGTAGCAAAGTCAGGCACTCCAAAATTAATAGAAGATGGCTTGTGCGTGCAACCTTAATTCAGCCCCATTATGGGTACACATTATGATAGCCTTTAATCTGATACTGCTACTTCTATAGGACCCCTGCCTTATTCAGTGCAGTTTTTCTTCCCTCCTCTCACAATCCCAATCTCACCAGACTCCTTCCCCCAGCCTCTTCTGGTTTGGCTTTTTGTCCCCTACGAATTTGAATCAGATTGTTGCCTTGCCTACGTTATGTCATTCAGAGCACAAGAGAGAGAGAGAGAAGCTCCCTGTTCCATTTCTGGAGTTGGGTTCCATCCTGGCCTGAAGCAGTTGTTAGGTGCAAGAGGAACACAAAAGCCATTGTAGACCCGTCACTCTGGGGGGAGGGGAGGAGAGGGGACAATGACACAATGAGGAAATGGCAGAAATGCTAAATGACTTTGTTTTTCATCAAAAAGTTTAGTAGTAAGTAATCTAACTTTATGAATGCCAGTGAAAATGAGGTAGGATCAGAGACTAAAATTACCAAGTAAAACATTACTTAGGCAAGTTAGATGTCTTCAAGTCACCAAGTCCTGAAGAAATACATCCTAGAATACTCGAGGAGATACTTGAGCTTTTAATTTTTATCCAAAAAATAAATTAAAGTAATGAAAGATGTGAGAGATTCCAAAGGACTGAAAAAATGGCAAATATATGTGCCCATCTATAAAAAGTTCAACCCACAGAATTACAGACCAATCAGCTTAATTTGAATATCTGGAAAGGTAATGGAGCAAATAATTAAGCAATCACTTTGCAAACACTTGGATGATAATAAGATAAGTAACAGCATGGATTTATTGGGAACAAATCATGTCAAAACAACTTAATAGCTTTCTTTGACAATATAACAAGCCTTGTGGATTTGGAGGAAGCAGTAGATGTCACGTATCTTGACTAAAATAAGGATTTCATTACTGTTTCACATATCCATCTCATAAACAAACTGGGGAAATACAACACAGATGGTTCTACAATAAGGTGGATTCATGATTGTTTAGAAAACTCTTCCTAGAGTACTTATCGCTAGTTCACAGTCTAGCTGGAAGAAGGTATTGAGTGTGGTCTGCAGGGATCAGTTCTGGGTCTGATCCTGTTCATTATCTTCATCAGTGACTTGGGATAATGGCAGGAGAGTACGCTTATAAAGTTTGCAGACAATACCAACCTGAGGGAGGGGTTGTGAGTGCTTTGGAGGACAGGATTAAAATCCATAATGACTTAGGCAAACTGAAAAAATGGTCTAAAGTAAATTGGATGAAATTGGGAGAAATGCAACTGATTTTTACCTCCCTAAGTGGAGTACTTTGCACAAGTACAAAATGAGAAATGACTGCCTAGGAAGGAATACTGCAGAAAGGGATCTGTGGGTCATAATGATTCACAAGCTGAGTCAACAGTGTAACATTATTATGCGCCTCGCCTCTCCCCACCCCGACCCCCCCCCCCCAGCATAATTCTGGAATATGTTAGTATGACTGTTGTAAGCAATTCTTCTGCTTTACTCCACACTGTTTAGGCTTGGTTCTGGGCACTGCACTTCAGGAAAGATGTGGATTAATTGAAGAAAGTCCAGAGATGAGCAACAAACTTGATTAAAAGTCTAGAAAACATGACCTATGAGGAAAGATTGAAAAAACTGGGGTGACTCTAGTTTAGGAAAGAAAAGGCTGAGAGGTGACAACTCCCCTCCCCGCCCCCCCCCCCCCCCAAAGTACATAAAAGGAGGCTACAAGGAAGAGGGAGAAAAATTGTTAACCTTTGTGGATAGGACTAGAAGCAATGGGCTTAAATTGCAGCCAGGGTAGTTTAGGTTGGTGTTAACAGAGCAAGGGTGTTAAATCCTCAACTGTCTCCGTTAGCCTGGGCTGCCCTAATCCTCTTAAACCCAGGCTAACTGCGGCATGGTGATTAGGCTGGGACAGAGTTTTAGCTTAATCAGGAAACAAGGAGCAGCTGAGGATCTGGCCCAGGGATAGAAGAGCCTGCACAGGAAAACAAGGGAGACATGGCCAAGCTAGGGCAGAACAGAACAGGATAGTCTGACTGCTGGCAAGAAGGAAGCAGAATCTTGAGCCTCTGAACCCCTAGGGCAGAAAGTGGGATGTGGGAATTTACTATGTAAATAAGAGCATGAGGATTGCCCTGTTAATGGCATGGTGAGTCTCTTTGGAACTCGGTGAAGGAAAATGGGGAGGCAGCTCCTAGCTTGCTACAGTTCAACATTAGGAAAATCTTCCTGTCAGGGTAGTTAAGCACTGGAATAAATACTCTAGGGTGGTGGTGGAATTTCTCCAATGACATCAGGGATGGTCTATGTAATACTAAATCCTGCACTGAGTGCAAGGCACTGGATTAGAAGAATTTTTCTAATCCTACCCTTCTATGACTACCGAGAAAGCTTGGCTTTGCCTCTGTAGAAGAGCATGCTTAGTTACTGACTGGAGGTGGGTCATGTGCTGTCTTACTTGCTGTGATATTATTTTTCCTGCTTAATTTGTGTCAGGATGGAGCCCTGGCACCTCAAAATTAACAGCAGTTCATAGCCCCAGTGTCTCTGGGCTTGCTGTGTCTGTTATGAAAGTTTTTTTTTTAAAAAGAACTGCTTGAGCCCCACCACCTAATTGTCTGAGTCTGGGTATCTCATTATAAATTAAGGTCTGAATAAGGGGATGGAGCATGTTCAGTTTAGCTGGAATCTATGTTGATTTTATCTGCTAAAGTCTGAACTGAGCAAGTTTGAACTGGGACATTTTTTCAAAGGCATATAACTTGGCCACATGTGGGTGGATTTTTCCTTAGCCTCATTCTCAGAAATGGCTGAACAACTCTGACTGAAATTTTCCAGAATAATTCAGCCTGAGGCAGATGCACCCAGCATGTAAAATTTAAGCTCAAACAACTAAAGTTCTTTTATAAGCAACTTAAAATTGTCTTAGAATGGCATGAGCTGGGCTATTATAAGAGGTGGTGGTACTATCCCTGCCTATATTGGAAGGGGAATCAACCTACTGTGTGCTTGAACATTGAGATTGGCTTTAGCCAGGTATGTTTCATTCCACTGCACTTCGCCACCCTTCATGTAGTGTGAGCTTCAAATGTGCCTTTTTACTTTTAGTTCTGTAGTGTAACAGTACAGCTTGCTGTACTTCAAATGTCAGTGTGGATGGAAGTCATTTTGGAAAAGATTCATTGGAGCAGAGGGAATGACTGGTAACAGGCATAAGTATTCTTGTTTCAAGGCTTTATCTATCAGTCACTAATATGACTTTCTACTGAAGGCCATTCAATGCCACCAAATATACCATTAGGAGCTAGGCAGTAAAATTGCAAGTAAAATTTTGTGCCTGATGGATGATTCTGGGGTGGGAAGAGGGAACAAGATAAATACTGCATTTTAGTGAATTTATGCCTCTGTTCTATAGTATGTGGTTCCATTTGTATCTAAATTTAATAAATAGTGGTCTGATGCTACTCCCCACAGGAAATCTTTCACCATCTTGAAATGCATTAGAAGTGGACTTGTTAAGCACATACAGCTTGCCTGTATTCCTATTTTCACTGAAACATGGAATTTCTAAATTCTCAGAGTGTAGAACAAAACCACTTCTAAGCACAGTGCGTAGCCAACCACAGTACCCAACTCTGAATGAAACTGAGCTACAGCATACAATTCTTGAGCCCCATCAAGGTCATGGATCTTCAAATCTGACTCTGTATTTTAATTAACAAAAGAGGTCCATTTTTTACTGGTGTAAGTATAACAGTGCAATCATCAAATACAAATAGCTCTGAGCTGCTTTTATTTGTGAGCCAGATGAGATTCTTATTCTTAGGCTCTGTAGTTCTGTTGTCTTATTGAAAGCTGAATGTGCAGGCTATTGTCTAGCAAGGTGGTCGGAGGGGTTTTTGTTTTGTTTTTTGTTTTTGTTTTTTTTAAATTCATTGAGGGAGCAGTATCCTAACTTATTTGCAAAATGAGCTTTTTAAAAAAACCATTGCTGGAATGCCAATTATTTCTGAGCAAGACTAAGTTCTATTATTTTCCTGATATAATCTTTAGCAAAACTATAAGTCACTGGTACAAAGTTATAAGAGCATGTGAATTAAAATTATTTCTGATTAATACACACATTCTGTCATAGCAGCATTTATTTTAACATTTTTGTGCTCTACAGTCTCAGTAGCATTGTCCTAGCTGGCAAGGTGGAAGGATAGCCATATTTCAGAAACACAGCAAACTCATCACTTTTTTTTTTCTCATTGCACCATCAGTGGAGGGATTCAGGCTATCAAAATTTAGTTTTTAACCTACAGTTTCTGGTCTTTTTTAAAACTTGGGCAGTGGTGTTGCTAACTTGCTAGTACATTTATGGTACACTAGAAACTTCTTAGAAACCTAAAAAAATCCATGTTTATTGCACTTTAATATGTGATATGTTGTAGGAGACAAATTTTTTTAATAGAAGGATGTCTATCTCACTGTAATCTTTATTTTGTGGATTCCCACACACCTCCACACATTGTGGTAGCATACCATATCAATCTGCTTACAGTGCCCCAGCACTGATTGCTCTACAGAGCTGAAGTGCCATGTATCAAGGGAGGTCAGAAATTAGGAAGGCTGAATACAGAAATGAACAATAGGTTTGAGAACACTTATTGCAACCCTCATTAACAAGAGCTAGAACTTGCAATGCATCTCAAAGTGGTTATGCTTAAAACTTTCCAGCTTTACCTTTGATAACTTTAACTCCATATTTCAGGTGGGAAGTTTAAATATGACCCCTTGACTACTTTGGAAATATTAAGTCTGCAAGCCATGGGTGAACTGAAATATCTATTGGGACTGAACCTCAAAGTTTTATCTAAACTTTGCATCAGAACTGGTGATGTCTTCAAACCTCCACGTTTTTGGTTTGGACGTGAGTCAGATGACAAATCCATGTAACATTTGATTATGAAACCTATTGAATACTGGACCCCAGTAAAGTAGCAAAGTTATATTGCTTTGCCTATGTGTGTTCTGATGGAATTGGGCTTTTAATTTTAATTGCTTACAATTTGGCAAAGAATGGAATTTCGCACCTGAGATGTGACACTAAGGAACCTGAGATTTTTAGAAGTCTTTGTGGGGATTCTTTTGCTAAAAATGACATTAAGATCGAATGACCATGAGGCATTGTGTTTCTAGCACACCCTGCTCCTATTGGGATCAGGGTTTTGCATGACCAGGTAATATGTTGAGCATGACTTTTCCTGTGAACATTGACTACAAAGTTGTCATCAGCATCATGTTGGGTAATGGCTCATGGTAGCTTTCTGGATTGTTAGCAACTTCTGGAGGCTAACTCATGGGTTAGTGACTCCTGGAGGCTTTCTACATTGAAACTTGCTACCAAATTAAATTAAAATGAGGGTTCAGTAATTCTTTGTATGTTTTACTTTGTGCTGAGTCAGGTACTATAAGCAGGGATTAATGTAAGTGGTACTCATGAGCACCTAACATTTCAAAAAGTGTACTGAAAACTTCTCCCAAAGGCTCACATGCCTACCAGCATACCCTGCACAGCCTATCCGAAACCACACCACCCTACGGCGCTCCCAGCCCCTGCTGCTGGTGGCCCAGCTCCCGGGCTGGATCCAGCTGCCAGCCCCTGCAGCTGCCTCTGACCCTGGGCCGTTTCCAGCCCTGCCGCCGGCCCCAGCTCCCAACCTGGATCTGGACCCTGACCTCTGCTGCTGCCGCCACCGCCTGGTGACCCTGAGCTGGCTTCTGCCTTCATTCCCACTAGTCCCTGGCTGGGGCTTGATGCTGTGATCAGTTTCCTTCCCCTGGGTAGGAGCCAGCCACTGCGTGCCCTGACCCAGGGCAGCTGCTGCCCCCCAGTGCCTACCTGCAAGGAGGGATTTAAATTTCCCTCCTCTTCTCTTGCTCTGCACCTTCTCTGCTCAGCTACATGCTGCAGAGCAGGAGACTTAAAAGAGCTGGTGCACCTCTTTGCACCTGCATTGCTGGCTCGGGACTTGAGGCACTGGCTTGGACCCTCTAGGCTCCTGCCCCCTGTGCTCAGCACCAGCAACACCTCTGGAGTAAACCCTGAGGCCTGTCGGTGTTTGAGACCGAGAAAGGTATTTAATACCCAACCCAGAGCTGCTGTAAGAGAGACACTGAGTGACATCCAGGCAGGGATGAGGGTGGTGGTGAGGCTGCCAGCTGGAGCAGGCTGCGGGACTGCTGCAGGGGACCATCAGCTGCTGCACTCTGGGTAATTGCAGGGTAGGAGCCTGGGCCTACAAAGGGACTTAGGCATTGCAGTGCACATCACCCAACTTTTAGGTGCCTAGAAATACACGGGAATCAGCAAAGCCTATGTTTAGACACCTCTCACTCCCGGGCATTATATATAGGTGCCCAAGGGTGGGACCTACAAAAGCCAGCACACTAGGTGGGCAGCTAAACTAGCCAATGGAAGATGCTGATGGAGGGAGTGTGTCCTAAGTCCTGCTCCTCATGGAGTTCAGTGCCTAAATCTGGGCTGCAGAGAGATCTCTTTTTGCTTCATGATCCACAAATGAGTCAGGTGGCTCAGGTGCTCAAAGCATTTCTTCTGGAGTACAAGTTAGACATCTGCCTAACTTTACATGAAAGAGCCTGTGGGATGCAGGGAAGACTGCTTTATAACCTTCCATGATTAGACTACTCACTTTGGAGCTGGGAGATTCCAGCTTAGTTACTGCCTTTGCGTGGTGAAGATTTAGATGCCTAAGTTCTTTATGGAGTTGGGCTTGGGTGCCTTGTTAAAAATCAGCCTGAGATGCTGATATATTTGCTTAAAGTAGTACTTGAACCAATCCACTGACACAGAGAACTAAAATTTGTTAGGATTTGAGACGTAGTGCAAGACTTTTTTTTTTTTTTTTTTTTTTTTTTTAATGCTTTTGCCTGTGTTCGAGATTGAGCTTATTTTGAGTCTGTGTGGAAAAAAATCTCTTGGTTTTTAAATCTTATTTCTATTGTTTTATATAAAATACTATGCATGTGCCCAGATAAATCATTATAAAAAGTTACATGAATTTTAAGATGATGCCTTCTATTTATCAGCATCCAAAAATCTCTGTAGGAACATTTTGGGATTTGGTCTATACAGACAGTGGGAGTGCAGAAATAACTTCCATTCCTAGATATTTGGGATATCCCTAAATCTTTCTGGGTGTGTCCTCAGACCTTTCTCTGAGATGGAGAATTATCTCCTTTTTGTGGATGTGGTATCTAAGGCACAGAGAGTGATAAGCAGTAGTTCCTATAGCAAGACTATGACAGAGCTACAAATACTCAAACCAGATCATCCTAGTCCCAGTCTAGGCAGTTAATGCTTTGATTTCTATGCCAATAAAATAAAGATTTTGTGTATTAGTGTCTTTTGTAGCAGTTTAAACTAATGATGCTACTTATTCCAATACTTGTGTTCTTTTAGGTGGTCACTAGATGGCGTTGTTTGGGTGCAGAAGCTAAGGAAAATATCAGTAATGTTTCAGTAGGAATCTATTGATTCCACAGAATTTCAGGTCACTGTCTTCATCTGCACATTTAAGAATTATTTAAAAAAAACCCACTTCTGAGTCCATTCTCCATGTTGCATTTTTAATAAAAATTAGTAGTTGTAATTCCTTTTTGACATGTTTTAGAAATATAACATGATTATAATTAAAACACACTCTCTCCTATTGCAGAAGGGCAATCCTCTAAGGGATTACACTGTTTTAAGGAAGGACTCTGTTTAATTACCTGATCTTAATTTTACATGCAAGGAGCAAGACTGTTGGAACCATAGCACATTTATGTTCTTGCAGTCTGACTTGGACATAATCAGCTGTATTGTTAGAGTTCCTAATGCCCTTTTCTATGTAGGGATGGAGTCTGTTGGCTTATAGATGAATGTAGATGTGCCTGTATAATACTATATTTTTATTCAGTCTCCTTTTCGTGTTGACTCCACAGCTCTATGTATCCGCACAAATATAAAAGACTAATAATAAACAGTCCAGATAAAATGACTAGGCCTTCTGAGGACATAAAACTGAAACCAGGCAACATAAAACTTCCTTCAACCCACCCACCTGGCAAAGTTCCAGGACAGCTGTGCTCTGGACCTCAATAAACATGGTCATTTGCCCTCTTTGTGGTCAGGTAAGGGAAGGGAGTGAAGTTTTCTAACACAACTCCTTGGAAATGCTCTGTCACTAATCCTCTTGTTAAACAAGCTAACATTATCTTGAGCTCTTCAAATGATCGCAGCTTTGATCATTATCAGACTGGGAGAGGCAGTTGCTAAAATAGTTCCGGGTCGAACTCCATAGTACTTGTTATGTCACAAACCAAGAACTTGAGTGCAAAATACCCGTCTAATGTGCTTTCCATATGAAGCTCAACACAAAGACCAATGCAGCATATAAATCAGTGGTTCCCAACATTTTTGCCTCAAGCCAGACGCACCATTTTTACAACCCTGAAGGGCCACCAGTCTCCTCCAGCAGCTCTCCCTCCCCATTGCAGCCGGACGGAAGGAGGTCAGTCAGTAGGCTGCCCCTTTGCTGGTCTCCCATCTTCCTGGCTACAGCAGGGAAACCACATGTGTCCTATAGCCCTGGGTCCCAGGGCAGTGGCTCCTTTCTGTAGCCAGAGGGATGGAAAATCAATGCTCCCCTCCATCTGGCTGCAGCAGGGACCCCAGCACCTATGAACCTAGATGGAGTGCTTTTCTGTGCTCCCTGCTACAGACAGGAGGAGGGGAGTGCTGCCCTCCCATTCCCTTGGCTTCAGCAAAGAACCTGTACTGGTCTTTTAGCCCTGTGGAAACATGCTCTGCTTCGGTCCTTAGGCAGTGGCTCTGTTCTGCAGCCAGGAGGAGTGGAGCCAGAGGCCATAGGTTGGGAAACACTGATATTAGTGCTCAGCATAAATTTCTGAATGATCCTGGCATGTCCCACAGTGCTGTATAGTAGTAGTAGGTGGCACTTTTCTCCCTCCATCAGTAGAATAAAGACGGTGGTACGGAAGGAGCTATAATTCAGATTAGATATAAAGTTGGTTTCTTAATTCCTTATCTTTGGAAATGCCAGCAGGATTTTTAAGACAATACTTTGAACCTTAAATTCCTTCTACACTACCGCGTTGCAATTTCAGTTCTATATAGTATTTCATACTTCTGATTCTATGATCTTGTGTAGCGCTGTCATGCAGACCTAAATAGCTATGCATTGCATCAAATTTTGCTGGACTTCATTGATAGCTGTCGCAGCCCTGTCTGCTTGCCTAGCTGGTTTCACTTCCCTTACCTGCTGGCTCCATTTTCATCTGGCTATCTCCATCCAGTTGCCTGCTCATGTTTCTCCACTCCACTGACGTCTAATCTTGCTTTCCTTGCCTTTCACCTACTTCAGTGTTCTCTCCAGTCCAGCACTGACTCTATTCTGTATAAGTTATTCATGCTGCACTCATGGAGCCCACAAAAGCTTATGCCCGAAGAAATTTTAGTCTTTCAGGTGTCACAGGACTCTCGTTACCACGCTAGATTCTGTGAGCCTTCCAGTTTGAATTATGCAATGTGACTAACATCTTGAAAATGTTTGTTCTCCTATCTGTCTCTCTCCTCAGTGACAGAATTGAGTGCAATGGAGTGTCTTGTTTTGGTAGGGTGATATTTTTTTCCTGTTCTTGTATTTTAATATACCTGCTATGTATTTGTATTAGAGAAGGGGAGGGCAAAGAATCATGCCTTGTGTTTGGGACAGAAGTTGAAGAAGGCCCAAGATAGCCCTCGTATCCTGTGAGAGTTCATGTCACAGTATTGGATTGTCTCTTAGAGAGCTGTCTGCCACGCAGACAAGCTTTATTCTTATTGTAATGAGAGGCTAGTGGTGTAAGTGCAATATCCCAACACAACTCATTGGACACATCTCTCTAGGAGATACTCGTGCTGTTTTGTGTGTTACTCTGGACACTTGCCACCTTTCTCAAATGAGACAGTAGTATCTTATGGTTGACTGTCTTGAGTACTGCAGAGTTCCAGGAGAGCCAGAATGGAAGTTTATCCATGGATGGGAGGTGCCCATTCCTTGCTAAAGTAGTTGCAGGTCTCATAGACTTTAAGGTCAGAAGGGATCAGTATGATCGTCTAGTCTGACCTCCTGCAAAATGTTCTAGGTCTTGCTTTGAATGCAAATGGTGTTGAATTAGGAGACAAATGTTAGCTTCTATTAAGCGTGTCTATTATTGGCCTTTGGCAGGTTTCTCCATGAGCTTGCTCAGAAATGGAAAGTTTAACACTGGGTGGTGGTTGGCTACAACTGATGTGTATTGAGAAGGCTTCCTCAGGATAGGTCAGGCTACTGCATATGAAATGGTCACTGAATGAGCCATGGGATGGCACAAGTTGCTCATGATGCTCTCACAAGTGAGGAGGGGCATGAGTTGAATTCACAAGTCTTGGATTGAGACTTCCTTAGCACTTCTTGATGACAGAATGTAGTGAACTGTGGGAATACAGAACTGTGAGAATACAGTTTTCTGTGAAGTAGGTTGAAATTTGTCACTGCTGGTGTTTGGTATTGAGGCAGGCTGTAAGCACTTGGTCGATGCAGTTTACTACTCTAGATTACTTTAGCTCCTTAGGGAGGATTTGGTAGCTTCAATTAAATCTTGTCCTGGTGTGTCTGCTTAATCAGTGACAATAATACCCACCAACACCACCACTGGTTCCCAGTCCCAGTTTCTTTTTCCTCTTCCTGCAAATTTCTGCCAGCTTTCAGTCCCACTCTACTGTTCCCATCTCACCAGGCATAGCTCTTGTGACCTCCCCATTCAAATGGGGCAGCTTTCTCTTCCATGCTGTCTTGGCCCAGTAGTGTGTCCCTGAGAACGCAGGACAGACAGACTTCATGCTCTTGGCTTAGATGTTCAGAGCTGCAACTGCAAGAGAAGTCCTGTTCTGCTCCTAACTGGAGGTGCCCAGTATGGATGTAATCTTCATAGAATTTAGCTGCAAAACTCTAACAAGTCTTTTTCATAGTCTTGGCCAATTTCTTTTTCTTTTTTCTTTTTTTTTCTTTGTGGATTTTCATAGGGACAGGAAAGTTACAGACCACCCCATACCAGAATCTCAAATTCCTGCTCCAAAGTTTAGGGGCATTAGAACATTTCAAAGGAAAGGTTGCCAAAGAGTTTTAAAAACTTGGGAGGGGGGAGAGACTGCAACTTGTGCATAATTACAGTTTTAAAAAAACCAAACCAACCAACCAACCTGGTTGCTTTTCAGCTGTGATAAAACCAGAGATATTTAAATCCCAGACATGCACTTTTGTTTTTTCTATGAGCCAGCACAGAGCTGAATACTTTTTCAGTGAAACTAAAAAGGACTCTTGTGGCACTTTTAAAGACTAACAAATTACTTTAAGGCATAAGCTTTCATGAGCATAACCCACTTCTATTTGGGGCAGCTTAAAAACTTGAAGCTAGTTTTAGAGTTCTACCACTTTGAAAAATGGCATGAAATAAACCTTTGGGAATATAGTTACAGAACTGTCACTTTGCAGTGCACAAATATCTGGTCTATGATTGTTCTAGATAAGATCTAAATCTTGATATTTTCTCCTCTTCTGGGATGCACTGTGAATTCTCTTAGGATTTAAAGGTCTTTTTGTTGTTGTTTTCCCTCCAAGGTAGAAAATGTTATAGTGGCTTTGCTAGCTGTAAAACTACACAGTACATTCAATCTTAGAGTATTATTGAAAGTCTATGAAAGAGGCTGCTTTGCTCAACTCCACTACTTTCTGCCATCCTCAATAAGTGTGTCTAAGGAAGCTAGTCTTGTGCTCTTCTGAAATTCTGTATTTTTTATCTTTTTCTTTTTTTGTTGTAACCTTGCAAATGTCTTCATGGAGAAAGACAGTACCTGCTGGTGGGGAGCTTATAGTCCAACTCAAACAAATGAAATTGAAGGAAAGTTTAAAATGAGTTATTAAAAATTGAAATATTTCACTTCAAAGTGTCAATTTTTCCTATCATGCACAGCTGAGCAAAACCGACAAACTTGTAGAATTTTGGTGTTATCAAATCTGCTTTTTATTTAATTTTTTTTATTAATGTTTGGAATGAATAATTTTGCTCAGCTCTGGCCTGGGTGAGGAGGCTTGTGGCAGGGGGTGGGTTAGAATAAATTCCTGGAAAAAATGAGTTTGAGGGGAAAGACTTTTTGGCATGAGATCCTGCTCCTATTGAAAATGAATGCAGCCAAGATTTCACTCAGGGCAAGTAGGATGTGGAATGCTGTTCCAGGAGTGAGGGTTGTGTGAAAATGTAAAACAGAAGCTAAGGAATCCTATTGCTAAAAGAAGTGTACGTAATGAGGAAGAGTAAAATGGAGTTGAAGACAGGCTTATAAAAATCTTTATTTCAAATCTAGGGCATTTAAATAGTAAAGGCAATAAAGATGATTTGGCAAGTAGGTGGTGGTGTGTGTCAGGAAATGAATACTCTCTCTCTTTGGTGTCTCACTCCTGATAGATTAGATTATTTTTAAATAATTGTATTATCTTTTCAAGACTGCAGAGTGGGCCCTGTTTACCTAATAACTGAAAAATGAATTAGAGTTAATATGTTGGTTAGTAAATTGCCACTTCCACATGGCATTTTTGTGGTTGACTGAGAGTTCATAATGTGGTTTATGCTGTAGTTTCTTTTGTGACAGGCTGTTTTCCTAAGGCCTTTCTCTGTCACTGACAACATAATACTTCAGATCTGCTTTGATTTAGCCCTCCTTTATTGATCTCAGCTTGGAGAGTAATGTGGGTTAGAATGCTGTCATTTGATTATGTTGGGTGAAAAATGAGATCTACTTCAGTTTCTTTTAATTCTTATTTCTGCATGTTGTAAGACAATGTTATCACTTATGCATTACATATATTGTACATCTAAAACAGATAAGGCAAGAAAGATAACTGATCAAATTACCTCTCCTGGGGTGATTCTTTATATCTGGTTTCTGCTATGTTTGGCTATTTTTTCTTTGTTCTCTCCACTCACTTTGTTTTCAAACACTTTTTGTCTTATATCCCTTGTTCTGTAACTGGCTCAGTTCACCAGGTTACCTCAGTTCTAAACACCTAATTAAAATGTACATTAAAGCATATTAAAATAAAATCGCAATAACTCAAACTAATATTTTTGCTTATCCAGCTGAAACTTGCTTTTATCTGTCTACTTTTTGTCATCTTTTCTTTGCTGTCAACCCCCCTGGTTACATCCAGTTCTTATCTAAAACTAACAATTCCTTCATGACCCTTTGCTTCACTTTGCTATTTGCACAGGACAAGGATTTTATAGATAATACACACTGCCAGTTTCATGATTCACATAATTCCAAAACACTCTCAGCTAAATTCTGAAATTCTGCATTAGCAGGTACACATATAAAAAGCAAAAATTCATTTCTCATAATGCTATATAATTTCTCTAACATTATTTAGTACATTTGACCAACATCATTCATTAGTTTTCAACAACCTATTGTTTATCTGTGATGACACTCAAAATGTGGTGGTTTTTTTTTTTAATGCAAGTCATCTCCTCTCCCAAAGAACACCATGATCAGACTGATGATAGATGATATTAGTTAACATGTTAACTTGAATACCTATTTTAAAAACAGTTTCTAACTTACCAGTTCTTTATATAAGACACAACCAAACTTCCTTCAAGCTCAGAGCAGTTCAATCATAAGATGAGTGAAGGGAAAGTTAATTGCTGATTAGTTGTAGGATCTCAGTGTGGGTCTTTGGAAGTATTTGAACATGGAGAGATCAGTGTCTTTTTTACCAGCTCAGGAAAGTGTTCCATCTCTAAGGTGGGTGGGGAAAAAGCACAGAGATGTGAAATAATGGGGTTTTCAGGCTGGCGTCCCTGGAAAGGGAGCAGGGTAGATGTGGGATGTGGTAGGAGGGGTGAAGTTAGGTGTTCTCTGAAGTGAATAGCAAAAAGATTGAACATGATGTGGTGGCAAGTAGGGAGCCAATGCAGTAACTAAAGCGGGGGAGAGAAATAGTTCAAGTAACAAGCAAAGAACAAAATGTTGTCTGTGTTTCCATATAGCCAAGAAAGAATGGGGATCAAAAGGTGTGTTTTTTAAAAGCTGAGGGAGAGGCAATTTACTGTAAACAAGGTAAGGATCATGAACTGAACCAGAGTTCTTGCCCTGTGCATGGAAAGAAAAGTTGAATCATAGAAATGTTATGAAGGGAGCTGTGCTCAGTGTGTGGTAAGATTCAGAGAAGAAGGGAGACATGGTGGTGAGTTGAAGATGCTACTTGCATGAATAGGGGAAGAGTTTTAGAAAGGAACTGGGAATTTAAAAATAAGTGGGGGGGAAGTAGTGCTGTGTGACAAGGACTATGGTGGACCAGGAGGAAGAGAATAAACTTGTTTCAAAAATTATCTCTGAAGTCATGAGGATTCTCTTCAGAAGTGGGGAAGTTCAACATCATGTGAAGTAATTGGATGTTTGTGAGGTATGAGACTGGGGTCTCATCTACACTGAGATCGCTGCATCAGTCTTCATGGATGAACACAGTGGGATCAATTGAGTGACCAGGGTGGACCCACTCAATCGATCGCAGAAGTACGCTCCCTTTACTGCAGTAACTCCATCCCCCCAAAAAAGAATAATGCTGCATTGAAGGGAGAGCATTTCCTGCATTTCCCGTCTACCCAGTATGGCAGAGTAGATTAGGCCTTGGTGAAAGCTGTGAAGGAAAGAATTTAACCTAGTCGAGGGAGAAGTGAATGGGGAGCAACAGATAAAGTGGCAGAGAAAATACGGATATTGATAGACTGGAGGTTACAGAAGGTCTGGATGAAAGGGGATGCAAGGAGACTGATAGCCAACATTAGAAAGAAGAGCTGATTAGAGGGAGACAACTCGAATGCTATGGAAGAAAAGGAGCAGTGTAACTTGTTTCTTGATCTGCTGTCTGATCTAACACTTGGAATACAACTTTTACTTTGTGTCATTTATTTGGGTTTCTTTTTTCCTGGTGTAATAAAGCTGCCACTTCCTGACAGTGATATTTTATTAAATTGTGGAGTAGATGCTTAAAAGGCAAGTTGTTCAGTCTCTTGGGGGGGACAAACGCACTTGCGGTAGAAAAACACTAACGTGTTGTCTTGCATTATGTGGGGTAAGGACTATAGGGGACTTAGCAAGTCATGTTTATTTTGTAATACTTTTATTGAAGGTAAACATACTGTGTGTGTCCCATGCGGATAAGTGATTCAGTGCCATGCTCAGGTTGAGAAATCAGCTACTCGAAGTCAATAAACACAGGCTTCACAATAAAATCTCTAGCTCTGATATCTCTCAACATCACTCAAGTCTGGTCTACTTTTGCTGACCAAAGTCAGGGTTTTTTTGTGCCAAAACAGTAGTGTACACATTGACTCAACTCACTTGAACTTTGTGACAAAATAAAACCATCTTAATGAGAGGCCTAGAGCTTTTTGTGCCAAATTTGTGAAAAGGCATCAGTGTAGACACTGCACTTGGCTATCTTGTTGTAAATGAACTCCAGGAAGTGCCCCGCAATGCCCATTCTGGTCACTCTGGCCATCAGTTTGAATGCTGCTGCTGGAGAGCCATGCACCCTCCCCCTTTTAAGTCCTGGGAATTTTTTTAATTCCACTTCCTGTTTCTTCAGCATGAAGAGCTCACATTTCATCCTCCCATCTGACCATAGCAGTTCCATTCACCAAACACTCTCCTACTTGAAGTTCACTGGAGCCTCTGGATCTGCTTGGCATTTGTCCCTCTGGTGCAGAGCCAAAGACCTGCAACTTCTATTACAAGGTGGCAGCTATCCTCAGCGATGGACTCCACCACCACAAGATCCATAGATATCTCCACATACCCAGAGGCAGTGGATATTGGATTAACCCTAATGAAGTAGTCATGGACAATTATGGAACATAACACCAGTTTGGAGTGTCTGTCCTGCTTTTGACGGTCTGCCCTGAGGTATGCACTCACAGTTAGGGTCAACTCATAGACTTTAAGGTCAGAAGGGACCAGTACGATCATCTAGTCTGACCTACTGCAAAATGCAGGCCTCAAGACCTCACCCACCCACTCCAGCAATAGGCCACCAACCTATGACTGACTTATTTACCTTCTTAAATCATGATTTAAGGACTTTAAGATACAGAGAATTCACGGGTAGGTGAGCCATGCCCTGTGCTACAGAGGGAGGCGACAGTGTGATGCTATCTATTCAGTGTTGTGATTTCTGTGACACAAGATGGTAGTAGCTTGTCCAGTAAAGAATGGCAGAGTTTGCAAGGTCAACTGTATTGATGGGAAGATTGTTTTAAGACACACCTCCTTTTTCTGCTGTGTACTGTCTGTCTCCTGCTTGAAGCGAGGTGGTAAGTTCAGTAGTGCCGTCTTCCTCCAAACATGAAGGGATCCATGTCTTTGGAACATCACTACTGAGTTACTGAAGATGGGTCAGAGTATCATTTTACTTTAGCTGTACAAGATCTTTCAGGTCATCTGCACACTATCATCCCCGATGAATGGAAGAGGGGTTGTTAGCTTGCCTTTGTTCAAAAGAGATGAAAGGCTGACTGTAACAACAATAGATGTATTGCTCTTGTGATACATCCAGGGGAGAGGTTAGCTGGAAAGTGATAGGACCATATAAATGTTCTAGAATGCTCGGGGCCTTGTTCCCTGCAGTCTAGCCAGGGTTACTATAGGGCAATTAGGAGCAGCTGAGGCCAGTTAAGGACAAGCCAGATGTCTGATTAAACCCACCTGCTCCAGACAGGCAAGAGAGGGACCTGGAAGCAGAGTTGGAGGAGTGTTATGCTATGTGAAGGAGCAGAGAAGAATCCTGAAAAAGGTACTGGGATCCGGAGGGGAAAGACTGGTGCAAGTAGAGTGGAGATGCTTCTCAGCCACTGAGGCCTGAGGAAAGAGACCCTGCCCAGATGCAGAGGGGCAGGGAACAGGGAGCTGACAGGACAGAGGGGGGAATAGCCCAGCAGATGTGCTTTATTGCAATGGAGAAAGCAGTGATCAACTGTTGTACAGGAAATTTAGTACCTTTAAAAATGCATCATGGGATTTTCAGGGCACATAAAATACAGCCTCATGTTTTTAGTCTGTTTGAAATGTCTGAAGAATACAAAAGTAAACTGCATAAAAATTAAGTTTATTCAGTTTGATGAAGGAATCAATCAAGCTGCCTAGATTTGAATGGTGACTTGAACAAGATTAAATAATTCAAACCAGACTTTTTGAGACTACTGAACCATTCCTGTAGTAGATCCTAAACAACTGATTTCAACTGTGTGTGCATTGCACCCCCACCACCTATTTCCTTTAATTCTTAATTTTGCTTCTCCTTTTTTCCAGAAAATGCTTGTCAGACATTCTTATTCCTTCTCAATTTTATATAGTTTTTTAAATGATTTAACATTTATATTGCAGTAGCACTGAAAGACCACTACCAGATGGAGCCATGTCTTGTTAGGTGCTGAACAAGTATATAATCAATGTACAATCTTTGGGGCAAGACTGGTGAGAATCTCCCATACCCAATTGATCCATGGGAATGCAGGTGGAGTTCTATAAAACAAACACTCCACTCTCCCCACACGACCCCCTTATCCTTGTTTTCTGCACATTTAAGGTGTACAAACCAGAGGACACCTAATGGGTTCTTAACAATTTATATTTCCATAGCATTGTGTGAATGATAGTTCTCACAGCACTTCTGAGAAGGGGGGGGTAAGAACACTGGGGTTTTTCCCCCCTTTCAAAGGTGGGGACATTGAGATGAAGAAAGGTGAAATTACTTGTTTATAGCAAGTAGTCTCTTTGCAACTAAAGTCTCCTACAAGGCCATTCTTGCTTAAGTCACAAGTGACAGTTTTGGCCTCATTCTAGAGTCTGTGTTGATATTGATCCACATCCTGAAAACACTGTACAACCTCAGGTATCTGTCAGCCTTTCTGCTTTGAAGAGGGCCAGAACTAGAAATCAAACGTGATTACAGGTCAGATTGAGGTACATTTTTAGGCTGCTGCATTATGCTTGGCTCTTTCATATTATCAATCCTGCACTTCTAAATTCCTGTGGTTGTGAAAGTTTCATGAACTCAGAATGAATAGTTGTTTCTAAAACCAGCTTTGAAATTAAATCTCCAATTACATTTCTGCAAATAAACTATAATCCATTAAAAATTTCTTTCCCCTTCCCACTATGCTTTGATTTCTCTCAAGTGAAATTTATCTAATTTCTATGGCTGTCATTCAACAAGGAGATGCTATCCTCTGAGTATTATATCCTGCTGCACTACCCAAAACATCAAGTGGGAAAGTGGATGTCTCTTAAAGCAGCCCCAGATATCTCTCTCAAATAGTGTGATAGAGACCATTAAAATGTTGCCATTTGAAAATTACTAATGCTGTTGTGGTACTAAGTTGTAAAAGTAATTTTGTTACAGTTTTAATAAAAAAAAAAAAAAAAAAAAAAAGACAATGAGGGTAATACACGTCAGGGGACTTTATAGTAATGTCCCTAAACTTCCTATTTCTACTTCTGGTAGATGTCTCAATCTCTTCAGTATTCATTTGTCTTTTAGAAAATGCAGGAAATATAAGCCCAGATATTTCAGAGCACTGTACAGGCTGACCCCTGCATAATTCTTGCTGTAAAAATCGGGGGCTTTGATTGATAGCTAAATAAGCATAGTCCATGGAAGGAATCCTACTTCTCTATTTGTCCGATACTGCATCAAGGACAGTTTTGTGGGCTTTAAAAATTAACACCTGTTAAAGAAAGAAACACTGGGAGGGGAGGGGGTAAAGTCTTACCCATTGTAATAATTGCAAACATTTCAATATATAGTATATTAAATTAGCATACTTAATTATTTAACATGTTGGCTACAAATTGTTCATTATGCACTATGATTGAGATAATTCAACTAAAAGAAAAACAGTTAGAATTTTTGGCACCAGGGACCCATAATAAAAATAATACAAAATCAAAGGAGAATTTGCAGTATTAACAAGCAGTTTATTTACCATGTAAGAGATTTCTGTGGTATGAACATAAATCAGTGAATGACTAGATTGGGTTGGCAGCTTCCAGGATTTACCTAAAATGACAACATGCAAACTTTCTGTTAGGCAAAGCTATAAAATAAAACTTTTTCATTTATGTGGCAAATTTTCCGTTGTTACTTTTCTCCATGAGTAGAGATAGAAGAGGGCCTGGATCTTGTCAATTTCACTTTACTGTTCCATTGGGGTTAAGAAACAAAGAAAGATGCACAGAAAAACAGGCAGATAAGTGGGGAGAGAAAGTGAAAAATATTGGTATTCTAACATTTTACATAACTGAAAATATTGTGAATTAGCTCCTTCCCCTTCAAAAAAACCAAAAAACAAACAGGTTCTTTTGACAGCAATATTTCTGGGAAATCCATGCTTTTGTTCCTCTCCAAAGAGGATGCAAAACTGAAACAAGTGGCCTGTTCCCATCCAGCTCAGGTGTCTGTTGAAGCCGCTTCATGATTGTGTGAGAGTTGGGGCATGTTAGGGAGCAACTGCTCTGTATAGCTTATGTAGAAGCAAACCTTGCAGGCCTCAAATTTGCTCAGCAACAGCATGACTTATAGAAGAATGGGGGGAAGTGCAAAGATAAAAATGATATAGTCTGAGAAGGAAAAGGAAAAACAACTGGCCTCTCAAGGTTGAAGTACTCTAATAAGATAAGCTGTCTCTGAACTGTTTTTCTGTTTTTGTCCTCCATTCCTGAAGAAGGGTGTTTGGAGGTGGGGAGGATGTACAATGCATCTATATTACGATTGGCTGTTAGCAGCACAGTTCTTCAGGGATTTACTGCAGGTTGGGTCAGTATGGCCCAAAATTTCTTAAGATGCATTCTCGTGTCCAATTTATTTAATTTTTTTCTTTTTCTAGGATTGGATCCAGAACAACCTATGCATATGTAGGCTGTTAAACTCCTTAGGAATGAGATTATTTTTATACTTGCTAGAAACATGTTACCTTCTGTATGTTCAGCAACATCTGCTGTTTTGTCCTGATCAGGATTTCTTAAGTATTTAAAATTCCCAGTAATCCGAGGTCTAGTCTCTTTAAAGATCGCCTTTTATTTATAGTTATTTTTCTGATCTTTCTTCAATTGTCTTGGAGTTCTATAAGATGGCTGATTAAATCTCTTGACCAAATTCTCCTCTCAAATATCAACATGAAAATTATTTGATAAAGAGAGCTGAGAATATATACATTCTCTACATGGAGAACTTTGGACTTTGGTTGGGTAATGTTCCCCCAATCACATAAAGAAAATAAAGATTAATTCATCTTTTTTGTTTCTCTCTCTCTCTCTCCGCCCCCCTCCCCACACCATGATAAATTCTCAAAGGAAAATGATAGCTGAATAATTCATACAAATTAAATTCTAAGGCATTGCCAATAAAATGAGGATGGGGGCATATATATGAGGGGTGGTAGAGGTTACAAGACAAGGAGGAATCAGATGTGCTTTCATTCGTGAGATGACTTAAAGATTTCCACTGTGAAAATATCTCAAAACGACTATTAATGCTGCATACTCTTGAAAATCTACTGATTCGACTTTATGCAACCTTGGTGATCAAAACTATATACCAAGTGTTGGTTTCTAAATAGTAGAGACATCTTCACATCAATACACCCAAAATTAATGGCGCACAGATATGCTGTTGCGGCAAGTAGGGATGGATGAATTCCTTCTGTATAATTTCAAACATATTTGTGGTTTGAAACATTCTAAGTGTCTTTGTTTTTAATGTTACTGGATGAGGTTTGTTACCTGGTGAGAATTCTAATTGGAAATAAGTTGTCCAGATTTCTTAGCTATGGCTGAAGAAAACTTGTGGAGTGGTGGTTGTCAAAGTTTCTGTCCATGCTCACCAGAGGCTGGGACTGCTCTGCAGTGGCTTGATCCCAAGGGGACTGCAGTAACCTCTATTAGCTTTTGAGAGCTACAAGGAACCATTAAGGCAACCAGCGAATATTAGGGCCTGGAGGCAGGGATGAATTAAGGCCCCGGGGGCCTCTGGATGCCCATCCCACTGCAGTGGTGCCCTGCCTAGGGGCAAGGCAGCACTGGCCAGGGGGTGGGAGGGAAAACTGGTGGGCTCGCACTCAGTGGGGCTTGGCCAGCAGTGTGGAGGGATGGGGCCAGAGTGCACAGCACTCCCGCCCTACCTCTGGCCTAGCGGTGGCAGGACCAACTGGAGGCAGCAGCACTCTAGGGTCAGGCTTGCTGTCAGGCTGCTGTGCTGGGGCTTCCGTGGCTCAGGCTTTCCTGGCCGGTCCCCAGGAGCCCTTGCGTGATGGCTCGGAATTGCTCCTGGCCTTGGAGTGCTGCCACCAAAGGCTGCACCATCACCATGTGCCAGCCGACCCTGCCCCTGGAGCTCAGCTGCCACGCACCAGCCCACCCCACCCCTGGGACGCACCAGTCAACCTGGAGGCAGGGCAGGGCAGAGCAGGAACACCACAGACTGCAGCCTCTGGCCCAGGTTCCACATCCCCTCAGCACCACCTGGGTTCCTCCCTGTACCCCCAAGACCCCAGTCAGCACTGGATCTTTGTGAGGCAGTGGGAGCCCAGGGCCCCCCTTTTCCCCTAGGCCCAGGGTTGCAGCCCCTAAAGCTCCTGCCTTGATCTGGCCCTGCATGTAGGATCCCTGGCACCCAAGCTGGCATCTTGACGAGGGAGAATGGTAAAGGGAGCTACTGTTGTGGCACAGCATCACACACAGGATTTTCCCCTTCAAGAGAGAGCTTTTTCCAGGATTCCATCTGTGAGGTTTAGGATTACTTAGTGAAATGTTGTGAAGAGTCTAGCCCAGCATCAAGACCTTTATAAGTAAACCTCTAATGTGCCAACTGACTCCAGGAAAGTGATTTTTTTTTTTTCAAACTCTTTTTTCTCAAGACCCAGTTAAGAAAAGTCATTTATGCCCGTGGCATAAATACAATTATATCTTTGAGCAATGCATGCCAGTCTTTTGGCAGCGGTGGCAGGAGGTGCCACAACCCAGTGCCTAAGGGTCTGTGACCCAGTACTGGGTCCCAATTCTAAGATTGAAAAACATTGCTCTAGGAAAATGCGTTTTTTAAATGTGTTACCTTCTAAAATTGATTCAACTCTGTGGAAAAAACCAGGCATTTAAAGGATAAAACTTCCTAGTTTTCACTGTGGTATTAAAATTAACGTTGAAATTTCCAATTCAACAGGTTTCGTCCATTCAAAGTACCACAGTCACTTCATTCCCGCCTGAAGGCTGCTTGAACTTCCTTTGTATTTGTGTACCATTTTTCTAAAAAATGCCCAGAGTAGTATTAACACTGTTCTTCTTACTGTACTTGTAATGAATTATGTACTATTTTATCTGATGGGCCATACAGAGTTTTTAACAATGTTTTAAAATGGAATCTTTTCTGTTTTGCTATGTTTATTCAGTAGAAGACAGAATTAACATATTTATATTCTAATGCTTAAATGTCCTAAACAGTATCAATGTCACTTATCTTTGTTCCTATGGAGACTTGTCACTGAAGAGTGTGCTTCAGACACTGCACATGAATGATAATTGTATGACATATTCTGCTTGCACAGTACTTGAGCGCCAAGGGAACAGCTATATTAGAAACACTTTTCCTCATAAGAACAAAATCTAGAATTTCAGTTGCATCTACTAATAACCAACAATAATATTATTACACTTTCTGTCTTGAGCTGCCAGTCAGCTTGAGTCACCCACTGGGCTGAGTGCTGTTCATGTACAGGTGCCAGACTATGGTAAACAAAATGTTTTGATTTTATAGGAACAGTCCCTCTATTTGTGGCTGTCTTTATATAGGCACCTATTGCCACCACCCCCCATCCCAATTTTTCACATATGCAGGCCTGGCGTAGGGTGAACAGATAGCAAGATGATCCACATTGGTAGGTAGACTGTGCAGTATCCCAAGAAAGTCAATAGGTTTCTCCATCCCCTTCCATGGCCCCACGTACAATTGAGTTGTGTGGGAGGCCCTGAGCTTATGCAGAGTCCCATTGACTTTATAGGGATATTTACACAGGCCTGTGTGGTGTGGTGTGGTGGGAGATGTCCTTATCAGTATTATGCGTCTGACACCAGTGTCTGCTTGGCTGCATATGAGTGTCTCTGTATATGTGTTCCCTCAGGATTACCCCTGGCTCAGATCTTTAAGTTAGGACTCAGTTAGCTCAGTGATCTGAAGCCTGGCTTGAACCTCTAGAAAGAATTTTGTTAATCCAGTGGTCCAAAATCGAAGTGTTCCTTTGGTTAACACTTTGGGTTACCTGCGGCTCAGGTCTGTAGTGAGAACTCGGTTAGCTCAGTGATCTGGAGCATAGGCATACCCTTTGTGCAAGAGGTAGACCGAGGTAACACTCATGGTTGAAAGAACCAAAACAACCATGGATCCTTGTAGAAACAAAGGTGCCAAGCTGGGCTTTTTTGCAGTGTAGCACAATGATAAGCAATCATTGGATATACTGACAGCATTCATGCTCTCAGTGCAATGGAACCGCTCAACTGATGGCAGGATTCTCCATCACGCCCTTAGCTGCACGAAATCCAGTTTTTGACTCCTACTTTTATACACTGTTCAGGCCATCTGGTTGGCCCAATTGGTACTAGAAATTACTATCTTGTGTGTCCAAAATTGCCTTGATTGGTCCATGCACCCTTCTTAATGCCATCTATAACCTTATTTGGTTCGCACCACCAATAAATGTTTTTCAGCCATCAAGATGTCAGGATTTGGCCATAAACCACTTCTTATCTCTCTACCACTGGGTTGAGCTGCAATCTCCTACCTTTTCAGCTGTTTCCCCACTTTTATGAGTTTTCAGCTTTATTACTTGCCAGTTTCTGAAATCAACTTGACCGTTTATCCAGCTCAGGCCTGCTGCTTTAGCTTGTTTTGCTAGGCCTTGGATCTCATCTCTACTAATCCTTTTACTCTGAACTTTTACTTTCTCCTACAGCATGGAGGTCTACCAACATAGATCAGGTGACTGTAGGATCAGGGCTGCAGTAAGGAACAGTCCCTGCCTCAAAAATCTTGCAATCTGAGTTAAGATGCAAACAGAGGAGATATAAAAATAAACAAATATACACACACTGAAAAAGAGGGGAGGCTGTGGGTAACAGTGATTGCTAATATGCCACATAGTCCTATAAACAATTAGCAGATTTTAAAATTTTAATATTGACAATATAAATAAAACTAGAATTATTCCTAGCTAGCTGTTCATCTGCCTAGCCATTACAGCATTTAGATGTTAATGTATGATGCACAAATTCTATATCAAGAATGTCTTGTTACTTAGTAGGAGGGGCCATATTGCAGTCATCACCACCTGCATGGTGACAACTCTTTTCTGAATGCAGACATTGCCATTCTGTTTTTCCCATAGTCTTCCCTATTCCCTGAAAACTGATATTAAATACAGAAAAAAATGACTTAAGTTTGCACCATCTTGGAAGAAACTGCACATGATGCTTATAAAGATGCCTTATTCTATTCTGCAGTTTGGAGAGCAAAATTATGGAGGACTCATCCTGTAATAATTAAGTGCATGTCATACTTTTTTTGATAACATATCAATGTTAGTCTACGTTATTTCTTTCAAATGAGGTTTTTCAACTTCTCAGTGTCAGTAATGACCAAAGTAATGATAGCCTTACAGAAAACCTTCTAGTGCAATGTTTACTCCTTTTTATTTACACAAGCCTTTTTAAATGAGGGAGGTATTGGCTGCAACTTTAGTGGCAAAGTAAATACATTGCTTTCTCATATTGTTAAGAGACTTCCAGGTAAATTTTGATTTGGAAGTGGAAGGAGGCTTTGCTAACTTCTGTTCCCTTCCAAATCAGTGATAGTAATAAATTAATTCTACAGAGCAAATGAGTCCAGAAGTTCCATACATTTCTGGTTTTTAGAATTTCCTTTGATTTGCAGTGATAGTGGATGGGAGATGGAGGCAAAGTTCCTGAGGTATTTCTACAGGCAGAATGGAGGGAGAAAGATGGATGTCTTCATGAGTCATTTGAAAGTAACTGGACATTCGTGATAGGAAGCACAAATTTAAAAGTGAAATTGATGTATAACATCCCAAGAAGAGTGGGTGGTGGTTTTTGTTTTTGCTTTCTTCCTTCTCAATAATTTGTACTTTCTACAAAGTTGAAGAGCGCTTTCTTTTCTTTCTTCTCACCCATTTATCCCCTTGGCCTTTCTGGGTAGGAAAGTCCACTTTATGAGCTTTCTAATTATGCATTCCTCAAATTTAGTTCTTTTTTGACTAAGGAATGCTCATTATAGTTCTGCTTTCTTAGAGCAAAATGTGTGGCTTTTTCCTCTCTCAAAGAATAAAGTGCATGTCTTTTGAAATTATAAAATAAGTTAAAGATGTACGATGATTTCATTAAATGCTAAGCTAACGCTAGTAACATGAAAATGAATTGGGAATTGATAACTACAGCAATTATCTTAAGATTGATTTAACCACAATCAGTTGAGGGAAGGGTGGAGAAGCGTTAAAGCCATTACAGAATCGGTGTGTTCCCTGACTTCTTTGTAAAATCTTACATGACCTTGTAGAGAGGGAAAAGATTCTTGCAATATGAATGCTTCTTCAGAGTGTTAGGCAGTTTTCTATTAAACTATAAAATGCAGATAAAAGTGAATCAGCTTTTCCAGTTTAAATCTTTTCTACTTGCCGTCATTCCTACCATGTCTTCAGATGCTGTCAAATACTGGTTTTGCTTTCCCTTTTCTCTTAACATTTTAATCTTTCTCTCCTCTTGCAATTTGTTTGCAGCGTTGTTTGATAACATGACATTGACTAGTGCGTTTGACGAGTTCTTTTTAAATGATATTTAAATAGGTGCGTTTAATCTTCTGTAGAGCTCAGTCCTTACGTTTCTCTTGGTTAACTATCTTGTTCCCATGTGTTCTGATATGCCGTATACTCATTTATCTTCTGCATGAGCATTTTTGCCTTCAATTTTTTTTATCCTAATAGCTCCATCCACAAGATGAGTAGTCTGCAAATCACATTATAATAAATGGCACCTCCCCATAATCACTCATTGCTCTCATAAGCTTCTGTCAGATCTCTCCCTTATGAGTGAAAGGATTTCCAAAGGAAAACGGCATATCTTCAGTTGGTGTCTACCCAAGATAGTAACGTGGATTTCCCCTTCTATTTCTGCCCAAAAAAGCAGCAACAAAAACCAGTTTCCATCATGATGAACTAGAAGAAATGTGACTTACAAAGCTACTCTTTACAACTAGCTGGAAACTAGCCTTGGTAACTCTTTCTGGGGGTAGCTGAAATTGAAGTGGCCCCTGTCACCAAATACTGCCATCAGAGGCAAATTCGGTGGCAGGAGCCTTCACAAACATCTCCCGTGCAGCTCAAGCACTTAATTTTCACTTTCAGGCTTCCAGTGGCTCTAAAAGAGCAGTGCTGGCTGCAGCTCTTACAGCTCTCCCTGCTGGAGAGTGCGGGAGAGATTTTTATGGATGTTTTCCTATAAACCATGGACAGCAGTGAATCTGCATACTCTAATGGACTGTCTATAAACTTACAGATGGTTGGCACCCCTCTTCAGCAAAGCTTTTGATAGTTTCCGACAGTATTCTTGCCAGCAACTTATAGTAGTATGGGTTGGATGAATGAGCTATCAGGTGGATGGAAAGCTGGCTCTCATGAGGTCTTTTACAATCTAATCTTCTACGATTCTATAAATAAGGAACCTTAAAACCAGTGAGCAGGAGTTGCCTGAATTCAGTGCACAGTAGCAAAGAATGATTTTATGGACTGTGATGTTATAAAGGGATGGGATTTCAGGAGACCACACTCTGTAGCAATAGAAAAATCTAGTGTAGAACATGCAGTTTTAGGAAATACTAAAACCTACCAAAATAAATGGGGAAATCCTAAATGTTATTTAGACACAACATATTGCACTACCATAGGGAAAGAGTGGAAGAAATAGGAATCTTGTTAATGGGACTTTGAGAGTTGATGTGCTTTCTGCATAGTTCAGCAATAGAAGGACTAACCATTTTACTCATACTTGTTTGTTTACTCTGGACCTTGGTAATAGGCCTGTCTCAGCTGTTCAGGCAGCAGACTGTATTTGAAACCAGAGCAGATAATGTCTAGCAAGTCATGTGCATGCCAAGAAGCTTAATGAGGTCCCTAAACAGCAGCATAACTATTAAAATGCTACGCCTTAATCAAGAATTGCTATAAAAAAGAACAAAAGGTCATTATTGGAGAGCTCTATTAAGAAAGTTGAACTGTTCCATTATTTGTCCGTGCTGTTTAGGGATTAACAACTTGGATCTCTCCTAATGCACAGGTGGAAGCGTGGTAACTACATGCCCAGATAAACATTAAATAAAAAGTGTTAGAAGTCCTCTCCTACTCAAATTATTGACTTTTTTCAGCATGCTTCTGCGCATGATGCCATTCATACTTTGTAAATACAATCCCTCTAAAAGTTAAATGTCTCAAAATGTTCTTATAATCCTTACATAATGGCAAATAGCATTGGATGCCATATTTATGTTTAACAAAGTTGCCATAGAGAGAGCAAGACTGCTGTTTGGATTTTCAGCAATAATTCAATAGTTCCAGTTAGTAGGGTAGTGAGTGAACTTTCATAAGTCAAGATGATAACAATTACTATGTCTTTCTCACAAGAGCATTTAATAAGCCTTTTATACAGGTCACTTTTATTTTTTTATTTTTATTTTTTTTAGCATAGGTGGGTGTGTTTGAGAACTATTATTCATTCCCCATTAATTTTAAATAGTTCTTTAACACCACCCGCTGGTGAAAGCTGTATTGTGGCAGAACACTGTGTATTTTGACTACTACAGTTCTTGCAAAGTGCAGCTACAACAGTGGAGTCCTATCAATAATCAGCATAGTCTGTATTACGTCACAATGATGGTATAACATTCAGCTGGTGGCAAACAGTTGCATGTTTTGTATGTTCCTCGAGGAGAACTTTGAGCCAGACTGTCATACCCAAGTTCATGTTCAGAAGGAATATGACTAGAAATCTAAGATCAATTAGTCCAGCAACATTAAGGAAATATTAGTTGTTTCACCACACTGCATTTTTAATCATTTATAGCATTGTCTTTAAAACACTATTAATTTGAGTGTAGCCCCGAATGTCTGTGCACAAAGCGACTTAACTCAAGTGTGGTGATGTTTTTAATCCAAATTTGATGGCCTGTCAGGGTTTATAGGCTTACATTGAGTTAGCTGCATTGGGTGATTGCTGGCAGCTAATTCAATCATTTTGTGTACTTGTGTTTATTTTGTAATATGACAATTCGCACTTGAGCTAGGCTAACAGGAGGAATAAAACTTGATTATAGTTAATGCGAATTAGCCCTGCAGCGAACCTACATCTGTTTTTAAAAACCACAAATGATTTCCATTTTTAGGTATAGAAAAAAGCTAATGAACATGAAGACAATTGTCTTTATCTTCCTGATTGGTCCCAAATTTCCTCACTAGGCCTTGGCCTGTTCTGTTAAAGTATTTGCCAAAATGCATTCAAATAACTCTCATTCTGTTTTGTTTTACATTTCCTAAAGTGTTTCTGAAAAAGTGATTTTTTTTTGTACAAGAATTATTGCAGAAAGTGCAATCTTTATGTCAATATTGAGTTCATAAAACTTCATAACTGTAAGAACAGTGTGATAATGGAAGACTGCCTTAAGGAGGTCACAGGAAAGCCTTCACTGGAGGTCTTCAAAAAGAGGTTGAATAACCATCTGTCTTGGATGGTTTAGACCCAACAAATGCTTCATCTTGGTAAGGAGTTAAACTATATTACCCTTGCAGTCCCTTCCTTCTAACCATATGATTCAAAGTCAAGTGTGAATGTGGCAGACACTAATATTTCCTTTCCTTTTGCCTACATGTAAAAAAATTGTCATCCAAAGAGGATACAGAAACAGTCATGTTACTAACTTGGTAGTAGATTCAAGGAAATCAATTTGTTTAGCTTAAGAGATGGTGAAGGGTTGACTTGATTACAGTTAGAAGTACGTATGTGGGAAACTTATTTGATAAGCTCTTCAGCCTATCAGAGAAAAGTGTAATGTGACCTAATGACTGGAAGTTGAAGGTATTGAAATTCAGATTAGGTGAAATAAGGAAACTTTTTTAACATGGTAGGATAATTAACTATGGGAACACTTAATCAAAGGCATTCTCTATGTGCAATTTTAAAATCAAGATTTGATGTTTTTTGCTTTAGGAATCATTCTGGGGAAGTTCTATGGCTTGTGTTACTCAGGATGTCAGACTAGATGATCAGAGTGATCCCTTCTTACCATCTGTGAATCTGACATAGTCATCTGTGCACATGGGCAGGGAATAGTTCTTACTACATCATTTAGGTAGGACTCTGCATTTCAAAGGTGTGCAATTTGCTATATAATTGCACTTTAGAATCAATCTTTCAATTAAAACAAAAACCAGATAAACAAAAAACTACGTTTTTTGTCTCCCGTGGTTGCAGAGAGAACCTTGAAAACATGAACAGGTCGTAAATGTGGTGGTGTCTTGCTGAGTGAGCATACAGACTGATACTGTAGCTCTTGAATGGTTTGAATCAACTCTTCCTCTGTTAGGTTTCAGATTTAATACCCTGGTGTGACAGATTAGGCACTGTCAGAAAAAGAGAAATGCAGCATATTAAAATTGAAAATGTGGCAGCAGCCTAAAATTGTTTAATATCAATATAAATAATTATGCAGCTGCTTTTTTGTGATATTTATTTTCATGTTTAATTCAATAGATACTTCACTTTTAAAAAATGAAGATCGGGATCTGCTGCAGAATTTTCAATAGTATTCTACAGACTCCAGGACCTTGCCATGAAGCTTGGGTCCATCTCTTTTAGTACACAGCCTTAACCTGCAGTATGGTTACATAAAGTTTTAGAACAATTGCAAAGAGCAAGTCCTGGGACATAAAAGTAGAACTGGGCAAAATTTTTCATTTTAATAGCTGATTTACTGAAAAGTGCACTTTGGGTTGGCTCAAAACCGTTCACACATGCGATACATCAAATACTTTTGGCCAATTTGCCACACTCGTGGGGGGGTGCGGGGGGAAATTGTAGTGTCCTCACCATCAGGCATGTTAGAGACTGTTTTAATTCCTAGCCCCTCTCTCCCTTCCCCTCCCCCCCCCCGGGGCTGATGTGGAGAAAGGATATGAATCTTAGTCTGCGAATGGGTGCCCTGAACACGGGGCTATGGGGTGCTCTGGTCTCAAGAGCTATCTTGTTTTGAAGCTATTGCATTTTAAATCAATAAATAGTCATCATTGGACTTGAACATGGCTGTCTCATATCCTGTGCAAGTGCCCTAACTCTTTCTCTCTTTTCCTGGCCCAATGATGCTTCATTGCTATTATGAATAATTATGGATCACAACTATAAACAACATGTTCCAGAGTGGAGGCCGTGTTAGTCTAGTTCAGCAAAACAAACAAGGAGTCCTGTAGCACTTCTAAAGACTAACCAATGTATTTATTTAGAAGACTAACAAACTTATTTATAAATACATTGGTTAGTCTTTAGAAGTGCTACAGGACTCCTTGGTGTGAGGTTTTGTTTTTGTTTTTAATAACACATATCGCAGGGAAGTACCCGAATTGCTGGGCTAAAAGTTGTAAGGAGGCAATCGCCACCGCTGCCCCTAGCTGTTTTGTGATTCCAGTATTTTTAAATGGCTACAAACAATGTTTTGGGTTGAATGAGCTGTTGCTTGATCCGGAGCAGATTTCTTAGACTCACCAAAATATATTTCACAGTTTTTGGATTCAGTTTGAGATGGACCAAAAAGACAGATATTCACCCAGCTCTACATAGAAGGTTAAATTTGTCTATAAACTACTCAATATGAATGAGTCCCAACTAGTCCTCTCTTCCCAGCCAATCTGTCTTCAGATATGAGATACATACTGTAAGACTACTTTGAGTCCTGTTTTTTCTGTTGCGTTAACTACTTGTCACTTTATAAAATGAACCACACAAGCACAAGGAAAAGTCACACAGACTGCCAGATGTGCTGATTCTGCCCACCAAGCCGTGTACATCTTTCAAATTGGCACCCTCTAAGTCAAGGAAACAGTCGTGGTCTGAGCATACTGCTCCAGCTCCAGTTCTGGCTGTGGATCATGTTCCTCTCTAACACCATTGAGGTTGGAGTTGGCTCCCAGACCCCATGAACTTTTTGCTTGGAGGAACCAGAATCGCCATGTCCTCATCAGTTGGCACTTAGGGAGGCAATCTCTCCTACCTTGGATGTGCCTTGCTCAAGTCATGCTTCCACCAACTGCCTTATGGTTCATATGGTTTCACTAGAATTGGGCTCTTGACTTATTATTGGAGAATATAAAAAGAGTGCAAGATCTGCCCCGCCTCAACCACCAATAAGATTCTGACACATCATTGACAGTACCCTCCTTTCCTCCAACAGAGGAGCTGCTGATGCCCCTCAGCATCCAGTAGTCCGTCCTGTTGGCTGTACAGGTGACCGTGACCTCAATATCTACCTTTAGAGCAGTCCTGTTTGGTAAGAGAGTATTTACTCCCAC
>ML685785.1:18636260-18652708 GCA_007922175.1 Pelusios castaneus
AACTCCAACAGTCCTACCAGAACAGTACTAGTTCCCGACGTCATCTCCGGATATGTCCTTGTTTCCTCTCTTGCCTCAGATGACTTCCATCAGTTCCAGGATCTTTTATGCTGTGTGTCTGAGGATCTCCATATTCCACTGGAGTAGGTACAGGACAAACAACATTAACTTCTTGACATTCTGAATGCCTTGGTACTGACCAGAGTTTCTGTACTAATCAACAATGCCATTTTTAAACCAGCTTGAACTGTCTGGTATAAGCTGACCACTTGTGCACCCCCACATGGAGGCAAAGAAGAGGTACAAGATATCAGCTAAATGGTTTATTTTTCGAGTAATTGCTCATGTTAATGCCAACTCAGGTGTGCGCACGCTGTGTGCACGGATCGCCAGAAACTTCCTCCTAGACCACCTGCAGGGTCCGCCGCGGCCACTAGGGGCACTCCCACCCCTCCTTATATATATATACCGCAGCTGACCCCAGCCTCTCCAGTTCCTTCTTACCGCCCTGATGGTTGCTGGAACAGTGCTTGCTTAGCTAAGCCAGCTATCCCCTAGTTCTAGTCTTTTGTAGTAGTTTAGTGTTGGATCTTGTTGATAGTGTAGTTAATAGTGAGTCTCCTATACAGAGTCACCCGTGCCCTGGACCCTACCAGGGCCTGCCTGGATTTAAAGCCTGTATCTCTTGTAAGAACTTCATGCCAATGGACAGCCCGCATTCCTCATGCCTTCGGTGCCTGGGTGAGTCGCATTTATGGGATAAGTGCAAGCTGTGCCGTAGTTTTAACCCTGGGACCCAAAAAGAGAGGGAACAGAGACTAAGGCTCCTCATGATGGAGGACGCCCTCTGGCCTGTGGAAACCAAAGGATCTGACTCAGCAACCTCGGTACAAGGCGGTGAGTTGGGATACAGCAGAAGGTGACATGGTTCACAGCTCTTTAAATGCACCTGAAAATATTGCTTCTGCAAGGATTGAGTATCTGATGTGGAAGGATGGCAATGACTGACCTGGACGACAGGATCATTGAGTCTTCTACCACTTGTGAGGAGGTTTGTAAGGCCTCGGCACCGGCGCTCCCCGGCACCGACAGCCCCGCACCGGGAAAAGCACCGGCACCATTCCCACTCTCCGGCACCCAAGAGGAGGAAGACGGAGAGGGGACATTCCCTGACTACTAAGTTGGTGAGGTAAGGGTCCAAAGTGGGTCCTGAGGTGGGCCACTCGACCTAAGGGCCACGACCTCCGGCACTGTTGACTTCAGCCCCAGGGGTGGGCCCATCAAGTCCGGTGTCCAAACCATCTCCAACCAGGGACATTCTGGAAGAGGATCTCCACCTTCCCGCTACACCGGAGACCTTTGAAGCGGCCAGGGGCTTCATAGAACAGACAGGAACCTCAGACCCGGTTCCCACACCGGCACCAAGGCCAAAGACTCAATCGAAGGGCAAGCCAACGCCGATAAGGCCCCCTTCACCTTGGCACTGCCAGGCAACGCGATCGACCCACAGCGTGCGTTCACCGCTGGAGCCTTCCTGACCGGCACCGGCAACAGAACCCTCAGTCCAGCAGCGCTCCCTGGTACCACCGGCAGTAATAGCAGCAGCTGGAGCTCCCCCGTTTGAGGGCCCACAAGCCAGCATCCTATGAGCATCTGGCTCCGTAGTTCCTCCGCACCACCTAGCCTCCACGACCGGCGCTGCTACTCGGCACCAAGTGTTACAGCCCTGCCATGGTCCCCCCGCAGCCAGGCCTCATTGGGTTCGGAGTATGGCTCGTTGACCTTGCAGGCGGGCAAGAGAGACAAGGGTAGATCGGGCTACCCCCCCCCCCCCCCATCAACCATCATGGCAGCAATGACAGGCGCCTCCTCAATGGCCATTCAGGACCCCCTGGGCTTATCACCAAGCTCAGGGATCATTTGCCTGCTATTCTTATGCCTCCACGAGGGCAAGATCCCAGCCCCCCCCCCCCCCCCCCGCGCCCCCAGTTCCCCCCCCCCCCCCCGACCAGGGAACTGACTCGGATATGGACTCCGTAAGTGTGGGTCCAGAAGGGGAGAGTTCCCAGCCAAGGGCCCCCCAACATATAGCCCAACAAGGCCCAGAGGAAGCTCAGGGAGAGTCGTCCTCCTCCCCTCCAGATGAGGCGGTAGCAGGGTCAACCCCAGCAGCGATCCCAGATGATAGGTCGCACCAAGAGCTTCTCGGACGCTTGGTGCGCAACATGGGCCTCCAAGCAGAAGAGGTAGCCGAGGACACCAATCCCAGGGTGGATAGACTGGTTCCCGAAGGCCCTGCCAAGGTTGCCCTTCCCCTAATCAAGACAATTAAAGATACAACCAAATCCCTTTGGCACACCCCAGCATCCATTCCCCCCCACAGCCAAAAGGGTGGAATGCAAATATTTTGTCCCTTCCAAAGGGTATGTGCATTCTTATATCCACCCCTCCACAAGCTCTCTAGTAGTGGAGGCAGCCAACGAGAGAGAGTGCCAAGGCCACTAAGGACTATAAATTGCTGAAATTATTTGGAAGAAAAAGCAGACTATCCTCAGCCGGTATGCATACAGCTCCTGGACAGCCATGGAGAAGTTCGTGGACTCATGCGGGCGGAGGTCTCAGCCATGGTCAAAGAGGGAAAGGTGGTTTCCAGAGCCCTCCTTCAATCAGCACTAGATGCGGCAGGCTCTGCTTCACGGGCAATGGCGTCGGGAGTCACGAAGAGAAGAAGCTCATGGCTCCAAGTTTCCGGCTTGCCATAGGATGTCCAGAATACTATTCAAGACCTCCGTTTTGAAGGCCAGGACCTATTTTCAACGCAGACAGATGAATAATTTACAGTTACTAAAGAACTCCTACGCAATGTTAAAATCCCTAGGCCTCCACACACCGGCGTCGCAGAGGTGCCAGTTTAGACCTCAACCCCCTTCCTGGCCGTACTTGCAGAGGTCAGACCGTTCTAGATGCCCGAACCGTAATGGCTGCAGGTCAAGCAGGAGACCGTCCGGGTTGACTAGAGGCCAGACATGCAATCAACCAGGAATCAAAAAGAACTTTTGATATGGGGCCCAAGGACGGTGCACCAATCACAGACCAGGACCCCCGCCCTCCCTCATTTGGAAACTGGCTATCCCGGTTTTACCATGTGTGGTCCCACATTACATCAGACCAATGGGTGTTACACACAGTGAAATGGGGGTACTCCCTCCAGTTTTCATCCAGACCCCCCTCACACCCACCCCACCCTGCCCTGTCCCTCTTCAGGGACCCCTCTCGTGAACAGCTACTTGGCATTGAAGTGTGTAGAATTTATAGGGGCCACCCTGGACTCGAGGGAAGCCCGAGCCTTTCTCCCTCAATCAAGGTACTTTAGTCCTATCCAAAATCATCAGATCGGTGATAGAGCACCCCCTAACCTGTGTCCACACGTGCCTCAAACTGCTAGGCCATATGGCCTCTTGCACATTTGTGGTGCAGTTTGCTCACGTAAGACTGTGTCCTCTCCAAGAGTGGCTGGTGTTGGTGTATCGTCCACCCTGGGACCCACTGGACACTTTGGTGTGTATTCCCCGAGATGTCCTAAAATCCTCGAAATGGCGATGCCTCGCCCAGAATGTATGCAGGGGCCTACCATTCCAAGCGCCTCAGCTCAAGATGTGCTTAGTCACAGACACGTCGGACAAAGGGTGGGGAGCACACCTAGGCAACCTACATACACAAGGTCGACGGCCTAAGGAGGACTTACACCTGCACATAAATGTAAAAGAGCTAAGAGCAGATCGCTTAGCGTGCATGGTGTTCAGGGACAGATTGAAGGGCAATCCAGTACTGGTTCAAACAGACTACACCACAGCCATGCACTATATCAACAGACAGGGTGGAGCTCGCTCCTCTCCCCTCTGTTGGGAAGCCCGCCTGCTATGGGAGTTCTGTATCCAGCATGCGATTCACCTAACAGCCGTATACCTTCCGGGGTCCCTGAATTCCCTCTCAGACAGTCTCAGCAGAAAGTTCCTAACCCACGAGTGGTCCTTTCGGCCAGATATGCTGAATTCCATCTCCCAACGGTGGGGAACTCCCCACATGGATCTGTTTGCCTCAGATGTCAACAGGAAGTGCAAGTGTTCTGTTCCTTCCAGAACCCCAGCCCTGGGTCTCTTGCGGGCGTGTTCCTGATCCCATGGTCAGGCCACCTATGTTATACCTTCCCACCCACTCTGCTGGTGCACAAGGTGCTCCTGAAGGTGAAAAGGGACAAAGCGGAAGTCATTCTAGTCGCCCCATAGTGGCCCTGCCAACACTGCTTCCTGACCCTACTAAACCTTTCGACCTAGGACCTGATTGCCCTACCTTGTTATCCAGACCTCCTCACGCAGAACCACGGAACCCTGAGACACCCCAACCTCAAGTCTCTGCATCTCAAGGCTTGGCTCCTCCGTGATTGAGCAGTAATGAGCTACAATGTTCATCGCGAGTGCAAGAAGTCCTCCTTAACAATAGGAAGCCATCAACAGGGACCACATACCAGGCTAAATGGAAAAGGTTTTCCACGTGGGCGAGGGAGCAGGGACTTTATGCTCCATATGCATCTGTACTCCCATAGCAGGCGGGCTTCCCAACAGAGGGGCGAGGAGCGAGCTCCACCCTGTCTGTTGATATAGTGCATGGCTGTGGTGGTGTCTGTTTGAACCAGTACTGGATTGTCCTTCGATTATCTCCTGGCCTTGAAGGAGCAAGGCCTGGCGGGAGCCTCCATCAAAGTGCAGTTGGCAACTATCTCCGCTTTCCACAAGGGAAAGGATAGGGGCTCCTTATTTGCGGACTGTATGATTAAAGCGCTTCCTACAAAATCCGGACAAGCTGTTCCCTTCGGTCCGCCCTCCGGTAGCACAATGGGATCTGAACCTAATCTTGGACAGGCTAACCAGACACCCCTTCGAACCACTCTCCTCCTGCTCTCTGCTTTACTTATCTTGGAAGGTGGCCTTTCTTATCACTATTACATTGGCCCGCAGAGTATCAGAGCTCCAGGCCCTAACCTCAGAGCCCCCCTACACATTATTCTTTAAGGACAAGGTTCAGCTACGCCCTCACCCCAACTTTCTTCCTAAGGTGGTGTCACAATTCCACATGAACCAGGACATCTTCCTTCCAGTTTTTTTTTTTTTTTTTTTTTACCCAAAACCACACACCTCTGATTGCGAGAGGCATCTTCATATGTTGGACGTGCGCAGGGCCTTGGCTTTCTATCTAGACCGTACCAGGCCCTTTAGAGAGTCGCTGAGGCTTTTCGTGTCAGTTGCTGATAGAAAGGAAGGCCAGGCAGTTTCAACACAGCGCCTGTCCAAATAGATTATGGCTTGTATCAAGCAATGCTACATTTTGTCTGACCTTCCGCCCCCCAGGCTCCACTGCTCATTCTACATGAGCCCAGGCAACATCAGCGGCCTTCCTGGCACACGTGACAATCACGGACATTTGCAGAGCAGCAACTTGGTCATCCATCCATACCTTCACTGCCCATTACGCACTGACTCGCTGAGCCAGGGACGATGCAGCAGCTGGCAGAGCGGTGCTTCGCATGGCAGGCGGTTAGAATTCCATCCCACCACCAAGGTAAGGCTTGGAAATCACTGAGTTGGAATTAACATGAGCAATCACTCGAAGAAGAAGAAGAAGAAGAAACGGTTACCTACCTGTAACTGGTGTTCTTCGAGATGTGTTGCTCATGTATATTCCAACACCCGCCCGCCTCCTCTCAGCCGGAATTCCAGCAAGAAGGAACTGGAGAGGCTGGGGTCGGCTGTGATGTGTATGTATAGGGAGGGGTGGGAGTGCCCCCAGTGGCCGCGGCCGACCCTGTGGGTGGTCTAGGGGAAAAGTTTCCAGCGATCTGCGCGCACACACCTGAGTTGGAAGGTACATGAGCAACACATCTCGAAGAACACCAGTTACAGATAGGTAACCATTTCTTTCTTTTTCCACCCCAGTGGACAATGCGGATAAGTGAGTGGGTATTTATCGTTAACTAGCCTTCAATTTCAAATTTCCAACAACCGGGCCTTGTTAGTTAAAAATGATCTTTCTCAGTTATGGCAAATTTAGAGGATTTTTACGAACAAGCTTCCCCAAGACTGTGCCCATTTCCAAGCTATGTTGGAGGTGGACAAAACTAATCAAAAGAACACACTTCAGTCCACAGTGGATGTGGCAGATCCCTCTTTGCCTACAATGGCCACAGGGATCATCCTGAGGAAGGAATCATGGCTGCAGTGAGAGAGGTGTAGCATAACATAGAGGATTTCCATTCTGATTAGTCTCACCTTGGAAGACCAGTGATTCCTTCTACTCTTTCAAGGGTTCCAGGGCCACTCTAGATCACTCCGTATACTTGCATCGACATAAAAATTCTATTGTCAGCCACCTTCACAATGATTCAGAACTCCTCAGTTCTTCTATCAATAGCCTTACGAACCTCCTCACAAGTGGTAGAAGACTCAATGATCCTGTCATCCAGGTCGGTCATTGCCATCCTTCCACATCAGATACTCAATCCTTGCAGAAGCAATATTTCCAAGTGCATCTAAAGAGCTGTGAACCATGTCACCTTCTGCTGTATCCCAACTCACCCTCTTGGAGGGCTGTGAAGCTTTTTTACAAGTTTGGAATGCAGTAATGAACAAGCAGGTCTTGGATATCATTCTACAAGGCTATACAATTAATTTTCACAATGTTTCCTCATCCAAATCGCCACTCCCATGACAATATTCTCACCCTATAGGTGAACTCCCTATTGCAAAGGGGCACAATAGAGTGGTTCCTCTAACCTATCTGGATGCAGGGTTCTATTCCACGTATTTCCAAGTAGGGCATGTAAAGACCAATCCTGGTCTTCTGTTGTCTGAACTGGTTGATACAAAAGCTAAAGTTTTGTAAGTTCACTTTAGCAACCACATTATCATGACTGGAAAGAGGCATTTGGCTTACAGCTTTAGATATGCAGAAGACCTATTTTCGCATAGACATCCATCCACCCCAGAGAGGTTCTTGAGATTCACAGTAAGCTCTCAGCACTTCCAGTACAGAGTTGTACTATTCAGACTCACCACTGCTCCATTGGTCTTCGCTAAAGTTTCCTCTGTATTACTGACCCACCTCCAATGTCTAGATGTCATTATACTTCCCTATCTTGATGACTGGCTGCTAGCAGTGCAATTCAAGGGAGAGGCTCAAGTCTCAACCCCCATTTTTCTCAGGCTCCTTTCCTCTCTGGGGGGGGAGGTGAGCATAATTGTCCATTTGCCATTTGGGCCCCCCACAGTCTCGGGAATTAATTAGGGTCTCCATTGATGTGGTCTTGGCATGACTCTGCCTACCAAGGGACAGATTCCAGACCCTACAGGAACTAGTTGCCAAATGGTTACCGGTCCTGTTCTGGGCAGGACTTACCTTTTTTTCCTCCTTGGCCATATTGGGGGCCTGCACATACATCACCACCTTCACTCTTCACTGCCTTCAGCTGTGGTTCCAAAGGTCTCCTCTCCCACCTGATGATCCTCGCCCCCCTTTTCACCATCCCACCACCCAAAAGTCCTCTCCTTCCTCTTTTTCTTCCATCTCTATATCTTCCCATTCCTCCTCCCCCTTAATACTTTATGGGATAGGACTATACTGACTATAAAATCACCATATGCCTCCTTAATTGAAAAGCAGTTAAAAAATTCCATCTGTTGAGTGACTTGCTAATCAATTAATGTTTTACCCTATGTAAACTGTTGATCTCAGTGTCTATACCATAAACTGTGTATTGTAGCTGTGTACTGAAAGCACTCTGAAAATGTTGTGGGTGACTTAGATATATAATACAAACTGCTTAGTAAAATTCCTTATCCAAACAGGTACAATCCCATAATATAGCTTTAAAACCCCTAAAAGGAACATCTAGGAAAATACAAAATTTCATTCCAATGCAAATTCATATTGAGTTTAGGAAACTCTTAAATTTCAAACCTGATTTTTAATGAGCACGTATCTTTATGTTAAGAGGAAGGCTGGATCACTAGTTAAGATGGGGGTTCTCAAACTGGGGGGTCAGGACCCCTCAAGGGGTTGCAAGGTGGTGGTTGTGCAAGTTGCCAGCTGTCCGTTCCTGCACATGCTGTGTCTGTGACTATCAGCCTTGTGCATGGTTGGCAGCCCGAGCCCTTCAGAGCTGGGTGGCTGGAGAGCAGCCACTGTGGCTGAATGCTCTAAAGGCAGCACTGCCCTAGCTGTAGTGCAGAACTAAGAGTGGCCTGGCATGGGGGAGTCATCACTTTTGGGGAGGGAGTCTGGCATGGGGGAGTCATCACTTTTGGGGAGGGAGTCATCACAGCCTGAAGTATTTTCATAGGGTATCCTAGGGAAAAATGGTTGAGAAGTCTCGAGTTAAGATGTTAGCCACGGGCTTGAGAGACCAGGTTCCATTCCCTGCTCTGCTACTAGTTTTTTTTTTTTTTTTTTTTTTTTTCCATGTGAATTTTCCAGCTTCTCTGTACCTCACTCAGTTCTCATCTATAAAATTGTGATGATAGCATTTTCTTGCTCGCCAGTGTGTTATGAAGATAAAGTAAAGATTGTGAGGTACATGGATACGACAAAGATGTGGGCTGCATATGTACCTGAGTGGGACGCTTCCGGAGGTACCAACCACTTGTCCTGAGCAAATCTTGTCTGTGCTTGCTCTTGCTCAGCCTTCTGAAATCTCCAACCTTTGCCAGCACAAGCACTACCTTCTAGGTCTCTGCAGGCCTTATCTTGTGTATGCGGGTTAGTGAAAGGCACATATCAATGCCCAAGCCCTCAGAATGCTTCCCTGTAGCACCCAGCCACTTTTACTCACTGAACACACTCAGAATTACAGGCATGCTGTTTCCAAAAATACAGTAGAAAACAGCTTCTGTGATTCAATTCAGGACCACCATTTGTTTCACACCAACAGCACTGGGATGTATTTGTAGTGAAAACAAGAATAAGGTTATCAGAGAACAGAAATTCAAATGATAGTAAGAATATTGGTGTGCCCTTACTGCCAAGCAAGCTAATAGCATATTAGGCTGCATTAATAGGGGCATTGCCAGCAGATGGAGGTAAGTGATTAATCCCTTCTGTTTGGCACTGTGAAGCCACATTTGCAGTATTGTGTCCAGTTTTGGGCTCCACTATAGGAAGAATGTGGACAAATGGGAGAGTGTCCAGAGGAGGGCAACAGAAATGATTAGGGGGCTGGAGCACATGACTTTTGAGGAGAGGTGAGGAAACTAGGCTTGTTTAGTCTGCAGAAGAGAAGAATGAGGAGGGATATAATATCAGCCAAAGTACATGTTAGCACCCTATGTACTTAAAAGGAGGTTCCAGGGAGGATGGAGCTAGGCTGTCTGGTAGTAGACAACAGAACTAGGAGCCATGGTCTTAAGTTGTAGTGGGGGAGGTCTAAGTTGGGTATTAAGAAAACTTTTTTCATTTGAAGAGTGGTGAAACGCTGGAATGAGTTACCCAGAGAGGTGGTGGAATTTCCATCCTTAGAGGGTTTTTAAGGTGCAGCTTGACAAAGTAGTGTTTGTGATGATTTAGTTGGGGTTGGGCTAGATGACCTCCTGAGGTTCCTTCCAACCCTAATCTTCTACAATTCTATGAAACAAATGGTCACATACAAAACAAAATCATAACATGCTTTCTAGAGACTAAACTTAACTAACAGATTAACCTCCTGTCTAAAAAAGCTTATATCACCCAAAGTCCACTTTAGTATTTTCAACTAAGCCAGGTCAAGACCTATTTTTCGTGAAGCAAACTCATTTACTGTTCTCTTTCACTGAGGTAGGTATCTTCTTTATCCCCTAAACATACGAGAGCAAACCTTTGATGATGCATTTCCAGGTAGGAAGAACCCTATCATCCACTGTTTTGTTTCTTACTGTTACTTTTCTCCATTTGAGGTTGTCAAAATCCTTCATTAGCATTCAGTTGAGACTGATGAGAAAAGACCACTGTGAAACGTACACTACTTAATATTTAAAGCATCCATATATGCATTTTGCAATATTGATGACCAGTGGGACACTGGCTTTTGAGACCTCATCAAGAGAATGTCATGTGAACTAGAATGAACAAGTAGGCTTCAGGAGATCCCTATGCACCCTATGCCTCTTGCCAGTTAGCCCTAATTGATTCCTGGGTCACGCTAATAGGACTAGTAACTTCATATATAATGATCACTGTTTGAAACCTGGACTTTTGGAACTTCAGGTCATTCTTCATCCTAAACCTGCCACAAATAGTGTAGATTGTTGGAGTTCTAAACTGACTGGTTAAACACCCCTTCATTTGGAACCAGATGTATGCTATCAGGCAACAGCAGATTCCACCCCGTCCCCATCCTCACCCCACAAAAATGAAAAAAGCCAAAACACTACAGTGCAGTGTTAAATGTAAACTACAAAAAAAAGGGGGTGGGTGGTTTGTTTGTTTGTTCGTTTGTTTTTTAAGATTTGAAAGAAGAGATTTTTCTGTGTTTGGCTCCTTTTTAAATTAAAACGGTTTTAAAGCAGCATTTTTCTTCTGCCTACACTTAATACAGCTGTGAAATTTTATTATGTTCAGTTGTAAACTTTTGGAAGAACCATAATGTTCTGTTCAGCTTGTCAACATTTCAGAGTTCCAAACAACCTGAATTCCCAAGATGTTCGTAACTCTGAGCTTCTACTGTGGAATGGTACAGAAGATACCAAGGGTAGTATTTGAATAGTATCTGCTATGTGTATTACTATAGTTGTATCTTCAAATATCATATAGGACCTTTTGTACCATAAAGTGTTCAATTTGTTAGACCCATATTGACTTGAGTAAGAATTAATGGTATAGCTATACAACCTGCCAGTGATGCATCCAGAGGCAGCATGTTCCATGTAGATTTCAAAGTCCTTATAAATAAAACCTACTAGTATTACTTCCTTCTGGCATCTTGGAGCAAATATGAATAAATGGAAAAGAGAAATTTTTAAAAAATGTAAAGAACATATAGAAATATAAAGAAATACTAAATCTTTATTGTGACGGCCTTCTATTATTTTTAGAAATTTTAAAACTATACTTGATAAAGCAGTAGAAACTTTATAGAAGATCTAGCACTAGCTAGCTATGACTTAATGTCACATGTATCATTTTTCTCCAGCATGTGTGATTCCCCTCTGCTCCCATCCTCCATGGTGGTTTTTCTGGTTTTTGAAGGCTTCATTGGATATAGACACATCATTTAATGTTTGTGGATGATATAACTAACAAATCAGTGGGTAATGTGACAGATGAATGATAATGAAGGTATTGTTAGTGCCATTCTACTCCGTGGCTTTCTTTACCCCATTGATACACTTCCTATGTTTATTCAGAATTAAAATAACTCATTTTAGTGACGCAAGTAAGCTTTTGTTTCTCAGCCTCTGATAGTATGTTGGCTCTACAGGTTTTTGGCAGAGGGAGCTGTTTTCCTTGGGTATGATGAACAGAATGGTATACTGAATTCATACTGATTACACCTGGTTTGTTTCACGGTGAGGGCAGGAAATATCTGAATGGAACCCAAAGCGCACACTCAAAGCTATGAGTGCTCCCTTGCCACCCACCCAAAATGTCCCTCCTAAATTAAAGAAATGAGGTGGGGGAGGTGGTTCAGCCGATGTGCTAGCAGTCAGTACCCTTAATGGCCAAGAAAACGGATGATGGCATTGAGGCCTGATTCACCTGTTAAAGAAGGTAATGAGAACTTCCAAGTAAGCTATAGCACTAAACTTTATTGTCCTCTAGAAAGGCTCTAGACAGGCTCCAGAGAGCTACAGTATCCTGGTCTGTCCAGGAACCAACTCCTATCACAGTATTTTTGTGAAATTGCAGTGTGTTGTAAAATTAATATTTTTCAGCATGAATAAGACTGGCTGAGTCATGGGTCAGGATGCTATTATGCCAGCAGAGGATAGTCAAACTAAAATCCACCTAATGTGACTCTATGGTTTGATATCTCCTACACTGCTAAACTTAGAAAAAAGTGCAATACACTGTTGTACAGCTGAAAGCCCTGGCTTCTGAATAATATGTTACATTAGTTTGGGGATTAACGAGACAATGTCATGGCATGGCTACTGGTAGCTCAGATCAGGTTCAAGTACAGATCATCACAAGCCATTTATCAGACAGGCAAGGATACTGTCAGCTGCATGGGTATCCTGGCCCAGCCTGATTCTGAATAGCTTCGAAAGGTCTGGTGCGATACCTGATGGCGATTGGAATTGTGTTGATGTTACTTAGGGCTAACTTGAAATATAAGAAACAAACATTTACTAAAAAAGTACAGAACTCTTATGGCTTTCCTGTAATTTCTCACAAGCAAGAATCGGGTACTGCAGGAAACAGATGCCCAAGGTGGTCTGTGTTTGTTTAGTCGTACAAGAATGCGACTTGATGACAAGTGTTTTAGTGCTTATTTAAGGATTATAGGAAGATTCTCTGGCAATAACAATAAAAAATATCATGCAAATAATGAAATAATGGTAACTTGCTTGCTTTCAGGAATGATAATGACTTTGGGATGCTTGAGTCCTTACTTTTTAACGTAATATGCAGGGCCAGCTTTGTTGACCTGAGCAGTCTATTAGACATCTCAAACACTTGAGCTATTTAAGTTTTCTGTCAAGTTTTCCTATTTGTGAATTACACCTGGCCAACTATTTAGCTTTAGGAGTTCTTTAATCTTGGCTTTGGTCCATAGACTCTAAATGAGGCCCCTAGTAGAGCACACAATCTGAATAACACTCTTGCATACTAAACAAAACATTTATACTGGAAAGTGTTCACAATAACAGGTACCACTCAGGCCATATGTGTGTAATTTACATTGGCAATCGAAGGCTTCAGCACAGGTAGGGTATATGAGAGTGATTTATAAAGCTTTAAGAGCAGAAACCTATTTCAACCAACAGTGCTACGGAAATGCAACAAACCAATCTGAAATGCCAGTAGGCCTTGCTGTAACTTCTTTGTCGCTATCTCTAGTGTCATCCTAACTCAAACCTAATGGAAAAGCAGGAATGTCCCTGGAGCAGCCATGAATAGTCAATGTAAAGTACTTATCACAACCATCAGCTGAGGATCTGCCCCTCTCCCTTTGGGTCTTCTTTTTTCTCTTCCTGCATCCTCCTCACCCTGAACTCTGTCACCAGGTGGGTTCTGACAGGAAGAATAAGTTGTACTTTAGGATCAATTCTTGCCACTTTCTCCCAATTTCCAAGCATAGAGAAACTGGTACAGGCCTATACTGGGGTGGCCAACAAGTAAAGGGGTGCAGGCATATTGGATGGACAATAGGGGAATGTGGGGTGGTGATAAAATGATGGAGGAAAGAGAAATGGAGTGGAAAGAGTGGGTGGAATAGGAAAAAATGAATGTAGGCTAGAAGATCTATATTTAGTTGGAGATTTAAAAGAAGAGGTGGTACCAGGGAGATGAGGCAGGAATCTTTGGCACAAAAATCCTTCTGGAGAATAGGAGGAAGCATGGCAGCTTTCTTAATTGTTCTTCTGAAACACTGTAAGATTAACTTACGTAGTAGTTTGAGGCATAGCAAATATAATTTTAGGTTTTCCAGTACTCTATGTTCTCTGTAATGTAAGGTAATTGTCATGATTGTGTGTCCTGTGATATTCATCTTTTAAAAATCTGCACAAAAAAAAACTATCATCTTGCATTCATTTTAAAAAACCTGTTACAGGGTAAATGTAGGTACACAAACAGATTCTCTATGTATTCTCATGGAGGTGTTACTTTTGTAATTTCGCTTTAATCTAAAATAAACATAGTTCAGAGTGGAATGAAATGGTGGCTTCTGTGTACGTGGAAAACATTACATTCTTTTAACTTGTAATGCAATTTATTTTGAAATCTCAAATCTTGTAATTGTTCACAGTTATTGCAACAAGCACTTATTCTTATAATCGCGTATTATTAATGAGTTAAATAAAATAGTCTTGTCTAACTAGCACTTAATTAGCATATGTAAAAATAGTTGGATTGTTAGGTGACTGAGCCAGCAAATGGAAAATTCTATTTTAAGAGCAACTTTATTTTGGAACATGTATGTTGATTGGGAAAAGGATTTGAGTGTTGGTTGAAAAATAATTTTAACAACCCAACCCAGTGCAGAAGCAGTGGTGAAAAGAGAAAACAAGGTATTAGACTAGGTTGCGGAGAGAGATTTTACTGTAACTTTACAAAACAGATCTTGTGAAGGCAAGAACCCTGGGGCCGTACAAGTATCTTCCTTTGAAACTCCCTTTTGTAGCTTTGGACTCTGAAAGAGTGTGCGTGGAGTTCTGACACAGTGTCCAGAATAGATACTGCTTTGAGAAGGGGTAGAGTAGGGTAACACAATCTAAGAAAAAATCAGTTTCAGAAGAGAAATTTTCAAGGATTTATGTCAAGTTTTATCTGAAAGCAGGAGTTCAGGTGACTTGCAGACTTCCAAAATTCTCAAGGTGCATTTCCTGCTGCTCTTCAGCCAGATGACTTCAGTACACTTTACAAATGTACATCTCATTAGCTGTACTTAATTTCAAGGGCTTTCAGATGTTACTTTTGAGGGCAAAAACAGAACATGTAGAGCCAGAAAGACACTTCTCTCACATCCAGAGCACATTGCACAATGACATGCTTTTTTCCTCATGAACCCATCTATTACTGTTGAAGATTCAGTACCAAATTAGATAAGCTGCAATTACTCTGCTTTTGTTTTTACATTTTATGGTATCAATTCAGTCACCACTACTTCCATTTTTTTTGGATGAAACGTGTCAGTTGTTTAATGATGCACAGCAGTTTGATAGAAAGCAAATTATCCTCTTGAAATATGGGCTGAATTTTAGGAATCTGGCTAGGATACAAAAGTGACATCGCTAATCTTTAGAGCCCTGCAAATCATTATATCACACACCTGCGGATATCCATGTACCATTTCTTGTGGGTGCAAATCGGATGCAGATCCACGTGTTGGTGTCTGTGCACGTGGTGGGCTCTACTAATCTTGCAGAAAGTTCTGTGATATCTTTATTGATCAAAGGAAGTCATGTATTTTTTTGTGTTGCATCTAATCCAGATGCACTGGTAGCAGTTAAGTACACCATATCTGGGACTTAATAATTTATTTAAACATGTTTCTTGGTGAATCAACAAGACAGCCTATTGGACTGCTAGGGTTTTTCCATGGAGATCTCAAGTCCAAATACTTTTCTGGCCTGATGCTACTTAATTTATTCAATGAGAGACTATCTGATAGAGGAGTAGGGAGAGATTTGCAATGAGGGGATCACTTAATTTGGACACATACTTTTAAAACTTAGGAAAAGTGGGAATGGAAACAGAATAGTTTAACACAGACAAAAACAAATCATTATGAAGGGCAACTGGATTATCAGTGATAAGGAAGTTTTAGAAGCATCAAGCTTTGTAGAGGACTGAATTAAAGGGAATAGGGTTTGATCTTGTACCCAATGAAGTCAATACCAACACTGCACATAAATCAGAGAAAAGAAAAGTATTGAACATCATCCATGATCTGACTGAATGCAGTTATTCTATGCATCTGTTTTGTTCTCAACATGCTGCTTCCCTTAGCAGTCATGATCATGGTTCACTAAAGTAGAAAATACAAAAAGACCTGAGAGTCTGAAGTAGGATTTTCTCCCACAAAAGCTCATCCGATAAATAAATTTGTTAGTTTTTAAAAGTGCCACAGGACTCCTTGTTTGTTTGGCTGATCTAGACTAACATGGCTACCCCTTTGGAGCTTGTCAAGAATTTGAAGGTGTTGTGGATTTAAAATATATGCTTTCATTCCTTAGGCAAATACCAGAGCTCCAGATTTGTTGCCCTCAAACCTTTTAACACACTCCTCCATATCCCGAGAAGGCCAGCATAAATATCCATCCTTTCCGTCAGTCCATTCATGATGACTCTGGAAATCTTTAATTAAAAAAATAAGTATGACAAGATATGCTGAGCTTTACTCAGTGTTCACTGTGCTTTTTACCCCATTCTTTGTATGGATTTGTAAGCTTTTGGGAGCAGGAATTGGTTTACATGTTACTCTCCCACTTTTATAATACTCTTCATCCAAAGTGTCTTACTGAATAATTATCACAAATTTTATTGGGTGAAATTGTTTGGTTGTGACTTCCCTACATATCAAACCAGTGATGTAATCTGAACAATATCTGTGTTCTGACTCCCAGTCCTGTTCTATATCTACTATATTCTTGTTCAAATAGCATCTAACACAGTTAGCACAACTGTGTGTGTATGTGTGTATGTATGTGTGTGTATATATATATATATATATATATATATATATATATATATATATATAT
>ML685785.1:18652718-18676808 GCA_007922175.1 Pelusios castaneus
TATATATATATATATATATATATATATATATATATATATATATATATATAATCACATATAATTACACAGAAAACTACATTTAAAAGAACATTGTTAAAATTCCAAAGTCAACTCAAAACTTGATAAATGCCAGCATTAAGGTTGCATGTGATGGGAGCAGCAATTACAGGGAAAGTCAGGCTTTGCAGCTGTAACCCTTGGCTAGAGAGAGCATGCTGTGTTGATTTTTGGGATTGAGCATGTGCAGTCCGGTCAGCACTAGTAGCTATGTGGGGAGAGTAAAACATTTTCAGTGAGGATGGACTCTTGGGAGATGTTAGCTGCTAATATCTAAGAAGCCTCTACTGGGCATTTTTCAACAGCTATGATTTGGCAGACTTTTATGGGGATGGTAAAAAGCACGACCATGAGCTAAAGGCCACATCTCTGCTTGATTTCAAGTCCCTAGTGTAGATCAGAGGGTCTTTCAAAGAGAAAGTCACCAGAATTTTTAAGATGGCCACAAACACTTATTTTTTTGCTATCCTTGGTTTCAGAAATGGCTGAAAAGTTAAGGGTGAAACTTACCCAAAAAATTATATATTTAGGGTTTCATCCTTTTGACAAAACAATTGACTATGCTTCTCTTGCAGTAGCATGTGCTGATCTGAATTGGTATCTGGGATTTCATTGTACTGTAATAAAAAAGCAGCCCTTACTTTGCTTATTTCGGATGAAGGGAAGTGATAGCTGGAAGATAAACAAATGCCGTTAGAAAGATGAGGACAAGGTAACAAAAATTACTATTGAAGTCTACAGTGTAGCATTCTCAGCATGCACAGTCTATCCAGTGTCATTTGGTTTCTGCATCACAGCAGAAGTAAGCCATAAGGAAATGACTGTAGGAGATCACTGTAGTGGCTAAGCGGTCTCTATGTCCATACACATATTTGGGATTCTGTGAACCCCAAACTACTGTGCTCTGTATCAAACATGAATAGTCTGGGTACTGAATTGCACAAGTGAGACTGTGGTTTTCTTTGTTTTGTAAAATGTACAAGGATATAAACCCTCACTCATTGGTGTTTATAATACTTAAGAGCAACATACGATGCAACTCTGGGTTCTTAAGGAACGAAGAGCCCTTAATTTCAGATCAAAGCATCAAGCTTCTCATTTCTTTATAGGAATAGCTGATCAAAAATGCTCTGCTTTCATTATGGAGGAAAGGATTTGTGTTTAAATAATTATGGTAAAACAACTGCATGCTAATTAACTCTGTTAGCATTGTTATTTGCATCTGAAATGGTCTGAGTTCAACATCCACTCACTATCTGAAGGATATTTTTAATATGGGATTTTGAAAGCGGCAGTAGGAAAGAAAGAGTGGGCTTTCAAAAACAGTGAAACAGTTTTTGTTTGGAGCAATACAACAAGAATATAGACATGATAGCTGTACCATGTTACTAATAGCTGGGTTGAATCATATTCTTTTCCTCTCTAATGGCATGCGTAATTGCTCTAGGTTTTCAGGCGTCCTTCACCCGCACTTATTTAGACTAGTGACTGATGCATTTCCATGGAAACCTGCACCAGGAAAAAATCTGTTGGTACAGTGTGGAACTAGAAGGATATGGGCTGTGATTTTAAGCCTACAACTTGTGTAAAATAACACATTCCTTGGTTGATGCTGGATTTTTGTTGTTCTTTTTTGGGGGTTTCTTAATTTTTTTTTTTGTTTTTGTTTGGTTTATTTCCAAAAGTAAGAATTACTGTGCACATCATTATGGATTTTAAAATTAGCTTTCTTTTCTTTCTTTTCTAATAAAAATCCTACACTTGGAGCAACTTTTTTTGGGCGGGGTACAGCTGAAATAGTAAATTTTGGAATAATGTAGCCACCTGGATTGTGTTCGTTTCTCCATGGGGATGCAAAAGCACAACCCATTCGAGTCAGATGGTTACACCTAGGTTAGAAACTATGACTGAGAACTCAAGATTCAAGAAGAAAGTTCATTTTGGAGGTATTGTGTTTAATGAGTAACTCTTTTTGTGGCTTTTAAATGAAAAGATGAGACTACAGTGTAGAGTTGTGCTTTGAAAATATGGTATTCTGTTTAAAAAAATTTAAATTATAACTGGTGTATTGCTTGTGTGGTCTTAATTTTGTATGTTATAGTCTAACCTATGTTCTGTTTCTTCTTAAAACTAAAATATATTGTATCTTGTGGTATATTGAGAAATTAGAAAATAAAGTAAGATGTAAAGGTACAAGTTCAATGTTTTACTCTAGAATTTAGAAATATATGAAGAGCTTAATTATTTGAAACTTTTTACATTTAAGATAAGAGCAGATCATAAAACTTTAAAAGGAATTTGTCCTTGTAATGAATGTTGAACTAATTTAGGGATGTGAAGGCAATAACCTACCTTCATTAATTTAGAAATACATTTTTTGTTTCTTTCAAACTAAGTCAATCCCTTCACTAAACTGATCCCTATGGTCTCACTAAACCAGGCTCAGTTTTAGTCAGGCTGCTTTTTGTTCATTTATCTGTACATTTATCATGTAATGCTACATGTTTTTGTACATGTCATTTTAGGATAAATTGTCCATCAAAATAAAGTAGGTCATCTTATAAAGTTTGCAGACCCCCACAGATCCAGTAGAAAATAGGCTTTGTACTGTATTAATGTTTTAAGGAACAAAATTTCTTCCATAAGATGCCTTGCATTTTATGCAAGTTTGCACAGTGGTATTCTGTCCTGTTAAAATAAAATAGCAGCTCAGATTATTTACCTTGACATTAAAATCCCCATGTAATTTACAAGTTATCCTGTAGCAATGTCAATAAATTCTAATGCTGTCTGCAGTCGCTCTGAATTATCTCCCTATAAATATTGCTGCACGTGGATATACACAGTATCATCAGAAGTGACATCCGGACCCTGAAGTAGACAAGCACAAAAATGGGGGATCAGGGTTTGGCATTGGCAGCCGCGAGACTGAGTTAAGGCTCAGTCATTTAACTGAATTTCATTGTTTAACAATGTCCTGTAATTTGCTATTTAAATATAGATTCTTGTTTGTTTTTAAACTTTGCTCCAGGGGAAGCTTTGTTGTTGTTGTGCACTATAAAAGCATATAAGGTAGCATTTTTTCCATGTTTTGTGGGCTAGGCTTTGATCTGTATCATCACTTGGTAAATGCAGATTTCCCCCCCCCCCCCTCAATTTCAAGTAGCATTACTCTGTATTTGCAGCAATCTAACAGAAATTGGTAACTGATACTGTAAGTACAATAGCCATAATGATATTTTTTTTAAAAATCCAATAGTGAGTCAGCATATCTGACTTTGGTGGCTGAATTATAATGCATGTTTTTCTCGTATTTTTTAGGATGTCCTAAAATGCATTTTGATGCACTGGTTATGGAAGGGATGCTTGTGATCCAAATGCAGAAATATTTTTGCTCTTAAAAGATATTTAGCTTTAAGTGACCTTTATTTTCCTTCCTTCCCACACCTCTGACTTGTTTTCCTTTTCAGCACTGGAGCTATGAGTTCTTTGCTTAGCTGACCCAGCATAAAATATTTAAATTACTATCAAGATTTCCCAATCCGATGCCCTGGAAAGGACCGAGCATAGCTGGTGGGGGAATAGCAGGACAGTGCAGAGTTTGAACTGACCAATTGCTGTGGGCACAGCTGCCAGCCTTTTGTAAGGGTCCATTTTTCCACTAAGTATTAATGTTTAGGTGGAGGATGGTTGAGGTGGTAAAAGACTGGGAGGAACCTTGAATCATCCTCTCATCCCCTGTTCATTCATACCCGATAGATGGCATCATCCTTTTATATTAAAAATATTTTAAAACTTTAAAAGCACTGTTACAGGTATGTCAGAATTTCAGCATATGTGTTACTGATCCTCAAAATAAGGAACAAGGATTTGTGATGTTAATGAGGCTTCTAGTGATGGAAGTTGTCAGTAATGGTAAAAATCCTCAATAATTACTTTTGTTAGATGCTGTTGTGCATACAAAGGAGACAGTTCATCTTTTTGTTTGATTTTAGAAATTTTTCATGTCCCCTCATTCTCACCTAGCCTAAGGAAACAAATTTCAACGCTGTAATACGTGCTGAGAACTAATTATGTGCACAGTTTCACTTTAAAATCAAAACCATTTGAAAATAATTGGAGTTTAGAAAGACTTCCTCCAGAGGAAGCTTTGTTGTAGTTGTGCAATATAAAACCATATAAGATGCTGCTATTTTTTTTCCGTATTTTTGTGAGCCAGATTTTGATCTTCCTCACCGCTTGGTAAATGCAGAGTCCTCCCCTTAATTTCAAATAGAGTTACTCTGAATTTACAACAGCATAACAGAAATTGGTAACTGGTGCTGTAAGTACAATAGCCAGAATGATATTAAAAAAAAAAAAAAAAAAATCTGATAGCGAGTCACCAAAGCAGGCTCTGGTGGCTGAATTATAACTTCTGTAAACAAGGTTTATAAAAACAATACCGCTAAAGTGTTAGTTGTCATGAGAGAGCAAATGCGTAAGCAGATGCGGTCGGTGATGATTATATCTGGTCAGAACTGGAAGGATTTTTGTTGCTGCTGCTAGCATCATCTTGGCTTTCTTTAACCTACTCCTCCTCCTCCTCCTCACGACATCTTTAGTTGGAATAGGGCAAGTGGCACTCGCCTTTGTCATTCGCTAAACATGCTTGCCAGAAATGTTTTACAGTGATGCAGCTGGCACCTTTCTCTTTTCTAGTGATGGAATATATTAACTCCATTTCATGTGGGCCTAAGATGGCATGGAGCCTGAAATCCCACTGCTGAGCTTGGTCTCTTGGGGGTGGGGGAGGGAAACCAGCTGCAGCCAGCTTTGGGACTGGAAGTAATAATTAGAAAAACAGCATTCAATTAAACGAATGAGACTGATGTCGGGTGTTTTTAAGGTATTTTCTAGTTTCTTAAAACTCTATTAACAACTTAAAGGCATGAATAAGAATATAAATAAATGCTGAAAGCTGTTCTAGTTGGATAGGACTGAATCCTGTAAAGACTTCACCAGGTGAGTAACTTGACACGTATCAGTAGTTCCACTTATCCCTGTTATTCACATGCTGGAATGGGGTTTAAATGGGCCACTTGTGCAAACATGCATGTTCTTAATTTTAAGCATGGAAAGCCCTTGATAGTCCCAGGACTACTGATGAATAAAGTTAGGCATGTGTAAGCATTTACAGGATCAGAGGCAGCATGTTGGGCCTGATGATGTACATACCATGGGAGTTGAGTGCTGAGCACCTCACAGAATTAGGCTCTTGATGTGTTTCTGTGAGAAAAACTTTGCTTCCATTTCACTTTTTCGTTTTGTTTTTCCCCTGGCACTAACTGATATAACAGGGAGTCTGATAAAATTATGATAAATCAAGATTAAGTTTAGATTCAAAGCTCTTTCTTTTTAGGGTTTGAGTTAAACAGAGATATGTTTCACTATTGACGTTTACTTTTGATTTTTACATACTATGCAAGCACCCATCCGATGCTCTTGGTACTTTAAAACATTTAAAAAATAAATAATCAGACTTGGTAGCGCCCTCCTCCCCCCCACAGAGCAAATTAAATTATTAAGCAATAACATGATGTACTACTAATTAATTAACTCCTCACATAATCCCTATAATCCTAGATAAACCACTGCCCAAAACGCACTTCATGGGCAAGAGAGCCTACAGCATATCCCAAAAGCTGAAATGCTATAATATATTTTCAGTCATAGGAAGTGAAATAACCATTGCCATCTCTCCAGTTGCTTTCATCAACCAACCAAGATCCTCAGTCTTATCTGTACTGAATTTGAGATGGCTAGTGCTTATTCATGCTTGCATCTCCCTGTACACAGAGTAACATAATTGATTCTTCTAGCCAATTTCAGTGGAGACTCCAGCCTGCTTATGCTTTTTCCCTAGCTTATGGCCTTGTATGTATCACCCTCTTGTTTCACCAGGTGGAATGTAGAAACCTGCAGGAGGCAGCTCTCAGAAGAGAGAAACGATTGCTGAAGGCCATCCTCTGTGGGTGCTCAGCAAAGTAAGATCAAAGCCACTCAGAAGCAAACCATTCTGTCCCTTTTGTGGTTCACAACTGAATCAACACTAGTTTGCCTATGACAGGAAAGGCCTTTTGGGGCAACACTTGACCATCTGAGAGACTTGTGCCAACTTTGATGTTTGCATACCAGCATTTATTTCTTCATAAGTAAGAGCATTCAGATGAAGTTAAATAAAACACCAGAAACATACAAATAAAAAAACCCTGGAAAATTGTTTTCATTAACACAATAGGAAAATGGTATGAATTAAGTTTATTATATACAGCACTGATCTGATGGTCTCATATTTGCAAGCTTTATTTTGTAACAAAGAACATTAGAAGAGAAACAATGCTATGGTAGCTGCTTTTATGGAAAAAAAAGTTAGACAAATATTTTAACTTACTTTTGGTTGTCTTCCACTCTTTGAATTTTTTTTCTTTAAGATAATACCACCAATTAGTTGAAAACAGGTTTCTATGAGAAGATTTATCCATTTTGACAAAACTTTCATTGGGAAGGTTTCCTAGGTCCTGGATGAAATTTTTCCGGAGAGACTGAGCCACAGAATAGCTTGGTGGGTTGGGCTCTCACGAATTCAGAGCAGAGAATTGAATCTGAGTCTTCCATATCCGAGATGAGTGCCTGAACCCACCAGGCTTTCTGAGGAAGGGGGTAGGGTGAGGTGTCAGTCTCTGTTCTCTCTCTAAGCATTGAGTGCCTTAACCATCAGGCTGTTGTGGGAAGTATGTGAGGAAAAGGGGACTCTAATTTTTCACCTACAATTTGAAAGGTGTCTGTTTTGTCTTTACAAGCAAGTCTTGAAATCTTCACGAGATGGGAAAATTGTTTCCTGTCCAGCTCTTCTTCCAAAGCACTTAGCTCTCCTGCTAGTTTCTAGTTAACAACTAGGATTATACTGTATTGTGCCATATTGGTGGTGCCTGTCCTGTACCATTGTTCCAGACTGATCATGGTCTCATCATACATCTAATTTCCATGACCTGGGAACATGATGGTATATGTAAGATTTCCCTTGCAAACAAACTCTGATTTACTACATTTGATCGGTCTTTTAAGTATCTTCTGTGAGTAAGTGAATTCACTATTTTTCTAATAATATTTGACCTAATAATCATCATCTAGGCTATGCTACTGTTGATCTTTTGTTTAAAATTCACAATCCTGGAAGAAGCAGGAAATGACTGCTCCGGGAAAAAGGTTTTATTTCAACAAGCATTCTGCCTATTTCTAAAGAGAAAAAACCTTCCAATACCTTTTAAAATATTGTAATTTTTCTGTCTAAAGAGGAACTGGTTTTAGACTGTGGCAGCCCATGAAAGATAAACCCCAAGGTTTCAATAAAATAAAAACAATCTGTTTGGAATTAAGCAAAAGTCCTCTTTTTCTTAAAAGGATTTTGCAGCCATTAATGAAGACTACTTTTAATTTTGCTTAAAAAGAAATTACGTAGGTCCCAAGCTCTCATTATCCTGACTATCTTTCTTAATAAGCATAGCGAATCTTCCCCCAAAAGAAGGTTACAATGCTGTTTCTTCAAATTTGCACAGAAAAGTTCTTGATATAATTCTTATTTCTTTTGATATTAGCCATCACCTTGCATTTAATCAACTGCTGGTTTTGATTCCTAAATAGCATAACTTGGGGTACATTTTTGTTTGCTTTTAAGTTAACCTGCCTCTACTTGTGGGGGGGGGAGACCCTCCATATAAAACTGATTTGATTTATTTTCGCCTCGCATCTGTACCTAATATTGTGTGGAAGAAGAGGAAGTTCTGCTTCTAAAGACCACAGAGTGGAAAGACATCATCCTGCAATACAAACAAGGAGTCCTGTGGCACTTTTAAAAACTAACAAATTTATTTATTGCACGAGATTTCATGGGCGCAATCCCATTTCGTCAGATGAATGAAGTGGAAAATATAGCATGTAGGCTGTAAACCTATAGATATAGATATTTAAAGAGAGAAGCTAGCATTCTATCCCTCTAAATCTACTTGAATTAACCTTGTGACCCATCCTTCTCTGTATCTATATACTGACAACCTATGTGCTATATTTTACATTTCTTTCAGCTGATGAATTGGGATCTCTCCCACAAAAGCTCATCCGATAAATAAATTTGTTAGTCTATAAAAGTGCCACAGAACTCCTTGTTTGTTTTGCTGAAATGGATGAACACAACTACCCCTCTGGAACTTATCCTGCAATGTTTATGTAATTAGCTGATTGGAAGAGATGCATGATCAGACCTTTGGACATTTAGGAACAAATTCAGCCTTAGGTGTGAGGCTCTCTAATGCTTAGTCTACACTCAAAAGTTTTGCTGCTCAAGTTTTACTGGCATAACCCTCATAGTGTAACAACAGCTTAAATGGACATAAAAATGTTTTTTCCCCAATATAGCTTTTATTAGTTCCCCAAGCAAAATAAGATATACAGGCAACAGTACTTTTTATGATGATTTCTCCAGAGCAGGACTTGTCAGTTGAGAAGTGTTGCAAAAATCACACCCCAATTATCATTGCTGCCCTGGCAAAATCTTCCACTGTAGGCCTAGCCACAAGCCATAACTGGGTAGAGAACTGTGAGGCGTGACTTCTGTCTTTTATAGAATTCCCCCGTTGCAAGCGCAATGCCGCTTCAGTCAGAATTATACCTATTGGGTAACACTCTTCCTTTCAGTCTAAAAAGGTCTCGTACTTACTACACAGAAAAAGAAACGTAAGCATGTATATATGCTGTTGGGAATCCGAAAAAAATACTGTATTGTGCCATGAAGTACCTATAGAGTTAACTTCTAGTTTAAATGGGAAAGGTTGGTACTTTCTGTACAAATCCTGTGCAGACTGTTCCCATCCTCTGCATGTTATACTGAGTCCCTTGTTGGACTAGGAACAACAACAATGCAGTACACATCCCCTGATTTTGAAGAACCATCATCTATTGTCTTTCCTCTTGGGATGGTAAATGACTTCTCCACAAAAAGGTTTTATTCTGCCAGTGGGAATAAAAAGTAGGGACTGAAGGCATCCACCATGCATCACCTCTGCCAGTTACTTTCTGACAGATCCCTGCACCCTACCAAGTCAGAATCTGGCCCACAGTATGGAACATCTGTGATTACATATCACCCCTAAAAATGTCCCAGGTGCCAATGTGAGGGGAGAAAATATGCATAACAGGGTGGCACTAGTCTACTGTATCTATTGTGGGCAGCTAGTCAGCGGAGGAGGATTGTAACTCCTGAATGGATATTTGGGATAGCTGCATTAGTTTGATGTGTATAGTTTGGGAAACCCTTCATGCAGCATGCAGAGCTATTTACCCCCAGTCTAAATTAGTTTGTTAGCTTATAACCAAGTCCTGAGAATCTCCCTGGCATGGTGACACTTCAATCATAAATTGAATAGCACAGTAATATAACCTGACTATACAGATAACACACGGTGATTAATGGGGTTAAAGCATATAATATTTTGTGTTGTCTCTAATATCACAAGAAAGAAATGAAAGTGCCTAATATTTGCTTTCTTTGTGCATCATATGCACATGTCTACCACTCTAAACTCTGCCCACAACTTTGGCAAGCAGTCTGACAACATATCCAATCAAAGATCAACCCACAGCAGTTTCCAAGGTAACCAACACACAGCTGTTGAAATGCAATGACAGCAGAAGGGGGAAGAAAAGAAAGGGAATAGTTGCAGTTTTATTCATTATCTTTTTTATTTTTACTCTAAAATTATTTAAAAGATAGGAAGAACCTATTAAAAATATAATACTGTAATAGGACCAGCTTGGCTGGCATTGGCTGCTCTTTGTTGTCATAGGGACATCTCAGTTAGGAGCTAAGATCATTCTTTGCTCCCTAGGCAAACATTGCTCTGAGTAATAAGACTGCATCTTCAGAGTATGGAGGTGGCTAGGGAGGCAGCTTCTGGGCCCCAATGATCAGGCCAGCATAGTGGGGGATCCACAAGGAAACCACAAGCATTGATACACAGCTGCAGAGCTGTCTCTCACTAGGTGGGAAGTGGGGCAGAATTCTCAGACCACACATCTTCATAATGAACGCCTTTCTTTTCTTTGAACCTGTAGGACATTAGTGTGACATCACTATCATTTGACTTTATACTGCAGAATAGCCTGGGTATCTGCCTTCAGCAGTAAAATATCCCCATTACTAAATATGGGTTAAATTAATCTAAATTTCTACCATATCTATCCCATGTTATCAATAACTCATTTCTAGTGCAATTCTATGGGTTTCAATAGGCTAGGGATACATTCGTCATGTTTTATTCTATGTGAGCTATTATTACTGCTCTTTTTACCATAACAAACAAGGAATCCGGTGGCACTTTTAAAGACTAACAAATTTATTTATCGGATGAGCTTTCGTGGGAGAAAATCCCACTTCGTCAGTGGGACTTTCTCCCACGAAAGCTCATGTGATAAATAAATTTTAGTCTTTAAAAGTGCCACCGGATTCCTTGTTTGTTTTACTGAACTAGACTAACACAGCTACCCTTTTAGAACTTAGCATAGTGTCTGAAGCACCTTCTGGAAGGCATTATGTGACATGAATAACATCTTTTATTTTTTGTTTTACTTTCTGTCATGCCTTTCCCATGGCAAAGATTGTGTCCAGTGTGTGATTTGGTGGGTTTCTATTTTTTTATATACATATGCTTCTGAATTCTTATATTAAGAAAAAGATCAATGAATTAAATACATCTTGCACTTGGATTGTAAGGGAAAAGAGTCTTCTGATGGCTCTTTGTTCTTGTGAAAGTCTGCCCTGCAGGTTGGGACCAGCCTCCAAGAAAGTTCTGCCTCCTGCAGAAATGAGGTTTTACCTTTGCAGTGGACATTTCTAATATGCCCGAAGAATGGAGTTGTTGAACGGTGTTCTCATCCTGGAGCTTTAGACTACTTTTTAACTTTCTCTGTCCTCCTACATAATTTCTGTATTACTGAGATTCAGCTTGAACCAGTTGCTGTTCATCCATGAGCTGATCTTATCCAAGCACATGGCTCTTTGGCTTGTGGTAGTGTAGTCTTATCTAATGAAGGATAAATAGAGATGAAAGTCATCTGTATATTGCTCACTCTTGAATCCACATCATCTTAGTGGTTTTCCATTGCCTGCATATAGTTGTTAAGAAGGATTGGTGAGACTTGATTCTTGTGAGATTCCACGACTGAAGGCTCTAGTTTTCTATCCCACCCTTTCTCTTCTCGTTGGCACACCCCTGCAGGAGAGACTTAAATCATTTTAGCATGTTGTACTGGACTGCTGCAGTACCTGTCAGGTGGACAGCAGTGTCTTGTGGTCAGTGGTATTGAATGCCCCAAAATGGTGCAAGAGGATGAGAATGGAGGTCTGCCCTTTATCCACTGATAGCTTGGGATAATCCATCGGTGACACCAAATCTATTTCTGCCCCAAATTCTGACCTGGATCCCTTTGTTGTTCAACTACTTTTGATTAATGTAGGGAAGGGAAAGGAAGCTATAGTGTGTGTGTGTCCCCGTCCCCCCTCCAGTTTATCGTTGTGACTGCTTCCTGACCCTGCTTTTCTTTGCGGACTGTTGTTTTGTTGATGTTGACTAATAAGGGACACTGGATTATGAATAGCACTGCAGGGTACTTAACCACTCAGGAAGCTTAGTTCACCTTTTTCATAACATGTGCCTGGACCCTTGGATAGGAAACCGGTAAGTCTAAATGTTTCCCTGAGGAATCCAGAATATCTTCTGAATACACTATTGAAAGGCACTAAATGAAAATAATAGACAGCTGGCTGTGCACTTACTGGAGTAGCTGAATAATCTGCCTTATTGCATTTCACCTTTCCTCTCACCTGCTTTGGATATGTTGATAGAACAGAGATTTTGTGCTGTAGAAAGTAGTTTTCCACAGCGGCTTCTGGTTCCTTAATGAACTCAACTACCAGTTCCAAGAACTCTGAAAATTTCTTTGTCCTGTTTTCTGATTTTCATTCTCTATAAAACTAGCTTCTGAAGGAGCCTTATGACATTGTAAAGTGGATCTAGGGATAGAGTTCCCATGAAGTCTCGCTATCTTTCTATTATAATGAGTTTCCATGATGTTTAGTTTGATTTCCAAAAGAAATCAGCTCATTATTATAAAGGCCCTGGTATATGTAGGTCACTTCAAAGGTTTTTTCTTTGAGGAAAAACGACAAGAGTCCCTTGGCACCTTAAAGACTAACAAATTTCTTTGGGCATACGCTTCCATGGACTCCAACCCACTTCATCAGATGAAAAGCTTATGCCTGAAGAAATTTGTTAGTCTTTAAGGTGCCACAGGACTCATGTTGTTTTTGCTGTACACAGCTACCCCTCTTTGGGGAAAGTCTTCCAAGTCACTGTAGGTTATCAAATACATAATCTAATAAGTGCACTGAGGAGCTAATGCATATACATCACATCCCTTAGTGTCTTCACTTATTCATATGGTACACACCTGTAGTTTATTATCAATACACACAGAGCTAGTTCTAATCCATCTTTATAACATTAAGCAGTTTATCCTGTAGGTGTATTTTAGGGGGTGACCATTTGCTACACTTATAGCTTTTCCTCTGTGAAAGCGAGTGCATATCCCTCAAAGATTCTGCTCCCTACCTCCATCCCCAGGCCTTGCAACTATCTTATTGGGCCATGGCTGAACCTGAAGTGTACTAGCATTCTCTCCTCATGCAGAGGAACCATGGGTGAATCACACTGAAAAATGAATAGCCTGCTTTCACTCTTCATTGAGGCCGCCTTTGCACTGTGGAGGATTGTAGGAGGAGGCTAGTGTCAGGGGCAGGTAAAAGGGCCATTTGGATGAGGGTGATACATAGAACCCCAGTAAGATCTGTGCATTGAGTTGATAGTTCACCAGATACATGTTGACAGGGGAGGAGACAAACATCAGGCTGTCACAAAACAATGTGTTGGGAACTGTACAGTCATGGGGTCTTTCTCCTCTGTCACTGTTCTGCAGGAAGGGGACAGTCTGGCTATCTGTTTACATGAAATCTTTCTTGCCTCTTTATGGCCTACTTTTCTTCATGCATGTCTTGTGAACTGGTCCCCCCTGTGTACAGAATCTATTTCACTTGTTTTTTTCTGGTTTTAAAAGTGTGATGCATTTCAAAATGCAAAGGCAGATGTGTATAGGTTTTAATTGTTTAACTTTTAGGATGGAGTTTGAATATGAAAAGCATTTTTTCAATCAAAACTTTAATCCACTTCGTAAGTGCTGTCAGGAATTGGAGTTTCAGCTTTAGTGCTCCCAGTACTTGGTCAAACTTTAGCTCTTCAGTACTTTTAATATGGTACAGAAGCAAAACCTGACTAAGGAGGGTTTTCTCAAATCCAAATACAATAAATGATGACATGTATCTGCAGAATCTTTCCTGAAAAGGAAAAGTAATCTAGTGGTTAATTTGCAGGACTAAGGACTGTTGTATCTGTTCTGCCATTGATAGGTTATGTGATCTTGGGCAAGTAACATAGTTATCCTGTAGAAAATAATGGTAACTGTTATTACCACCTTGGTGGTGGTGGTGGTATATAAACTGATGGTTCCAAAAGTACTTTGAGATTCTTACATTAATCCCTGTAGAAGTGCCAGCCATCATGAAATTTATTATTGTGATATGTATGCTACCCGAAGAGAGAGGTCACTGTTTTTAACTCCTTGCTCAGGATATGTGACCAGGTGCCAAACAGGGGAGAATTGTACCTGGGCCTCCTACATCCTTTGTGGGTGCTCTAACCACTGGGCTAAAAGTTATAGGGTAGGCAACACCAGTTGTCCTGGCTGAATATTGAATGGGACCTGTTCCCATGGATATTCTCTGAAGGCACTTACTGGGTTGGGCGTCCCATGTGACTTAGGTTGTTGAATGTCCATCTTCCCCCAGTTTATGAATTGCTCTGGGGTTTAGACTAGACATAGGCATCTGGATACCTATAAGAATGTAGTGGTGTGGGGGATCTAAAACTTGGGCTCATAGGGAATATTTTTAGTGGAAAGTCAGTCATTGAGTCCTGTTCTTCTAAAGGGCTAGGCAGCAGTGAAGTGGAAGTTACGGGGTCTTGGTGGTGCCATTGACAGGAACTTGGGAGCCTAATTCTGAAGTTAAGGTGTCCAAATTTCTTTGTGATTTGTGCCCTAGGCTACTGGATTTTTTTTTTCTCCCAGAAGTCAAGGACTAGCTTCATTTGACACTCCTCCTGGCAATTGGATTATACTCTTGGTGCCTTGTTTTGGCAATAAGGGATCCAAGGATATTCACAAGTGCTGCCCAAGGGTGGAAATGCTGTTCATTATGGTTGATCTCTGTGGATGGAGAGCTAACAGGAAAATACCCACTCTTTGTTAATCCTTTGTTGAGGTAACTGGTTGCTTGGGGTGTGGGTAGATAATTGAACTGCAATCCAGGACAACTCTTTTAAATTCCTAAGGCAAAGCCCTACAAAGGATTGAGGACTTGGTGGTCTCAGCCTACATGGAAACTTGTGTTGTATTTGTGTGAGAGACTTTCAAATCTCTGTAATACGGTGGTAGTTTTAGGGAAAATTATAGGGAAACCTCAGTTTTTTCCCCAAACCGTCCTGTAGTGATCTGAGCTGCATCTTGCCTTGAATGCAGAAATCACACACAAGTATTTCACACACAAGATATTCGGCTTATATGGAGGTGGTAGCTGCGCTAAAGTATTCTGTAGATAACTGTGATCGATAGTCGAAAATTGCTCTGAGACCTGATATCTCCATACTGTTATCCTGGTTCAAATGAACAATCATTCCCTGATATGATTTTAGGTAGGTTGTGCTGGTTGGCTGTGGACCATCACAAGTAGCCCTTGTATCCTGGAGTAGATGACCCAGCTCTTCTCATGCCTATGAGAGAAATCTCTCATTGCTTAGAAAAACAGCTACCACACTGCCACAGGTATAGAGAAGAAGCTGCCCCACTCTAGTTCATTAAATTTGATTTTATTTTAGAGACTGATTTGGAAGTTTTGTGGGCTCCAAGAGTTGAGAGTTTTGAAGAAAATAATTTAACCACATACATATTTTTTTCCCTGAAAATAAACATGCAACAGATAACCACTTACCCAATATCTTTTCCACAAAGATAAGTTTCTTAACCACCTAAATTACATATTTTAAGTAGTGTTTGGATATTTTATTATTTGCTTTCAGTTAGAAAGGAACTATCTGGTAAAGACATGAGGGATTTCTGTGGCTCCTCTGCAAGTGTGGCTTGTTGATGCTCGTGCAAGAGCCATGCCTCAAGACTGAATCATGAGCGTTCCTTTTGGATCACATATGATCTGGACCCAGGAGTGATGGTGATAAATTCATTGATTCCAAGGCCAGAAAGGACCACTGTGATCATCTAGTCTGACCTGCCATATAATACAGGCCAGAGAATATATAAAAAAATAAAAAATAATTCCTATCAATCTTTTTATAAAATAATCTTATCTTGATTTTAAAATTGTTGGTGATGTAGAATCTGCCAAGATGCTTGGTAAACTTGTTCCAATGATTAATTAACCTCACTGTTAAAATATATATAGCTTATTTCCAGTCCAGATTTGTCTAGTTTCACCTTCCAGCCATTGGATCACATTATATTTTTCTCCGCTAATTGAAGAACCTATTACTAAGTATTTGCTCCCCATGTAGGTATTTACAGACTAATCAAATCACCACTTAAAACCTCTTTGTTAAACCAAAGAGACTCAGCTTTTTGAGTATCGCTGTAAGGCATGTTTCTAATGCTTTAATTGTTCTTGTGGACATCTTCTAGCAACAGTCACACCAAGACCAGACAGATATAAGGCCAAGGCTTGATCCTTCCTGAGTTCCACTATAAACGCACCCACTCGATGATTCTCCATTTACAGTTACATTTTGAGAACTATAATTTAGCCAGTTTTTAATCCATGTAATGTATGCTATGTTAATTTTTCTAAGGTTCTAGTTTTTAATCAAAATATGTTGTGGTACCAAGTCAGATGCCTTACAGAGATCTAACTATGTTACACTGGTACTATTACTTTTATTAAACAAATATGTTCTCATAAGAAAATTTACCCTTCTTTCATTCTTTATTCAGAGTCTTTTATCAGCCACTCCATTTCTTGTCCAGGTTTGATGACAAACTGACAGGTCATTCCATTTACTCTTCTTAAACGTTGATGCAACATTAGCATTCTTCCAGTCTTCTGAAACCTCTGCAGTGTTCCAAGACTTAATGAAAATCAATGTTAATGGTCCAGCAAGTTTCTCAGCCAGCTCTTTGAGAACTCTTGGGTATAAGTCAGACTTAATGATTTTAAAAATGTCTATTAGTATCAGTTCTTCAGTATCCTCCTGAGATACTAATGGGGTGGAGTGTTATATGATATGACTACTTTATCTTTTCACCAAATACAGAGCAGAAATATTTATTGAACACTTCTATCTTTCCTGCATTATTATTGATAATTCTACCATTTCCATCTTGTAATGCACCAATACCATTGTTAGGATTCTTTTTGTTCCAAAGGGGTAGCCGTGGTAGTCTGTTGCAGAAAAACAGAGTCCTGTAGCACTTTTAAATACTAACAGATTTATTAATCGCATGAGCTTTTGTGGGAGAAAATCCACTTCGTCAGATGCTTTGAAGATGGGAAATTTACAGAATGGGAGGAAATTAAATGCAGGGAAGTGTATGACATAGGATCAGGTCAGGCTGTAACAACGAATCAAAATAGGTGTTAGGATTCAAACACTGGGGAACAGCACATAGAGGAAGGTGAGGTCAAATCATCTGTCGTAATGAGAGAAACATCCATAGTTCCTGGTTTGGTTTTTTGTTCCCAGTACACTTAAACTCCTTCTAACTGATAAGTATTGCTGTACATCTTCAGAGAACAATTATAGGTTATTCTCTATATATGGTGGTTAAATTTAAACCTTTACTTAAATTTATCATCATTAAACCACTGTTTAATGTGATTAGAGGGTCTGGAAAAGTGGAAGGGGGACTTATTTGAAAAGAGTGTTTGAGACCGCCATCTGTGTCCCTAGTTTTTATACTTTTTTCACAAAAATGTGTCTCAAGCTGTAACATGGCTGGCTGACTTTTCAAAAGGCTTTTTGGCAGGTATGTTGCTTTTGTATTCCAACAGTGTTGTAATTTTTATGGATCTAAAAGGCATACAAATTCCACACCAATGTTGTTTTCTTGTGTGATTTGCTTGGCAGTGATGGATGACAGCACATACATCTCTTCTTTGGGTTCCATTTTCTTACTGCTACTTATGAATTATTCATAGTGTTTTGATTTTGGTCCCAAAGTCTAAAATTATTATTTTGCCTGTATTATTATTTATTACTGAAAAGTGTATTAATATTTTTAATTCAGTCTAGAAAAAAGTCCAAATTTAAGATTGGTTGTCAGGAGTTTCCAGATTATGATGATATGGACCGCTTTGTCAAGTAATTTGCAACATCTGATCTTTCTGAGTAAGGTGAATTTCTTGTAAGTGATGTACCCAAGGAAAAATTGCTCCTAATTTTTCTCTCTCACTCACAGAGAAAGAGAGATGTGGAATATCTATATTTTTATTGATTGACTACAAAATTAACATTTTTCTCACCTAAGCCACTTGATATTAAAATCTTTTGAGGTAGTGCCCGTGGTTTGTGTTTGATATAAAACAGAATAAAATATGTTTTCAGATTATAAATGAAGAGCACTAGATTTGTTTTTCCTCCTGAAAGTATAGAACTATTAAAAATTTTGTATCTTCCATCTTTATGCAGAAACTCGAACAGATAGAACAAAGAAATTGTTTAGACACTACACAGTTGGATCATATGACAGCTTTGATGCTTCAAGGTAAGATGTCTTCCTTTTGGCTAGCAATATTCAGATTACAGAAATTTTGTTTATGCTTTAAAAAACCCTAACCTATTACCTCTTTTGTAAATGCTCATATAATCCTACATGTTATTCAGGTATGAATTGGGTCTTCAACACTTAGTCAGAGCAACTGAATCTACTTAACGTGTGTTTTTATTGAAATAATTCAGTTTAAATATAAAGTGTGGTGGGTTTTGTTTTGTTCTGTTTTATTGCTGTTTCTGCTGAATATCTATATTTGTTTAAACAGAGTTCCCCTTCCCCACACACAAGAGCTTGACCAACTTCTGGCAGGGATGGTGGGCCTGCAGCACAGAAATTCAGTCTTATCTTTTTACCATAGCACTGGGAAAATACTGGTGGCATTTTGAAAGTATATAGTTTCCCCATGGGGTGCTGTAAGTATTTTGAGAATATTTGCTAGCAGCATAAGATACCCAACTTTTAAAACTTTTTCATTGTTATCCTGAAGATTAGTGGATAATTTTGCAGTTCCTGTTGAAGCTAGTTATGTGACTGTTCTTTGTTTTTGTTTCTAAAGAGACTTCCATACACAAGAGGCCCGTTCTGCTCTGCCTCAACAGGCATGCGCTGCTGAAAAGGCAGCATGACTAGTGGTATTCACTTGTGGAAGCATCTGCCGTCCCTGAGTATTAGAGTCGTGCTTTGGAAGGGCTTTCCTGTGTTGAACATGGCATTATGCTATAGTGACATCACTGGTGGACATGCAGCTATGTGGATTGACCACTCTTGCCTATCCAGCACGTTGCTGCTACCGTTTACTGTAGCCAATATGTGGCAGGCTACATAGCGGTACTCCGACTTGTTTGGGAAAGGAACGTGTTTCTGACCCTCACTTAGCACCTTTCTGAGCAAGGCTGTTCCTGGGGCTTTTTACAGGCACTAGGATTGTATCATTGTAATTGTAAAGATGGGCAGGCTAAGTATACTAGACAGGACCTTATATTCTGTACACAGCGATCCTTCATTGGTCTGTAAATCTTTTAATGATGGGGCTGTTTCACCTATAAGGGAAGGAGCTGTTCTGGTAAAGTCAGGAGTTGTAGCCATGCTGCTATATAACATTGTTCTCTCAGAGCTCCTGAATACTTATGTTTTATCAAAGAAAATATTCTATACAAACAAGTTCTTGAGAAACCAAGACCTGGTTTACACTGGCCATGGATTTCAGCAGCAGTTGATGGGAGATACGGAAGCTACATAAAGTAACGTATGTATCTCCCGTCAGCTTCCTAACATCTACTTACTGCAGTGTTTCCACTGTACTGTGCCAATGAGAAATGTCCTCCCTTCAAAATAGCGCTACGCTACTTGCTGGGGTAGATTCAGTCAACTTCCAGGTTTGACTGAGCGAGTCTTCACTGTCACTCAATCGAATCTGGAAAATCAGTCCTGCAGCAGTGAAGACGTATGCCAAGTGTGTTACTAAATAATGAGCTAAATACTCTATTGGTGTAAATGCACTGACTTTGGTGTAGTTTTATGCTAGTAGAAAATTTGATCCTATTTGTTGAAAATAACTATTAGTACAAAACTTCTGGGGTTCAGCAGAGCTTAATTTGAGGAAAAGTGAAGGGAAAAGTTTCTCTTTTTTCCAGTAGTTTAATAAATATGGTGAGAGAATTGAAGAAAAAAGATGATTAGCTACCCTCAATTAGGAATTAAATATTAGAGCATTTATCATGTAGATCACTGGCTTCACAAATGGGTGTGTGAAGAGGAGAAGGGAGGTGACAGAATTGTATTGGGCTCTTCCAGGAAGAAAAATAAGTCTGTTTGGTAACCTTAGTGTGTTTTTTGTTTTTCCCTCCTCCAGTTACTAGACTGGACTCATTAGGAGTTGTAATGATTACCAGACTGTAAAAATGGAGCTTGAGCTAATGGGAACTGTAATAAATCTTATCAGCAGCCACTGTAGAATCCGTTTAACAGATATGAAATGAGCACACTTTCTCTATATTAAACTAAAAATGCATTATATAGAAATTGTGTGAAATTAATTTATTTAAAATGAAATAATTTGTAAATGAAGTGATCTGCTTAAAGAATAAGGGTGTATTCCTTTCACCTGTATGCAGGAGGTTAGTTTTTATGTATCATATAGAACGATTCCATCAACAAGTTACTTAGGGAAGTTGGATGTCCATAAGTCTATGGGGCCAGATGTGCTGCATCTGAGGGCATTAAGGGAGTTAGTTGATGTGATTGCAGAGCCACTGGCCATTATCTTTGGGAACTCGTGGCGATCGGGGAATGTCCTGGATGATTGGAAAAAGACAAATATGATACCTATCTTTAAGAAAGGGAAAAGGGAGAATCTGGGGAACTTCAGACCAATCAGCCTCACCTCAGTCCCTGGAAAAATCATGGAGCAGGTCATCAAAGAATCCATTCTGAAACACTTGGAGGAAAACAGGGAGATCAGGAACAGTCAGCATGGATTTACCAAAGGCAAATCATGCCTGACAAACCTGATTGACTTCTGTGATGAGATGACTGGCGTTGTGGATGCAGGCATAGCCATCGATGTGATATACCTTGATTTTAGCAAAGCTTTTGTTACGGTTTCCCACAACATTATTGTCAGCAAGTTAAGGAAGTATGGGTTAGATGAGTGGACCATAAGATGGATAGAAAACTGGCTAGATCATTGCAGCAGGTAAGAATCAAATAATGAATGGAGCATAAGGTGGATAGAAATCTGGCTTGATCATCAGGCTCAGTCTAGTTGGCAACCAGTAACAAGCAGAGTGCCCCTGGTCAGTCCTGGGGCCGGTTCTTTTCAACATCTTCATTAATGATCTGGATGGTGGGATAGGTTGCATGCTAGTAAGTTTGAAGATGATACCAAGCTGGGGGGAATGGTAGATCGGAATGGTAGGATTCAGGGAGACCTAGACAAGTTGGAGCATTGGACCAAAAGAAATCTCATGAGGATTAACAAGGACAAGTGCAAAGTCCTACACTTAAGATGGAAAAACCCCATGTACTGCTACGGGTTGGAGACCGATCAGCTAAGTAGCAGCTCTGTGGAAAAGGACCTGGGGGTTATGGTGGACGGGAAGCTGGATATCAGTCAACCATTGTTGCCAAAAAGGCCAACAGCTAATTGGGCTGCATCTTTGGGAACGTTGCCAGCAGATCAAGGGATGTGATTATTCCCCTCTATTTGGAACCAGTGAGGAGGCATCAGGGATATTGTGTCCAGTTTTAGGCTCCCCACTACAGAAAGGATGTGGGCAAATTAGAAAGTCTAGCAGAGGGCAACAAAAATTATTAGGTGGCTGGGGCACATGACTTATGAGGAGAGACTGAAGGAACTGGGTTTATTTAGTCTGCAGAAGAGAAGACCGAGAGGGGATTTGATAGCAACCTTCAGCTACTTGAAGGGGTGCTTCAAAGAGGAGGGAGCTAGGCTGTTCTTGGTAGTAATACAGGACAAAACAAGGAGCTGTGGTTTCAAGCTGCAGCTGGGGAGGTTGAGGTTGGATATTAGGGAAAATCTTTCTCACTAGGAGGGTGGTGAAGCATTGGAATGGGTTACCTAGGGAGGTGATGGAATCTCCATCTTTGGAAACTTTTAAGGCGCAGTTAGACAAAGCCCTGGCTGGGGTGATCTAGTGGGAGTGGTCCTGCTTTTAGCAGGGGGCTGGACTAGATGACCTCATGAGGTCCCTTCCAGCCCTTGTATTCTATGATTCTAAGACAGGCAAAGCTGTGGGGTTTTTGTTTTTGTTTTGGTTTGGTTTTGGTTTTAAAGCTCATGCACATAGCAGAGCAGTGCCTCATTACTTTTTCTGGTCTGCAAAATGTAATAAACATTGGGTTTGATTTAAAAAGTCCCTCATAAACCTCACTTCCTAGAATCGGCAGCTTTGAGCACAACTAGTTGTTCAAGTGGCTGGCTGTCGTTGCAAATCAAGTATCTGTACAGCTGATTTAACTCCTGAATTGGTTCTTTTTTTGAAGGAGATGGGGTTGTCACATTTGTCCCTTTCAGTTTCTTTAATACTCTACTGGAAAAAAAAATCCCTTCTTCCTTTTTAAACATGCAAAAAAAGAGCAAAAGTTAATACATTATTTAAACTTTCATATTAATAGGCTTATTCACATGTGAAGTAGTGGTCAGGTATCAATTATGCCTTAACAGATGCATCTCTCCTCTTCTAAATTATGACTCTGATTAATGTGCAGAAAGTTCACCTTATGTCTGCCAATCCTAATCTTCCTTAAATGATGATTTGCAAAATGTGACAAGTGATTTTTCATATGAGGTTAAACAGGTGTACCCCATTCACTCTGCTGTAGTGATAGGTAACAGAAGTGTTATGCTACCATCTGTGTCTTATTCTGTATCTCTGCATTTGGCATTTTAGATTAAGTGAAACAGATGCTTGGATTGCCATGGTTGTGGGATTATTTTAATATTACATTACAACCCATGGAGATTGAGGGATCCTTTCAATTATCTTGAGCTTTAAGTTATCTGTGACTACACATAGTGTAAACCTTTTTCTTGTATTAAGTGAGTGCTACAAGAAATACCCCAAAAGACAAAACTGATTTGCTTTGTTTACACTGTGGTTATGCACCTACAGCTGGCCCTTGTTAGCTGACTCAGGCTTGTGAGGCTCAGGCGAAGGGGCTGTTCAATTGTTTTGTGGACATTCAGGATCAAGCTGGAGCCCAAGCTCTAGGACCCTTCCCCTTTCTAGCCCCTTCACTCAAGCCCCCCCCCAAGTCTGATCAGCTGACATGGGCCAGCCGCAGGGATTTAGTTGCTATGTGGAAATACCCTTTTAGCCTTCAGAAATGGCGGTGGTAATGTTCGTAAGTCTATTGTGGGCTATTTAAGTTTCAATTAAATATTTTTAACTTGTTCACAAAGTTTGTTTTTGTTTAATCCATTTCCTTCAAGCTAACACAAACAAAGAGGAGACAGGACAAAACAGACAAAGGAAACCTTTAAGGCCCGGTTAGACAAAACCCTAGCTGGGATGATTTAGTGGGAGAGTGGGAGTGGTCCTGCTTTTAGCTGGGGGTTGGACTAGATGACCTCATGAGTACCCTTCCAATCCTGAGATTCTATGAAAGGAGATGCTCTCTTACAAGCAAGTGTAATTGCGTGAGTATAGAGTTGATTCATCCAGTGGAAGCTGGCCCTTGGCAAGCAGGAATAAACAGCCTTGTCCCCAGATGTTAAGGTCTTGCTGAAGCATGAAGAGATGGAGGCAAAATTTTTGCCTGTGTTTGACAGGAAAAATTTCCTCTCCTTTCCGAACAGCAATGGGATTGACAAAGGCATCATCATACTGATTGGCAGGGACCACATCCAAGACAACTAAGGTGCATTGTCAAAACCCAAGAACTATCATGGTCTGAGGCTCTGTCTGTTTGATGCCCTTTACACTTGCCGCTGAAAGTAGGAAAAGTAAAAGAAAAGGGACAGTGAGGGGCTGCTCCCCAGATCTGGTCTCGTGTGCCACTGTGGAACCCCCTAGATTTTCACAGCTGAATCCTGCTTCACCCCACTTTCCCAGGTCACCACTCACTCCTGTTAGTCCACACCAACCTCCTGCGTATAATCAGTCCCAGGCAGTGAGTGCATGTGTTCTGGATGCTCAGGCGACGGTCCCCAAGTGAGCACCTTCAGCCCCAGATACCACAGTGGGAACTTCTGTCTTACAGAGACTGGGATCCTTCTCCAATCACCATATACTCATGTCCATCCATTTAACACTGAAATGGATCGTGTCCAGCCACTCTGATTCACACCTTCTAAAAATGTCCAGAGGGATAGCCCTGTTAGTCTGTAGACAGCAAAAACAACGAGAGTCCTATGGCACCTTATAGACTAACAGATTTTCTTCAGCATAAGCTTTCGTGGGCTATAACCCACTTCATCAGATGCATGAAGTGGAAATCACAGTGGAGAGGTATGTATACACATGCCAGGATGCCAGGTTACACCAGTAACCAATGTGTGAACAGAACAATCACTTTTTGTAATGAGCT
>ML685785.1:18677208-18721086 GCA_007922175.1 Pelusios castaneus
AATCCCACTTCAGACGAAGTGGGATTTTCTCCCACGAAAGCTCATGCGATAAATAAATCTGTTAGTCTTTAAAAGTGCCACAGGACTCAGTTGTCTTTCTACAATAGACTAACACGGCTACCCCTTTGGAATTTCCCCAACATACAAGTTAAGGAAGTCCCCAGAGCAGGGGTGTCAAACTCACTTGCTATGGTGGACCAGATTTGACTTAAATGCATTTGGAGTGGGCATTACATACTATAAAATGAAATACTAGGGCACTCATGGAATTGTGACATGTGAGACTGCACTCCCCGATACCATTCTCAGAGAGAGAGAGAGAGAGAGAGAGGGGTAGGTAGGTAGGTCTCACGGAGCATGGTTTTACATACCTAGCGCTCTGTGACGTCATGAGACGTCATGGCATGGCAGAGTGCTGGGTATGCAAAACGACATTCTCTCTGCAATGATTCTGAGGCTAGGATTAGATCATTATTTAGTCCAGGCCCTATAACATAACATGTTAAAACTGCCGGGAAACAACATTGATTAGAATAGACATTCAAAACTTTGGCATTTAAGCTTGGAGTGGATAAACATCCATGGTTGCTTGTACAGATGCATGAGTCTTTCAGAGTCTATGTGCTTCTTTTGGTATCTCTGAAAACCTATGGAAGGTCTTTCCATCTAAATCTTTCAGACTGGGTGATTCAGACCAGTCTAAACCAGAGTGTCAAACTCATTTGCTATGGCGGGTGAGATTTGACTTAAATGCACTTTAAGTGGGCCGTACGTACCATAAATCAAAGTACTATGGCATTCTAGTAGCATCATGGAGTGCTGTGTATGTGAAACTGCGCTCCATGATATCACTCACTCCCTCTCTGTTAGGGGGAGAGTTTGGTCTTGTGGAGTGCAATCTCGTATGCCCAGCGCTCTGTGATGTCTCAAGACCTGACACACTGATGTCATTGTGGTGCACTGGGTATGTGAGATCTCATGCTCTCTTTCTTTTAGGGAGCGTGTGGTCCTGCGGAGTGCAGTTGAGGGCCAGATAGAAGAGGTTCGCGGGCCACATACAGCCCATGGGCCGCATGTTTGATACCCCGACCTAAATGTTCCAGGCATATTGTTGTTCTCAATAAAACCAAGGGAGTTCTGCCATTCCCTTCAATGAAAGTAGAAGCATGCTTTTGGGGACCTCAACATGAGCTGGAAAATTGCTGTGTATATATGTGTAGTATCTTCATCCAGTGCCACTTACAGTAGCTTTTACACAGTTGTGTAATAAAATGATTTAAAAGAACCAGGACTCTTCGGACAGCTGGAATTTTTTAAATGGCTTTGAAAGGTCTACATCATCTTCTAAATAAAATTCTTCCTCTTTTATGACAGGCTAATTGATATTTTGGTAGTGACTCTGCAGCAGCATGATATAGTCTTATTATTTTCCATTACTTGACTATTTTAAGTTCTTAGAATTGACTTCTGTCAACAATAAAATTGGATAATGTATAGGTAACATCTATATGTTACAACTGTGCCAATCGGCGTCAATGCTGACTTGCAATGTCCAGTGCTTTTGGGTAGCTGGCTCATCTTAAGAAGATAATGTGACAATTCTTTTTCATGTTGTCCATTGTAGCTTAGATTTAAGGTCGGTGATTGCTACTTATGAATTTTTCCTCTGTTCTGTAGAAATAATGATAAATATAAGAAAGATTGTTTCAGTAGGGTTTATAACTATCAACATGTTTTATGGAGGTCACTTTGTTGATGACCTTCACAAAATTCTTTTTGGCCTTCTTCTAGTGCTAAGAAAATATTTGTCCTGCTTGCTTCAGACTTTGTGTAACATGGAGGGAGTAGGAAATGTAAGCTTATTTTGCTCCAGTCATTTGCCATATCTGTGTCTCTGGCTGAGCAAGGAGGATCTAGTACAGTAGCAGAAAAGGCAGCCCTCTGGTGAAATGAATAATGTATCATGGCGGTTGCAATAGCAGTTGCCTTTGAAAAATAGCCAAATTGGATTCTCAATCACTTTCTCAGCAAGACATGAAACACATTCCTAGATAAATAAGAAAACAAAATCGTTCCAATTTTTTTAAACTAAGAACCTTTTCCAGTTGGCTAAGCAGTTAAAATAAAGAAACAACCCCCCCCCCCCACACACACTTTCTTAGCTTTCCCGTTACTCCATGTCCAGCTACTTGTTGGAAAATGGATCTGACCCACCCCAGACACTCCCACACTTCCCTTCCAGGTTTGTCCCTTTTTTCAGGCTTAAGTTATTTCTGCTCTCCTCAAGATCAGTCTCTAAACTGAAGTGCTTTACTCATCACATCTAGTATCCTAATAGTATTTAAAGGCCCCTATTGGGATTGGAGCCCCATAGTGGTAGGCCTTGTGCAAATGTTTGTGAAGACAGTCCCTACTTGAAAAAGTTTACAATATAAAAAGAGCAAATCAGTGTAAGGGTGGAGCAAAGGGATATTGCACATAAATATAGTGAAGAGAATGGTGTCTGGCATATGTTATGTTAGTTCCTTATCTTTAATTGTTTTTTATTTATATATATATATTGCTGTAAAAGCACCCAAAGTTAAGTTTAAGGAGTTAAAAGATTCTGGGTGTAAGAAGAAAGGGGTAAGATGGTCTGGGGGTGGGGAGCTGAAAGACAAATGGTGGGTAAGGGTCATAATGAACAAGGAGACTGAAGGTGGGCGACTCAAAGGTATCACATGTATGAACTGTGGGGAAAGGGAAGACAATGGGGGGTGAACAGACAATAGCAACACAGTAATGGGGGAATAAAGAGGCAAAATTTCAGAATCTAATGAGTAGTGTCAGGAGGCTGTGAATGTTCGTCTCAGCTGCTGCTTTTCAATGTGCAGCAGAGAGAAAAGACCACTAAGCCTAGTGACTCTGATTATATGGGACCATGTGACCTTGGTTATAGTTGGTGTGATCTTAATTGGTTTCACTCTTCACACATGCCATGAGCAAAATGCTTTAGTTTAGACCAGGGAAGGATTAACCAATGCCAAGGCCCCAGGCTGCCTCCCACCAAGGAGCCCCCCCACCGCATGGGCCAGCCCCCACCCCCCACAGTCGCTGAGGAGGCCCTGGGGCCAGAGGGTGCTCCAGACCCGGCCCTGCTCTGGGGGTAGCTGGCGTGCAGCGTGCGGGCATCCGATACAACCTCTTCAGGGTCATGTGCCTTGGAAGGCCGCACCAGAGTGGTGGCACGTGGTGGCCTTGCAGTGAGCCAGCCAGCTGCACAGAGCGAACAGGGGTTGGCCTGCCCCACCCCGCCTCTGGGGGCGGGCCAGCTGGCATGGGGTGGGGTGGAGTGCAGAGCCTGGCCTCCAGCTCCAGGGCTACGCACCCCAATCCCCAGTGCCAGCAGGGTAGGCGCGCTCTCAGTATTCCTGCCCTGCCAGCGCTGAGCCAGGTGGGTGCCAGATTATCAGGGGTTTAGGGGCTGGAGCCCAGGGCCCCCTTTTGGGCCAAGGCCTGGGGCTTAAGCCCCTAAAGCCCCTACTATAATCCGGCCCTGGTTTGGACTATGGTGCAACTCTGACATTGCAGAGAAAAGAGGGGATAGGGGATAGTACCACACACCTAAAGGTAGTTCAAAATGAGTGATGGGCTGGTATACCAATATGTCAGACTGAAAACTTCACCATTTTGAAAGCCACTTATAACCACCCTGTGTCCTACCAATTTAAAAGCAAAACTTTTAATGAAAAATTCAGTGTGGGAGTTCATATATACATTTAATCATTGTTGAAGACAATGGAACAGAAGGAGATGTAGTATGTATAATAATTGAAAATGAAAACTTTGGTTTATAATGAAAATGGTTTTACTTTCTAATGAACAACTTTTCCATCTGCTAAAGCACATTACCTGCTACCATGGCTGAGCCTTTTACATTTATGATTGTGGAGCACATCCAGAGAAACTGCTGACGTAGGAAGTAAAAAGGCAGGTCTGTGATTTACATGCGGCATCTTTTTTTTTCTCCTCTTCCTCTGCCTCTGTACTATAAACGTACAGAGATGTATACTGGAGACTATTAAAGAAAATGCAGTCAGACTTGAGGCTATACAGTGAATCCAGGCACCTAAAAATAGTTGACATTTTTGGCACTAGTCTCTGTGTTTCCTAGGTGCATCCTTTTCAACAGCAAACATTGCATAAAGCATGTATGTTCTTGTCTAAGATGACAATCTTTAATCTCTTTGTTTTGGTGGGCTGGCATCCATTAAAATGGGAATAAGAACCAGCAACTTAATTATTAAGGTTTCACAGTTCATCTTTCAGTGATATTAGCTATATTCTGGGCTAAGTATAATTAAATGCAGGGATAGTCAGGCAAACAACTTCAAGGGGCCTGTTTGTAAGAGACTCCATATGTGTGATAATGCTGTAAATTATACAGGAAGATGTAAGACACACAGAGAAGTGATCACCATGCGGAAGTGCACCCACTGTGTTTGGAGGAAATTTAAATGATGAAGGATGGAGTCTGAGTTTGGGGTGGGCAGAAAAGTGGGAACATCCCTAAGGAAGCAAACCAAAAATAACGATACAGAAATAAAAAAAATCCGGCAACTTGTCTAAAATGTCTAATGGATGATGTGTGCAAATTAGACTACACGCCAGGCATATCTAACTTATTCAGCAGGCTCGACAGACAACCAAGGTGACACTGATTTGTCATTTATCATTATTACAGTAGCAATATTTATATAACAGGTAATAATAGTGCTTGAATAATTTCTTCTGTGCATTGGACCAACATGTTTTCCGCCAGGCCAGAATTTCCCCCCATTTTTATCTTTTTATAGAAAATTACACTTATAATTGTCAATTTTTATTCTTTTCTGACTGCTCTGCCATATTCCTTTTGCTGCCTTTTAGAGAGATGCTGTCGCACAAGATCTTGTGCCAAAGATGAGTAAAATGGTAGGGGAGAGCACTTTACCCTCTGCCCAGATCCTAGAAAACTCGGTTCATGTTTGGAAAGAGCCTCAGCCTAATTGTATTTGTGGCTTTCCCTGCAGTGTTTCAATCCAGGTTAGAACCAGAAGTGCAGATACACAATATATGCCCTGAATTAATGTGTTCCTGGAAGTTTTCCACCTCACGTTTCCACATACAATAATTGAGATAAAAATCCAAACAAAAACCTAATGTTTTATTCTTTAGTTATCCATCTTACAGTCCATCCCCTTTATTGATTTTCTTTATGGTCCTTCAAGTGCAATGGGGTAACTGGGTGTGTGTGCATATGTGAGCACAAAATATAAAAATGTTACCTCTTGTAAAAATAGAATTCGGATGCAGTGTAGCCTAGGGTGTAGGATATTGGACAGGGACTCAGGAGACTTGTGTTCAATTCAAGGCTCTGCTGTGTGACCTTGAGCAAGTCACTTCTCTCCATGGGCATCAGTTTCACTATCTGTTAAATGGAAATGACACTGACTTCCTTTGTAAAAGTGCTTTGAGATCTACTGATGAAAAGCACTATGAGAGCTAGGTATTCATAATCTTTATTTTAGTGTGTTAAGATGATTCAGTGGAATTCCCCTTTCCTCATCATTTACCAGCAGCAGTTGGGTCTATGAAGACAGCTTGTTTTAGGTTTTCAGAAATACCAACATCAAAAAGAAATCACATAAGTGCCCTACTTTGATTAAATCAACTAATCCCCATATTTTATACTCTTAGAGTCGTCATCTTTGGTGATGCTCAAGGGCTATGTCTCCACTTGCTAAAATTAGTTCGAATTAGTTAGTTCGAACTAACTAATTCGAACTAAGTTTAGCTGGTTCAAATTAGCGATCCCCATTCATTTCAATGGCCAGTTAGTTTGAACTAAGAAATTAGTTTTGAATTAACATGGCCACATTGGCTAATTCGAACTAGTTAGTTCAAATTAACCCTTTAGTTCAAATACCCTATTCGAATTTAAGGAAGCCCTTAATTCGAACTAACTAAAGCCTAGTGTAGCCATGGCTTTAGTTAGTTCAAATTAAGCCTCCTTAATTCAAACTAACTTGCCAGTGCAGACATAGCCAAGATGTGTAGTGGAAACAGTGCAGGAGTAAATAGTCAGTTGCCTGAGCCAGTTTTCTAGCAGTGGATTATCTGTTCAAATCAAGGTTGAGTGTGTATGGGCTAAAAGTTGTAACTGTCCTACTTTCTGCATGGTATATATGCAATGAATTGACGGACTCTGTCTAGTCGTCACTGGAAAAGGATCTGCATAATAAAACCATCATATCAGGTACTACCAAGCGTCCTGTATGATGCATCCATAGTTGGTAGCTGTGCTACATCTAGGAACTAGAACTGATGGCGATAATAGAAATATTGCTTTATTCTTAAATGCTAATTCAAATGCCAATGAATCGATCCTAGAGCCCTCTCAGTAATAAGAATGGTGTGTTGGTAATATAGCCCTTCGGATGGGCTAACCTTCTCCAGGGCCTCACAGAAATCAATCCCAATTCCTATAGAGAAAGCAGCTGGAGACCCAGGATCCAGTCTGTAAGGGACTCACAGCAAAGACTGCTCAGTTACCCTCCCACATATTTACAGCCATCCACTAGGACTGAGGCTGCCAGGTGCTTGCAGAGAATCTTCAACTTCTAGTGATGTACCTCCCCCCTTTTCACCCCACCCCCATACCAGTGCCCTTGTATCATGGTCTGGCTAGCAGCTCTTTTTCAGTAGAATTTTTCTAATCTTACTTAATACAACCAACAAAACTATTTCCCCCTTTCCACCTCTTGGTTTACTGCACCTTCCTTGATGACTTCTTTTCCCGTGACTTAAATACATCAAAAACTAAGCCCTCATGCTGACTAGATTAGGAAGAATGTCCATTCTTTTTGAAGAAACCTCATGTGTTCCTGTGGCTGAGCTGCTTCCTGAATATACATGTTAATTCTGCGGCTAGTTATGTTAGCAACAGCTAGTAGTAGGGAGAGTCAACAGAATACTTGGAGAACTACTTGCTGCTTTAACTACAGCAGCGTGCCCACAATCCATCCCTGTGGCACAGGAAGCCTTTAAATATAGCCACCACTGGGGTGTCCATCCAAAAATAAAGTATAATGCTCTTTAACTGCTTTTTGTCAACCAACGGTCAGTTGCATCCCACAAGAAAATCTAGCTGTTGGCATAAATTCAGTGCGAATCCTCATGGCTTCTAAACACTAAGGCTATGTCTACACTGGCAAGTTAGTTAAAATTAAGGAAGCTTAATTCGAACTAATTTAAGCCTCGGCTACACTAGGCTTTCATTAGTTTGAATTAAGGACTTCCTTAATTTGAACTAATAAATTTGATTATACTTTTCGAAGTAAGGGTTAATTCAAACCAGTTAATTCGAATTAACCCAATGTGGCCATGTTAGTTCAAACTAAGCGCTTAGTTCGAACTAAGCGGCACATTGAGCTCAATGCAATTGACTAATTCGAACTAAGCAAGTGACATGCATGTCACTTGCTTAATTCAAACTAAAATTTGCTAGTTCAAATTAAGTTAATTCGAACTCACTAAAATTAGTTCAAATTAACTTTGATAAGTGTAGACATAGCCTAAGAGATTAAGAACTACAATAAAATATCCCAGGAATGTCTCTTCTCCTTCCACATTGAAATATACATCAAACCTTTGGACAAGCAGAGGAACCAAGAGTGGTTAACTGAAGATTTGGGATATTAGTCATACTTGGGAAAAAATAAGGACTTGCACTTTCAGTAATTTATAGTAAATAGAATGTAAAGAAACAATAAAAACAGCTTTTTAAAAAAAAAAAAAAAAAAAAAAAAGATGCATGTTGGTGAATAGGAGAGATTATGCTGTTTGTTTCCAGCCTTGTGATTAGTTAATTTACAAGAAAAATAATATTAACCATAGTGGTAAGAAGTGATGACCTCCCTCTTTAAAGACACATATTTTCATTAATTAATTTTTTAAAATACTACAAGATAGCTCTCCCACCAGAAAGCTTTTTTTTTTTTTTCCCCCCACTAAAAGCTTGGACTCACTTTCACTCATCATGTCACTCAAAGACTACCATATAAATTATACTGTTCTCTGTAGAAAGACACAAATTGTAAATTTGTATCTGCTTCTACTCTGGTAGTCATCAGTGTCATAAGATTATTTAATACTGTTTAACCCCTCCCCAGTTCTCCCTTTTCTCCTTAATCAAGTCTTTTGTTACAAAAATAAATTACTAGAATTGTAATGCCTTAAACAACATCCTGGATTTGGTACGTTCACATCTACTGAAGCCAACCACCTGCAACAATATGGTCAATTGTCCTTGAAGCCAAAATGAGTAAGAGTTTGCATCTGCCACTGAAGCAAAAATGACCAGTGAAACCTTTTGACAGGGCCATCTTAGTATCCTACATGTTGGTGGCAAATGCCATATAGGTGCCTGGAACATTTAAAAATTGTCTGAAATGGCTAAAGTTGCCTTTGATAAACAGCTTGAAAAGTCTGGACCTCAGTAGCTGCACCTTACCTGAATTATGCTGGTGAAGAAGCAGTGAAAACAAAGCTAAACACTGTGTATTTCTTTTCTCAGATTGCCACGACACTCAGCTCCAGTAAGAGCTGGTTATTGTACTTTCACCTGTTTTCCAGCGGGCATTGCAGGGTTGGCAGGTGAATCATGAGCGACGCTCCAATGTCAGATTCTGTACAGGCTATGGGCATCTTACCATCATCACTGTGTATTGTCCCACTTACGCTGAGACTAAAAGTGAAGTTGATGGTTTTTATCAGCACCTGCAGGTATTCCTTCATTAAAGCCCAAGAAGAGATGACATCATGACCCTGGGCAACTTTAATGTACAAGGAGCAAAGGATTCCCAGTGTGGTTAAATAAACTGGGCAACTTTGGTCCCTAGCAGGAGAACAAGGAGCAGTGATTGCTGGAATTTGCAGCTGTCAACAAAATGGTGATCACTTGAAGATTTACAAGCAGACCTAGTATAGCCCATTGGTTTCACCAGGCACGCAATCATGTTCTTGTCAGAACAGTTGGTAGGCAACAATCATTAATGTACAAGCTTACAGATGTGCAGAACCTGACAATGGCCCATGGCTCCTGCTGACAAAAGTGCACCTTTTGACTTCAGTGACAGCTGGTTAATGTGCTGAAATTTGTCCAGTTCAGTCAAAAGCTCTTATTAGAAACAATCTATCAGATGGCTTTCATCCTGAATCACTCAAAGCCATTGAAGTGTTAGAAACTGCAATCTCGCTTCCTTTATTATTTAATGAGTGGCATTATTTAAAGGACTCAGTGTTGGTACTGAGCCCTTAGCTTTTCCGATGTCAACCATGGGTCACAGCAGTTTGAACACATTTGTCGAGCAAAAGGAGCAGCCAAATGGGTTCACCATTGGAATGTTGTCAGGTCATTGTGCAAGAAGGATAAGGAATTCTGGTGGTCAACTTAGGTAGCCAGGTTAGAAAAAGAAGCTGTCAGGAACAATCTCTGCAGCCTCTATTCAACTGTCCACTGACTGTGAAGGAAGGCAGCACCATTTTGCACGTTAATGAATTGGGATGGTGGCATAGCCAGTCTGCAAGATCACTTGCATCAATGGGAAGATGGTTTTTAGATGTTTCTTGAATGTCTGCTGCCTACTGTCGCTCTTCCAAATGTAGTAGTGTGTGGAGGTCTGGTGGAGCCACCTTCCTTCAGCCAAGAAGAAATCTTGTTTGTAGTCCATATACTGAAATGTGGGAAGGCCCCAGCTCTTTGTAAGGATAGTCCCTGAACTGTTCAAGATGGTGAGAGCACTACGTTACCACAGTTGCATAGGCTCTCACTGACCATCTGGCATACAAATATCATACCTGATGACTAGAAAGGCATTTCTTCTGTGATCTGTTCAAAATGGGCCATCAGACCAAATGTGGAAACTAGAGTAGATGTATTACATTGTTGGCAGTCACAGGGGAAGTCTTTCTAAGAAACATAACACTGTTTCAAGATGCTAACATGGAAGTAAAAGCCAAGATTGTCAGTGTGGCTTAAAATCTGGGCCATTCCACTATTGACCAGATTTCTACCTGGAGACCGCTTTTGGAGAAGATGATTGACTTTAATAAGCCACTTTTTAAACAGACTTTCATTTGGCCTTTGGTTTAGTGCATCAAGCAAGCTTACTCATTTACACTCTGTCTTACCATCACCCAGTAAAAATAATTCAAATTGGAAAATGAGTTTATGAAGCCTCCCTTAGCAAGAAGGGTCTTCAAACTAAGTTTTGCCATCCTCAGATAACTGATTCTTCTCTAGCAAGGGCCCCCACTAAACACAAAGCAAGCCCTGAGAATTTTGGAGAGGGTTTGTGAGATGATTCTTTGGGAGACACCCCAAAATTAATGGACTCATTTTACATAAAAGCTGCATCTATAGGGAGGGATATTTAAGCCAACACCCACCTCCTATTGTGGAATTTGAACATGGTTAATTATTTTTGTTTTCATCACCTCCCCCCTTTCCCTTCGGGTATCACCAGTCTGTGCAAGGGAAAGGAGAGAAACTCTCTTTTTTTTTTTTTTTTTTTTTTTTTTTTTTTTTTTTTTAGATGAAAGCTGATATTCTGCTTTTGGTTTTTTGCAAATCTGTGAATTCCACAGTGACCAGCATTGCAGAGATCAAAGGACACCTGGGTTTTTTTGTTGTTTTTGTTTAAATAAATCAATGACCTTTTTCCTTCATCCCTGCTCTTCCTTTACAGCCCAGCTAGTGTACTATCAACTTTTTACTGACTAGTACATCTGTAAATGGTGATAGGGATGTTATTTTGGCATTTGAGGAGGTTTTTCGGTCCAGTTTCTTGAGCATACCCAAATATTTTTATCCCAATTAAAAGGTGACATTTTCCTTCAGTGGAATCATGTATTAAAAAGTAATATTTGCTGAGGTCCATATAGAACTATTAAAGATGCCTTAAATTAGTTTTACTTAGTGTCACCTAACAAATTTTGCTTTTAGCAACCAAAAAGATATCTTTCTGCTTTTCCATAAGAAAGGAAGAGTTCGGTGTTAGAATTTGTCCCTCCCTTTCCTCCTTGCGCAAATGACAAGCTGAAAAGGTTTTAGCAAGGATAGTTTTTTTTTTTTTTTTTTTATGCTGTTGAAACAGCATATGAGGGGACAAACCTTAGTCATACTTTTATATTTTAATAAAAGTTGCTTCTGCTGGATTTTATTTTGTTTATGGCAATCACTTTGCAAAACAAATGGCATAATAAGGAATAAAAGTACATATGTTAATCCATACATGTGTTTTGGAAAATGATAAAAGCATGCCTCATAGAAACAAAAATAATAATGCTAAAACATAACCAATATTTAAAGTCGCGTGTGTGTGAATATACACACACGCAAGACTCTATAAAGTAGATAGGTTAAAAAGTAAATTGCAACCCCAGATGCTACCGTTTCCCAAAATAAATAACCAGAATTGAGTACTGGCATGCATATTTAACTAATCATCAGCACAATCCCAGATCCCTTTACGGAAGGTAATGCAGAGACACTACTGAAAATGTGAACTTAAATCTATTTGACTTGCAAGCTTTTTGGGACAGGAACCATTTATGTATCTTATTCTAGATAGTGCCAAATGCACTCTTGCCTTATTAATTTAATAGCCACTCAGTGAATTACTCCATCTTTACATTTTGGTATAGTGAATTGCACAGCCGGGTGATGAATGGCTAGGGAAACTCAAGCACTCAAATGTAATCTCTTCATTAATCTTGACATTCTTAATTACTAGGATCAGCCTCTTATTCCTGAGTTCATTACAGTAAGGGGATACATATAAATAGCAACTCAGGTTGACCCATCCCAGCAATGGCAGTGTCTGTACTTCACTAGCATTTCATTGTATTTTGCAATAAAACACGCTGTAGGAATTGCCTCAAACCTCAGTCGTATCAGTGAGTTGCAGTTCAGGATTCCTTGAATTCCTCAAGCAGTATTAGAATTCAAATGTAGCCGCCTGCATGGACTGTTAAAAGGAATGGAAACTGGGAACCCCCACTAAGAGCTCCCCTAAAATGGATATATCCACAATACATTTTCTGATTTAAAGCTAACTTTTCTCTACCCTGGGAGAGATTAGATGTGTACAAAGCAGCCAGGTGCATTTCTCTCTGTTGCTTTGGACAAAACACCTAACCTCCTTTCCTCTGTTCCAAAGGGGTAGCTGTGTTAGTCTAGTCCAGCAAAACAAACAAGGAGTTTGGTGGCACTTTTAAAGACTAACAAATATATTTATTGCATGAGCTTTTGTGGGAGAAAATCCCATTTTGTCAGACACTTGAAGATGGGGAACTTACAGAATGGGAGCAAAATAAATGCAGGGAAGTGTAAGTCATAGGATCTGGTCAAAGCAAATCAAAGCAGTTGTTAGGATTCAAACAGTGAAGTCCAGCAATTAGCAGGGAGGTGGATGGAGGACAGGGAATGCAAAATTACCAGCTGTAATGGGAAAAGAACCCATAGTCTTATTCAGTCCTGACTTTATGGAGTCCAATTTGCATATGAATTCCAATTCGGCAGTTTCTCTTTGAAGCTCCCTTCCTCTATGTCCCAGTCTATAAAATTAGGAATTCTTGTATAGCTCACAAAATGGTTCAGGTTTTAAATGTTTAAAAGGAGTTGTGTACATGTAAAGGAATATATATTTAAATGATAACTTTTCCTGCATTGGTCTGTGGATTTAACAAAAGAAACCAACAAACAGGTTTAGAACTAAGAACCATTGCCAGAAAACAATAGTTCAAAATTAGGGGAAGAACAGTTGGGGTGTGGGGGGTAACAAGGTTTATTTTTAACCCATCTGATAAATGGCTCTTTTGGGGAAAAAAGTGCTATATAAAGCAATGGGCAGCATTCAACTGCAGGTGATTTATTTACATCATGTTATATATGATGCATTTCCCAGCCCAGTGGTAAGGTAACTCATGCCCTATATTGGTGGTAATCTGTTGATTTTAATACTACTAACCTGACAGCCATAATCTCTAAATACCAAAATTAGCATTGTTCTCTGAACTTCTCCATTAAATTCCTGCTATTTAATTTCAGTTCAAAACAGGACAAAACCTAAATTCACATGTTTTTTATACCTGCTGCACTTTGGCATATAGCTGTCGCCATAGCAGGGATCATTCAGCCTAAGGTAGAGCCATATGGTCCATTCAAACAGCCTGTGTGGAAACGTTCCTTTTATCGGTTGGAGGCCAGCCTCTCAATGGGCCTACAGCATCATGTGTCCTTACTCATCACTGGTAGTTAAGGCTTTATACGAATACCCTGTAGCTAAGTATTTACACCACCTTCAGGACTGAAGGAGTGCAGCCAAAGCAGCTTATTCCATGGTAATTTGACCAAGTTACAAAACGGACCCCATTCAGTCTGCTAGATGCATTTAGACAGCAAACAGGCTTCTGGCGTGTCTTGATCTGTCCAAATTGAACACATCTAGCATAACATTAGATTAAAAAAAAAACATTTGGACAAAGTAAACATGGGATACTATAGTATATTGGAAACAATTTATGCTTAAACGTTTTCTTAGGGGATGAAGCTTGTTGCCTGTTGATCGCATCCTTGCTCACTCTGCTATAGCTGTTGGATTCCTACCTATGCAGCAGTGAAAACATCAATTTATGCCTACATTGTCCCGCTCTTAACTTCTCTTTTGAGTCACTAGCTGAGAGCTCTAAGGTCAAGGCAAGTCCCTCCGTCCCGCAGGGTAAATGAGGGAATGACCACAGATTCATTTTCTCACCACTAGCTGAGAGCTCTAAGGTCAAGGCAAGTCCCTCCGTCCCGCAGGGTAAATGACGGAATGACCACAGATTCATTTTCTCACATCTTTGTTGTTTGCCTGGCTTTCTAAGAACTGGGTATTCTTAACATTTAATAGCATGACTTACATTATTGTAAATAGCCATAATCCAGTGTGTGTTATGGCTTATTACAAAAATCTGTAGCCCCTATTGCTCCCCCCACCAACCCACCCCTTTTTTTGATCTCTGGCTGCTGAGGTGTTAAAAGGCTGCTTAGCCTTAAATGGTCTTTTAGAATGTGTGTCAGATTCCAGAGGATTTTCCCCTATGAAAGCTCATGCGATAAATAAATGTGTTACTCTTTAAAAGTGCCACAGAACTCCTTGTTTGTTTTGCTAAATTCCAGAGGGGTAGCCATGTTAGTCCGTATACAGCAGAAACAAAAGTCCTGTGGCATCTTAAAGACTAACAAATTTCTTTGGGCATAAGCTTTCGTGGGCTGTAACCCATCAGTCGGTTGCAACCCACGAAAGCTTGTGCCCAAAGAAATTTGTTAGTCTTTAAGGTGAGACAGGACTTCCATTGTTTTTAGAATAAATGTGAACTATGTATGTTAAGTAACCTGTTCCACCTTGTATTTAGCTATGACACTGAGTACGATTCCCAGATCGATTCCCAGATCTGAAGAAGAGCTCTGTGTATCTCCAGAAGCTTGTGTTCCACCAATAGAAGTTGTTCCAATAAAACACAGTACCTCACCCTCCTTATCTCTCTAATATGCTTGGAACAACACTGCAAACATTACTGTGGGGGAACTCAGCTGGTTGCTCTGGCACTGGGATGCTAATGGTGGGATCCAAAATGGAGAGAGAGGGGTCCTAAATCTTGCATGTCACATCTGATATATGGTGATTCAGCCTGATGGTGCTGGGTGTACTCTGCATGTACAGGGAATAGCATTTTACTTTCTCCTATAGCGAATGTTCCTGCAGTTGAAAAGAAACGAGAAAACATGTCTGCCTAATGGTGAAGAAAAGTATGTTTGCACTTCAGAATGATTCAGTGGAGACATTAACTGCTCTTGACCAATCTTAATGTTTGCGGCTTGTGCTGCTAAGGGTAATTCGACTGAGGTGTCAGAATAATGCAGACTATTTAAATTGTTGGTTGCTTTATTTTGTGCAGTAGTTCTTTCAATAATGTGTTAATATAGTTCTTGTTCTTTTAGTTAAGGAAAGTTAACTTCATCATCTTTCTACCTGAATTGCCTGGAAAATGGACTTTTGTGATGTGAAATTGAGCCATAAGAAACCAGCTTTAATGGATGAATGTGCTAGAACAGTGGTTCTCAACCTTTTTTCCGTCGCAGCACACCTGACAGAAGATGATCCCCTGTGTGACACAATACAATCCACTGGTGGCGGTGGCGCTTGGGAGGCTGCGGCGCTCTGGGACCTGGGGGTGGAGGGCAGAGTCAAGCCAGTGCTGACTTGTGCCCTGGTAGTCTGGCTCAATGGGGCCAGGTTTATTTTTGTGGGGCAGGTGGTGCCTTCCTCAGCCCAGAATCTCTGGGTTGCAGCCCCTAAGTTCCTTTACTCATCTGGCCCTGGCTGCTGCCTGTGTTGTGCAGCAGGAGCAGGCTGTTGAGGGCAGCAGTGTGTGGTGAGCAGCAAGAGCCCCAAGCTGAGCTCCCGGCTCGTTGGGACACAGTGTTTCCCAATCCAGTGGTTGAGAACCGCTGCGCTAGAGTTTGGAATGTGTCCCTTGGTGTTAATTCTGGTTTGCTTTTTGGTTTTGTTTTTGTTTAGTGTAATGATGCAATCATACAGCTCTGTTCACAGCTTTGCATATGCCATTCCCGCCATTTTTTTCGTTATCTGAATTCCTCTGTCTCTGGGGTCTTTTAAAATAGTACCAGTTTCCATCTCCTGCTATAGTGAATTCTTCCCTCCCCTCTGCATCAGATGCCTTAGTGCCTGGGTTCCACAGGTGAGAAATAACAGTCAATTGTGCTGTTTAAGGCTCCCGCAAGCATCTCTTTTTTAACTTGATCCATGTGTATGAAACAGTGAGAATTACAATTCACACCTTGTTTGTATTTACTACCATCTTTCACCCATTGAACCCCAGTACATATTGTTTGTGATTAGTTATTTAATCTCTAACCTAGCCCTTATTTAGAAAATGCCATGCAAATTGTAGTGGGCAGAAGTTTCTGTACTTGATATCTGTGTATAAAATCATTAATGCTTACCTTGTATTCACTTCTTATTAACCTAATTTTCATCTCTTGTACTGATGGAAGAAAGATCAGACCACTTAAATCTTTATAACTGGACACTCATATTTTAAAAAAAAAAAAAATCCAAGCTAAGCCTGTTTTTATTTGTTCGTTTTGTGAAACTACATTTTCTTCATCTGCTGCCTACTTTTTCCTTTGATCATGTGAGCAAGAATCTTAAAGCTCCATTTTCTTTAACTAAATACTGTTTGCATTGAGTCCTTTTTTACTATTTCCTTATTTTATAGCATTTCTCTGTTTTTCAAGGAGTATGAAATATTTTTTAAAAATTTGTTTTCATGATTGTACTTGCCTTGTTACTATTTCAGTTATGCAGATTCTTGATGCTGTGGAAATTTGTGCTTGATGACGCCAAGGCAGCTGCACGTTGTTAGCATTGTAGGTTGTCAGATGATCATGTGGGATTCTTGCAGCATGCAACATTCAATAGGATTGAAAAAGGGCTTTTGATGCAAGGCATAGCTTTCTGACTATTTGTGCCTTTTTAGCTAGCTCATACAGAAAACAGATCTAATTTAAATTTTAAAATGCTGCCTCATTTTTCTTCTGGTTGGTTTCATTTTGGCTTCACTAGAAGATGCATCTGGTACATCCATGATTGAGGAGTTTTTATTAATGATATTGTCATTCAGTTCACTTACTTTCTTTTCTTTTAGAATCCTAGCTAACTCACAAACGACATGATCACACATTCGTTCAGTCATTCATATAGAACATACACCATGCATGATTTCTTCCTCTTTATCTCTTCTCTCTGCCTTTTCATATTTAAGTTGCATTGTCATGTTCTCTTTCACCATTAAGCTTTGTCTTCTGTCTTCCGTCCCCCTCCCCCTCATTATTTGCTGTTATTTTTCCCCATGCTTGGTTACTGCAATATTATTTGATTAACTGGCTGTGATGATGATGAACCTGCACACTGGAGGAGCAGCTACTACAGTGGTGATGAAGGGATGTAATAATGGTCGCTATCCTCGGAATTCTCTCTACAGTGACTGCATTATAGAAGAAAAGGCAGTGGTCCTGCAGAAAAAAGACAATGAAGGATTTGGATTTGTGCTCAGAGGGGCGAAAGGTATGTAGCTTTTCTGTGTGTCTCTGTAAAATAAATATATAAATATATAAATATATACACCTCTATATAAACAGGAATTATTCTTGATGCACTTGGTTGCTAGACAACCTTGTTCATTATATGCTGTGCTGCTCAGATGGATTTTAGTGGTTTCTGTTTGAGCAGTTTGGATTTTATATATGAGACAGCCCTATAAAATCTTCCTTGGGAAAGAAAGTTTTATTTTTATTTTCAAGGCATTTGCAACATTTTTTCATGTACCTCTGCTGTTGTACATCCAAGACAAACTACAGGCATCTTGCTTCAGATGAAAAAAATTCTTACCCTCTATATTTCAAGTGTCATCTTATTACAATTATATCTGTGAATAGCAAATAGAAAAGTAAGCTTAGTGTTTTGCTTAAAATAGGTGCAAGGTGACATTGGTACAGTTTTAATATGAAAATCATGATCCTTTTTTTTACATCTTCAGAAGCTGCATGTATGTTGCATGGCCTGTAGTGTGTTCTAAGAACTGCTTTTCTTCATATGTTTAAAATATTTTAATCTTTTTTTCCTTAAACTAAAATCTACTTTTAGAGGATTCTTAAAAGTTAAGCCTTACATTTAATGTTCTGCTTTTTAACCTATGCTTTAGTGTCAGTACATTTTATTCTTTTTATATTTTAAAAAAATGTATTGATGGTATGTTCCATCTCTTGCTCCCCCTCTGTTTTTCAATGGGTTCTCCCTTGCCCTGCCTGGATCCAGCTAAAGGCTTGTCCACATGTGGTCATAAAGGATATTCCACACCCTCATTCTGGGAACACCATTTTTATCTGCCCTCACTAAAATTATTAACACCATCTCATTTTTTAATAGCTGTGAAAGCATTTCTTCTCTCCTCCTGGTTAAATGCACGTGTGTAGGGACCCTTGGGAAAGCCAGTGTCTTTACCAGTTTGTTGATCAACTAACATAAGTTGTCTATGCAGCAATCAGAGGTTACACCCTCAATTGAAGTCCAAGTATTTATCAGTCTCTTTCATGCTCTCATGCATGGGGGTCTAAGCTCCTCAGGTGAAAGACCTAAAGCCTTTTCTAATCTTAAATAATATAGGGCTGCTACCAGGCCTGCTGTGCCTTCCCTTATTATAGAAACTGTTCATGTTTTGAGATGCATATAAATATAAAGAATAATTTAGTTTGATTTTACATTTTCATTTAATGTTGGCAAGACTTTCTCTTCTAGCTATAGATCATAAACCATATTAGTCAGTACTTTCAGAAAATGAGAGGCTCATTTTAACGTATACAGCATTTCCAAAAGACCTTGAGGTGCACTATCAAAATTGAACTTCTGTTACACATTTTGATTTCTTCATCTGGCAATAAAAGGGAATAATTTCTTAGAAATGGAGAACTGTAGCATACCATGTCAAGGGATTGCCTGTATCTAGATTATTTATGATGCAGAGGCCTCGTTTACCCTTATTACCTAGTATGTTTTTGGCCTTACATAAATCATAATGATAAATAATATCTTTTCAGTAAAACTACATTTACAAATATTGTTTTAATTTATTTCTTTTTAATATGGCATTTATTTTCAAAGCTGATACACCTATTGAAGAATTCACCCCAACTCCAGCCTTTCCTGCTTTGCAGTACCTAGAATCTGTGGATGAAGGGGGAGTAGCATGGCAAGCTGGCTTGAGAACTGGAGACTTCCTGATTGAGGTAGGAAAACATGGAATTGGAATGTGTGTTCTGGTGGGGGAAATACCGTGTTCTGTTTTGAAAAGCTTACCTTGAAGAACTGTAAATGATGCTTATGACCAGTAAGTAGTTCAGAAGATGCTGTTAATATGCTTTGATATTATCCATAATATTTTGGTTTCATGCAACATTTTAGGAAAGTAATAACTCGGATATTCAGATATTTTGGATGGAACTTTTGGTTTGAAAATGTACCATATGAGAAATTCCTGATGATTAATTCTCCTTTTGATTTGGGATAGATGCATAGACTAGTAATTCTGCAATTTAAAACTTTTCTGATGGATTATAAAGTTAGTTACTATAGCATTTTTAAAAAGCCTTTTTTGCAATCTTGTTGTTTTGAGTAATAGTAGGAAACCAATCCAAGGACTTAAGTAGCGTGGAACAAAATAGTGGTGACACTATATTCTAAAGGAAAATTAATTTCAAGAAAATGATTTTTATTGATATCTGAATTTTATACAAATGGTAAACTACATTATTTCCTTTAATTGCATCCGCAAAAAATCCTCCATGTCAGATTTTAAATTTGGTAGATATTGCCAGATAGTTGAGGATTTGTAAATACTGTAGCAAGAAGTACTGAATACTGTTTGACTGATTTATTGCTGTAACACAGGCCATGATGGTTTGGAGGATGTTTCCCTAATAACTTGTTTTATGGTCAGCACAGTGATGCTGTGTTTCCATATATGTTTTGCAACATGAATCTACAAACTAAAAATAATATTGCTCACACAATATATGCATATGTGTTCACATTCAGAGTTTTTCTTCTGATGTTTCATGTTGGTCTGCTGACTTCCCCACCACTCTCCCTCGGCCCTCGCTCCCCTGAGGTACATTTGTATTTGTCAGACTTTTAAGTTGGAATACGAAACAAATTCTGCATAGATGAAATGAAAGATATAGGGTTCTAGTCTATCTTGAATGAAAAGGTAATTTAAGTTTTGTAACTCCGATGGTCATTCAATTAAAATACATACACAAGAATTCCTTTTGTATCAGTGAAAGATGGACTGAATAGATTTTTCAAGGTAAACAACCAATGTACATGCTTTTCTGAGCTTAGAGTACCTTTTATACACTATACATGTACTTGAGATATGTAACTACTAAGATACCTAGAAGGTCGTTGACTTACAACTTATAATAACAAGTACATATCAATTGATGTGTTTAAACATGCAAAGATACTTTTAAAATGAGAATTATTGGTGTGATGGGTCCTTCGCTACTTTGTTTTTAAGATTTTGTTATGGGGGTGCTCTGCATTTGGAGGATAACCTGGTACTTAGCGTGCTTTTTTAGAAAATCTGTAGAAGTGTCAGCGTTAAATTATCTGTCTCTAGTGTTCAATTTCAGTTCACAGAGGTTATTCTCAGGCAGCTTTGATTGACTGATTGTGAACAATGGCTCACTACCTACAATGGTGGTAACAGTTGGCAAAACTATTAGAGTCGCTTAGGAGATTTTGAAAAGGTGTAATAATTGTACTAGAATTAATACTGTATAAATATATAACTTGGTTTCCAGGCTGCAAACAACTTTAAGAGGAGTTAAATGAACTGCTAGACCTCGGTTTAGCAAAGCAGTTAAAGCACTGCCTTTAAATACTGCTCTGAACAGGGAGGGTATAATGAATCACGACCTTGATCCATACTTTAGTGCAGTAAAGTTTATTTGTAGCCTGTGCTGAAAGAGATAGCAGTAATATGTAAACCAAGTCTAGTTTCATACATAATCTGACTACTTGAGCTGCTCCTTAAAATGAAAAACCCACCATAGAACAAGAAGTACTAGTGCAGAAGAATCACAAGTTTACTTTGATCACATTGGTTCCTTGAAGGTTTTTTCCCTTAAAGAAAATGTAGTCTTTCCTTCCATTTTTATCAGCTATGTGTGTAGTGCACAGTACTTTCTGATTATATAAACCATATTTGGAAACTATGTTGATGCAAAGAGGGTTTAAAGTATTGCAGTTTTGTGCTTTAATAACAACCCACCTACATTTTAACACTAGCTTTATACTCCATAACGTATTTTACATTATCATGGATTAATAAGGGTGAAGTGTACTTCATATTATAATGTGGGATGAAAACTATAATAAGTGGATGCTATATGGTCTTGCCACTAAATGCCAAGGGATTAATGGCTCCTAGCGTTCTGAAGGTTGTAATATTCCCCTAAATGGTTGGCAAATTACTAATGCAGGAGGGCACCAAATCAGGTCTGGATAGTTTTCCATAATACTTACAGTTAAGGCATAGTTCCACAAATCATCCTTTTTCAATGGTCAAGCTGACTTGATCGGTATGATAATATATATGAGCGATTGGATTTTTAGAGCACTTGTACATTGATTGATTGATTTAAATTCATATGTTTATTGACTTGAAAAAAATTGCTTTTATATACAATATATTTATATATTGGAGGATTGAAAATAGAGGTGTATGCAAGAGCCCGTCAGAACAAGGTACTTCTGTTCACCCTCTTCTTAACTATACACACCTAAACTCTCTCTGCCTTTGTTTCCCCGTGTCACCATATCTGCTTCGTAGGAGAGTTTCAAGATTTAATTTTCTTAATGTATAGTGCTTTGAGATCCTCAGAAAGCTATTTCCTTGTTCCCAGGTCTGGCTTGTGCAATAGTTCATTTGTTTCTACTGCTGTTAGTCTCTCTTGATGCTAAATTTGCTAAAATAGGAATTTTCCTTTACAATGAAACCAAATGTATGGCCACATACAAATACTATACTGTGCCTAAAATTAACTTCTGATTTTATTGATTTAATACTTGATTCCAAAGGTTCTTGAATATCCTATTTGTTTTATAGGCTTTTTTTTGCTACTGGATGCTTTGGGGGGGGGGGGAGTGAGACGATTGCTCTTTTAATAACTTTATTTTCTCATAGAAATCTTTTTAATTGTTGAAGATTTAGTTCTTTATTAATCTAGATATAAACTCCTTTCATTTTTTTTAAATAAACCCCTAAACTCTCAACCCAGATGTAATTAAAAACTAGTTTAACAATGCATAATTTCGATTATTCTTGCAAGCTTTGCAAATATTTTGCATATAGTCATAGATTCTAAGGCCAGCATGGAACACTGTGTTCATCTAGTCTGACTTCCTGCTTAGCATAGACCATTAAACTTCTCCAAGATAATGCATGTTTGAACTAATGCACGTGCATGTGTCTATGTGCATGCATGTAAAATATATCTAATATTGTGTCATAGCTGTAGTGTAGAGTCATAATAAAACAAAAATATACTGACAAGAAAAATGAAACTGCTTTTGGCATGTTTTACTAATACAAGTGTATTTGTTCCTCTTGATTAAATGAAGTTTTAAAACTTGCATTACTGATCCTAAGTAATGCAAGATTTATGGAACACTTGTTTCTAGACTGAGAGATCTTAATAGGTATACCTTCTTTTAATAATGATCTAGTTAATATTTAGAGTGACACATGAAGAGAATTCTGTAGCACAATCTTGTCCTTTTTCTTCAGTTAATAGAAGTTTTATTTGGTATACATTTGTGTTTAAATATGGATTAAATGGAAGCAAAACATCATTTTATTTTATTGTATGTGGTTTTATTTAATATTTATCATAGACCAAAATATCCCCTCTGAATCTAGATACATAGAGAACAAAAAATAAATCATTTGGGGCGAAGTTTAAAAGCTGTACAATCAAAGAACTGATTTTAGATTACCAGGTTTAGTGATAGAAGTTCTTTTGTTTATGGTACATTTAAGCTTGTGATCGACAAACTGCATATAAGAATAATGTGCTATTAAAGTGATTCGACTAGCAAGCTTTTACTTTTGTAATCTAGGGAGTGTAATTCATCTCTTCATTTTTTGAAAAATACAGTGAAGCTGTGTTTTTCATATCTGTATCGGAATACCAGATTGTGTAAATTAGGAAAAATAGTAATTACATATTGGTGTGCATGCATATCATACTTACTGCTGTGTGTACTTAAAAATAGTTTATATTTTAATAGATTTGTTGTTTTCAGACCTAATCCTGCAAATTTCCTTGTATGACTAGCTTTCTTTCACAAATATGGTTGAAATTCACCTTTGCATAGGGAGCCCACACAATGCTTTAAATCCCATTTAATCCTTATTTTGAGAATATAAAGTGGTGGGCAAGCCTTATGCCATCCCTCTCCACTGAGGGGGATTTCATTTAATATGTGGGAGGAAGCATGCTTGCAGGAGCAACTATTTGCAGGTTTAGGCCCTATGTTCTTACCCAAAAACCTGTAGGACATTTCATTTAATACATTTTAAAGTGGCGGAGACACTACAACCCTCTCTCTTGACATACTGCATGACATTAAGACGTGGAATTTCACCTATTTCAAGCCCCCATAACTTCTGGTTGACCTATGTCATATCTTCAAAAATCCAATCTTAAAGACTACAGCCCAGATCCTCATAGAATTAGGCACCGAACCTCTATTGATTTAAATAGGAGTCAGGCACCTAAGTGACAGAGAATCCCTTCACGACCCTAAATAGGCAGCATCAAGGGTTAATTACTCTCCTTGTTAAAATTTTCTTTTTGCTTCTGAGCTGAATTGGTCTGACTTCTGCTTCGAGCCACTGTATCTTATGAAGTTGCTTAATTAAATAGACTTCTGCGATCAGAAATCTCCCATGTAGGTACTTGCAGACCACAATGAAATCACTTCTTAACCTTCTCTAGGATAATTCCAAAGGGGTAGCCGTGTTAGTCTATTGTAGAAAGACAACAGAGTCCTGTGGCACTTTTAAAGACTAACGGATTTATTTATCGCATGAGCTTTCGTGGGAGAAAATCCCACTTCGTCAGACGCTTTGAAGATAGGAAAGTTACAGAGTGGGAGGAAATTAAATGCAGGGGAGTGTATGACATAGCATCAGGTCAGGCTGTAACAGCAAATCAAAATAGGTGTTAGGATTCAAAACACTGGGGAACAGCACATAGAGGAGGGGGAGGTCAAATCACTTGTTGTAATGAGAGAAAAATCCATAGTCCCTGTTTAACCCCAAAACAACTGAGTCAAATTTGCATATAAGTTCGAGTTCTGCAGACTCTCTTTGAAGCTGTGATTTGTTATTCATCTGTTTCAACACAGCTATTAACAAGTCGTCAAGGGAGTGAGCAGGGAGATTGAAGTGTTCCCCTACAGATTTTGCAGTGTTGCAATTTCTGATGGCAGATTTGTGTCCATTGATTCTTTGGCGCAGAGACTGTCCTGTTTGTCCAATATATAAGGCAGAGGGGCATTTCCGGCACATGATGGCATAAATCACATTGGTGGATGAGCAGGTGAACGAACCTTTGATGGAGTAGGTGGCATGATTAGGCCCTGTGATGGTGTCATCAGTGTAGATATGAGGGCAAAGTTGGCAGCGTGGTCTGCTGCAGGGCTGTGTTCCTGCTTTAGTGTTTTTGTTCTCTGATCTGTAGTTGCTGGTAAGTATCCTTTTAAGATTAGGGGGCTGTCTGAAAGCAAGGAGAGGTCTGTCTCCTAAGGCTTGAGAGAGTGAGGGATCATTTTTGTTTCTTCACTTCTGCGGGTTTGTACTGTAGTTTTAAGAATGCCTGGTAGAGATCCTGAAGGTGTCTGTCTCTGTCGACAGGGTCAGAGCAAATGCGGTTATATCTTAGGGCTTGACTGTACACAATGGATCGTGTGGTGTGTCGAGGATGGAAGCTCGAGGGATGTAGGTAACTATACCGATCAGTAGGTTTGCGGTATAGGGAGGTCTTTATGTGCCCATCGCTAATTTGCACTGTAGTGTCCAGAAAGTGGATCTCTTGTGTGGAGTGTTCCAGGCTAAGTTTGATTGTGTTGTGGAAATTGTTGAAATCTCTATGGAAATCTTCAAGGGCATCTTTACCATGGGTCCAGATGATGAAGATGTTTAAAAGATCTTTAAAAGTGCCACAGGACTCTGTTGTCTTTCTCTAGGATAAATAGTTTCATTAGTATCTCACTGTAAGGCAAGCTTTCAGACCTTAAATCATTCCTGTAGATCTTTTCCAAACCCTTCCAATTTTGTCAATATTCTCTTGGGTGTGGAGAACAGAACTGGCCATAGCATTCCGGTCACAGTCTTTCTAATGTTGTATTCACGTAATAACTTCTCCGTACTTTTATTCCTTAATGCCTTTATTCTGTATTCCACTGCATATACATCCAGGGATCATGCTGGCTTTCTTAGTTATTATGCTGCATTGAAAGATCATGTTCAGCTGGTTGTCCACCATGACTCCCATGTGCTTTTCAATAACATTCCTCTCCAAAATACTGTCCATCATTCTGCAAATGTACATTGTATTTTGTTGTATTAAACCACAGTTCAAGTGAGCCCAGCTTATTCGGTTGAACAAACCCATCCTCATAATTTATCTCTCCCACAACTTGTGTGTCATCTGCCAGCCTTACCAGGAATGATATTCTATTTTTTTGCCTATCATTGATAAAGATATTGATTAGCATTGGGCCAAGAACAGACCCCCGTGGGGGAATCACGAAAAGTGCCCCATTGATAATAATTCCACATATACATTTTTAATCTTATCAAACACTTTGTAGTCATTTACTGTAGACTCATAGACTCTAAGGTCAGAAGGGACCAATACAATCATCTAATCTGACCCCCCACACAATGCAAGCCACAAAACCTCACCCAACCACTCCTGTAATGAACCTCTAACCTATGACTGAATTATTAAAGTCTTCAAATCATGATTTAAAGACTTTAAAATACAGCAAATTAACTGAGCCATGCCCAATGCTACATTTAGGATTTTTTTATAGTCCTTATTTTATATTCAGAAAATCATGTGGTACTAAGACAAGAGAAGTCTAACTATTGTATTAACACAGTTGCCTTTATCAATCAAACTTTTTCTCTTTAAAAAAAATAAATAAAGTTTAACAAGACCCATTTTCCATAAGACTTTGTTGACTGGCCTTCCATACTTCGATTGCATACTGTATCAGCTCTTCTTTTATTTTTGTTTTGAGGTTATATCAAACTAACTGATAACTACCTGGGTCATGCCACTGACACGATGTAAAAGTTTGGTGTAATAAACATTTTTTTCCATTCTTCCAGAACTTCGTCAGTATTCCAAGATTAGTTAAACAATCACCCTCAATGGCTCTGAGCTTTTTGCTCAAAATAGTTCTTAGGTGCAAGTTGCTTGGTGCTTCAGATCTAAATAAGTTTAACTTTAGCAGTTATTGTTGAACATATTGCCTAGTTACTGTTGGAATAGAAAGTAGTTTATTATAACTTGAAGAAGTGACTACGTTACTTGCTTCTTTCCAAAATACAGAAAAGAAATATGTATGCAACACTTCTGCCTTTTCTGCATTATTATTGACATTTAACCCATCACCAGGATATCCATGTTATGACCACAAATATCTGCACCTGCAAGATATCCACAGATCATTTTTGCACATCGCTGATTGGATACAGATACAAATTTTGAATCTGCGCAGGGCTTTATCCATCATTATCTAGTCATGGATCTATTTATAGAATTGTTTCTGATAATTTTTTTTTAAATTCCTTTTTTTGTCCTTAACCATGAGGACCATAGATGTTTATCTGTTTACATTTTTGTTATCAATTGTCTTTATTATAGCTAATTTATAGTCATTGCTCTCAACTTCCCACTATTTCCATTTGAGAGGTGTGTGGATGTGGGTAAATTTTTTTTTTTAATTTGATTGCTTTTAACCAGGATAGTTTAATAGAAATAACTTGGGGGTGGGGGAGGGAGGCAAGTGATTGTAGAAGCGGTTTGAATATCTAGTAGAACATTTTTAAACACCCTATTATCATTCATGCTGTTTTATTTACATGGTTCCTTCTTGTCAATTTTGTTTGTTTTCAAATTCAGGAAATGGGCTTTTTAAAATATATATATTATTGGCTAGTATTATAAAAAGCTTATGTATAATAAATATAAGTGGTCATAATTGAGGAAATCCCTATCTTTTTAATTCAGTAAGCAGTTGATCGTTAATTCTATATTAGACCGCATTCTAACAGTTAGCTCAAATTTAGTGTGTATAATCTCAATCCTATCTGTGACTGGAGATGATTTTTTTTAATCCTGTTGCACAAAAAAGCCAAGAGAAATGCATAGCTTCAGGAATGGTGAAGCCATTACATAAAATTAGACATAATAGGCCTTAGTCTATCTTTCCTTTTTACTGTTTCAACAGTTTTTTTGTGTCCGTATGGGGATTGTCATCATTGGCAGTTGTATCATTTGTGTACTTGAGTCTGTTTTGTTCAGGATAATTACGTTTGTGGTCAATAAAGGTGCTTTCACTCTAATCCTATTCACCATTCACACTTATTTACAGTGCAGATATTTTTCCACATGAAGGGTGTGTGTTGGGGCAGCTTCCCTTTAACTTTGTATGTGAAGAGTATGTTTCATGAGAGAGCCCCAAAGGAATAGAAGGGCTTCATTGAACAGCCATGGCAAAGAATTCAGTGGCAGCCACCGCAGAAGGGTAACGTGTGGAAGTGTCCCTAATTAAAGAGCTCCTGTAAAAGTAAGGCAAATTATAATGTCCTGTGTGAGATTTTGATTTAGACAAAGAGGAGGTCTACGGGGTGACGCTCAAGGCTATTTTTAAAATCTTGCGTCAGAGATTCTGATGATTGAATCAGTCTTTCAGTTTTTTAAATGGTAGACTGAGTTCATATGTTCAGAATTCTAACTGTTAGAGTTTATTTAGGCACACAGATTTGATGTGTCTGAAATTTGAGTTCCTTATGCTTTTTACATTAGTTCTCTCTCACTTTCCTTGTTCCTCTCTTTTCCCCCTTCCTCCATGGGGGCATCCATCCTCCTTTCTCTTATAAAGTTAATCTCTGTTTGCACAGATGTTGTTTTTACATACTCAACAGTCAAATAACTAGGTAGGCAATAGAGAAAATATAAGAATTCTGTGGAATTATTGTGGGCTATATTATAGGATGGATCATGCATTCCCGTAAAAACTTCTTTAGTATTTTCTTGAGCTCTGCTCAACACTAGAAAATAGGAAGTGTGTAAGCCAGAAAGGTTTAAATGCAAAAGTTGTAAAGCAGAAGGCTAATGTTATCCTGTGTTTAGTTTCTGGGCTGTCATTGCTTGTATTTTGTTCCCCTAAAAGACTCAAAACTGACAGGTTAATGTCCACCCTAAGTGATACCTTTCAGTAAGTTCTGTCATAAGCAGCAAAGTTGACATTCTTTTATATGAAGTGATTTCCTCTGTTTAATATTAAGAAAGAATGGCAGTGCATGTTGTAGAGCATTCTGGGTTCTATCCCTCAACAGCATACTCTTTGTACGTAGCTCACCAGGACAAACCCGTCTACTATATTATAATCCTTGCTCTAATTTGCCAGGTTAGGTAACTTTTAGTGATAACCCTTATAAAATTATCTAAAAGGGAATATGTCCTATTATGGTCTTCAGATTTACCTGGATGCATAGCACATTATACTAAATGAGTAATCTGGTACTGAAAGGTTAGAAAGAACCTCTCCATATACAGTTATTTCATAGCAATAGTTTAATTTCCTAAACTTCCTAGATTATAGACTGATTTCTCATCGGTCTGGGCTCAAAGAAAATGGAAATACGTTTTGGTTTGACCAGCAATTGGAGGCTTTAGGCAATCCCTGATTACTAATTAATCACACAGTTCTATCTTACTCTGGTGACTTGGTAACACTTTGAGTACAACATTCTTGATGCTTGATGGAATAAAAATTTCTACCCACCCCCTCAGTCACAGTCAGTAAGAAACTTTCTGTGAAAATTTGGTTTTGCACCTCTCTTGCTTTTCAGTCATGAGTGTTGGTATCAAGTAGCTATGGGTGTGGCTACAGGAATACAATAGAAGTGATTATGCTTCCCAAAGGCAACCTGCGTTTCTATAGACTCAACAGACTCAGACCAAGCTGAGCATTTTTGTAGTTAGTGAAAAGTGCTTGGCCTTTTTTACAAACCTGACTCAGAGTTTATTAAACATGTTATGTTGTTAGAAGTTGCTTGAAACCCATCCCTGAAATTATTGCTTCATCAGAATTCACTAGATTTGTGCGGGAAACCTTGCAGAAAAATGGGACCAGGTTTAGACCCTTCTCTTAAGAGAAAAGCAAACAAAGCACTTTACCTGCAAGTCCAGATATGCATTGCAGGTCCAGATTTACCAGTATGAACATCTCACATTTTCAACAGAATACCCACAGATTAACATGATAGAGGAGAAAGCTACTGCTCACTAGCTGTGACCCTAAAGATCAGTAACTAGTTTTATTGGATCCTAAAAATACATGTTGTATACAAAACCACTGCCCAGAATGACATCTGAGCATCTGGTGTGCCTCCAAATAGATGGTCACTAGAAGTTGGTGTCGCAGGTTCTGGAGAAGTGCACTTGTATTCCACTTCAGTGGTCCACCAAGGGCACCCACTTCAAGCTTCTGGCTCCCAGTCATCACCTTTCCTGGGTAAAGACCTATGTCTCACAGGCCCATTAGGAGCAGGGTTTTTCATCTGTGTTGTGGGTCCAATACAAATGCATAGAGCCTTGTGCGGATACAACTTCTGTATCATATCCAGTCTGTGATCTGCAAAAATGGTCTATGGATATCTGAAGATGTAAAGCAGAAATCCAGAGATTTGTAGGGTTTTACAGATGCAGGCAGAATTGCTGTGGGACAGTTGCAGGAGCAACCATAACTTTTAGAGGTTTTTTTTTATTTTTGAGTTCAGTATTGCAGCCAAAATTCTCCTTTATTTTCATTACAGATTCTTTTGGATTAATTTCTCATGTGTCCTCCAAAAAATAAATTCATAGGAGAAGGTCCTTTGGCCACTTCTTTCCATGCTACTATAGATAATGGGATTCAGAACCAATGGCAAACTTGGGTTTCAATCTTTCTTCTCTTCTACTTTCACTATTTCAATCTGAATCAGGGAATTTCTGTAGCGTTTATATGTTGACAGAGGGCTCTAGCTTCCACAGACTGAGTAGAGCCCTGCGTAGATACAAATATGTGGATCCGCATCTGATCTACATCTGCAAGAAATGGTCCTCAGATATCTGTGTTGTATCCACGGATACGGATATAATGTGGATATCCGCGAATATCTGCGTATTTGCATGGCTCTAGCCATACACAGACCAAAAATATGTGGATCTGTATCCGATCTGAATCTGCAAGACAAGGTCTGCGGATATCAGCAGATATAATGTGGATATCCATGGATTTGCAGGGCTCTAACTATGAAGTGCTTAAAAACTGACACTGCAATGCAGAACCTTAATAGTTTGTTCTGTTTTTTGAATCACACATGAAAAGCTTCTTCCCATCCTCTTCTTTAGCTTTAAAGATTTAATTCCGGTATTGGATGGCCTGATCCAAGACTGCTTTAAAGAAAATACCCAGCTCAGTTGTTGTGAATTACCATTCTTGGGAGATCCAGATTTATGAGATGAACATGGTGAGGAAAAACTGTGTTTTCATGGGACATTGCAAATGCTATTCATCTTCCTCAGTGAATAATCCATGCAGTTTTTAAATGTCCAAAACACTTTTCCTCTGAACGTAGGATTCTTCCTTTTTCTTTCCAGAACTTCAAATGTATGACTCAAATCAGGAAAATTCTGGAAAATAAACAAAAGACTATGATCTTGGAAACTTGGCTACTGTCTGTAAAGTTTTTACTTACAAGTGCTAAAGTAATGCCAAAGATTATTGTAAATGAAAGGGATTACAGAAGAAATGCTTTATTTTTATTTCAGTTTTTGGTAGCAATTTGTGATGTCACTTGCCATGTTTTCCTATTAGTCAATTTCTGCTTTTTGCTTGTTGCATTCTCGGTACAGTCTCGTGGCTGTTTCTTTCTCCTTCTGTCCTTGAGATAATTGGAACTGCTGGACAGCCTTTATGACCTGTGGCGGATTTCCTTTTTCTCTTGATGTTAGAGGGGACTTGGAGCTCAAGTGCTGACCAGCCCACTGTGCACTGGAATCTTTCTGGCTTAGTTGTGGTGGGCGATAAAAGATTGATTCTTGAAAAATACCATCAAACAAATGTTTAACAGGAAAAGGTCAAGTAGCTAAATGCCTCTTTCTTTGATACATATAACTCTGTGGCTAGACTTGCAAACTAGAATGTGGTAGCCCACAGACACCTGTAGTTGGAGCCATGTTAGATGGTGGTGCTTCTATGCACACTGTATCATTCTGAGATCCTATGTCTAAAAGTGTCCATTCCTAATCCAGTTTCGCAGCTGTGCAGCTGGTTGCTGAAACAAGGAACATTCAGTCAAAGGAGAAGTATGACAATTCTAGATAGAATAAGTCACTGTAGAGGAAAATTTTAATAAGCGGAAACATGCAGCTGGGATATCACTTGGCTCGTGGAAAGTAGCTGGCATTAGAGTGCTCAAATATCTATAAATTTCCTAGAGCTTCAGGCAGTGACACTAGGATTGATTCATATCAGACACCACGTAGGTAATCCTCATGTATTATTGATTTCATTTAATACCTTGACTTGTATGTCAAGGTACAGGTGAAGTTCAAGCTCTGTTATGCCCCGAGAAGCATACGTTCATAAAAGGCCCAATATCTGTAGTTCTGGAATAGCATCATTGAGATCATCTTTTTATCCTTATCTACTCATGTCATAAAGTTCTTTGAAAGAAATTGTGCATCATAAGATTCTCTTAAGATCACAGGAAGTTTTTGAGTGAATACTCAGGCATATACTACCCAATTTCTTCATAATATTGTGTTAGTCTGTAGTCTTGTTGACAAAAGTACCTTACAAATAACCTTTTCCTTCAGTTACCTTTTATTCTAATATGGACACAACAACCACAACTTGAAAATCTGTTCAAGTGACTAAGAGTGGGCCTTTAGTTTTAACTAAAATGTGGATCATTATGACTTATTTTAATTACTGGATACAGGAAAAGTTACTTTTTAAATGACCCCAGATATTCATTGCAATTATTTCTGAAAGCTTCTGATCAGTTATAAATAACTTTTTGGATTTCTTTATATATAGTAAATCAGTCATGAAAATCAACTGAGTAATGGGTATGAGCAATGTTCTAGAAATATCAGTTGGAGATGGAAATGTGTCCTTAAATCCAAAGTTAAATTCAGTCGCTGAGTGGGTATTTAGTCCCATAAACCCCTATTAATTGAGAACTATGCCATATGCTAGGATATACTCACCCTGGGTGAGTCTACAATTAGAAATTAAGTCTATTTAAGGAAGCATAAATTGACTTAATTTATTCCACATCTACACTGGGCATTCCTTAATTCGACTTAAACTGCTCCTTAAGTCGAATTAAGGAAAAACTAGTTTGAATTAATAACACCTAATTTTAATTCGAACTAGAGCTTAAGTCGACTTCTTCAGTCAACTTAAGCCAGTGTGGATGCCCAAAGTTGACCTAGGGCAGGGGGGACAAGGGAGCCCGGCATGGCTCCCTGGCAGAAGGGAGCCACCGTGGCTCCCTTGTCCCCTGGGGAGCCCCTGCTCCCTTCTCCCCAGACACGCAGCTTCCCTGCCAGAGGAGCCATGGTCCCGGGGAGAAGGGCTCCCCAGCCAGGGTTCCAGCCGGGGAAAATCCCCTAGAACCCTGGCTGGAAAGCATCTGGGGCTCCCTTCTCCCCGGGAAGCCGCTCGCGGCTCGTCCCAGGGAGAGCCAGTCCCACTGGGGGCTGATTCTCCCTGAGACCAGGAAGCTGCCAGCCCCGAGCGGTCCCAGGGAGAAAGGAGCATGGGGGCTCCCTTCTGGCCAGGACTGCTTGGGTCCTGGGGAAAAGGGAGTCGCAGCCTGAACTTCCTATTAGGTCACTGGGGATCCAGCCAAAACATGCTGCCTAGATTCCCAGTTCCACTCCAGATCAATGCCCGTTTTCCCCTGGGTTACTTCTTACCATGTCCTATGTCAAATCTAAAATTAAAGGTCTTTTATAAATGGGTAAATGGTAGGAAACTGACACTTTCATAGATACATATAGTATCTTCTTTAATACAGACATAGGAGGGTTATGCATGAATTTGTCTCCTTAAACCCTCTTTTTCCATGACACAGTCCATTTAAGTTTGTCTCTGGAAGTTATTTTCATTTATTTAAACTTCTTTTCTTGTTTGGCCCAACTGTTAGGTCAGAAGACTCTGGTTAGGACTTTCAGACCTGTCTAGGGAGGTCAGATTTATTTTGCATTAATTTTAATTTTCCTTATAACTAATGAAATATATTTAAACTCGTATAGATGGCACTGAAAATCTCAACCTAAAGCACTTTATTTATCCACAGAGGTGGATAACAAAAAGGCTATAACAAAAGGTGTAATGATGTAAGCTTCCACGCATCACCTTGCCAACATGTCTAAGCTATGTTTGGAAAGGACCACCTCTGAGCAAAAAGTTAGTGTCTCTGTTCCTTAATAATAATACCTAATAGCACTTTTTATCACTAGCTGTCAACTAGTACCTAGGGTTCAAGCTGAACGTAGAGCTAGGACTAGGCTGAGGGCAGTGCTGAAACCAGATTCCAGGGACAGGCTATGGGTCAAAACCTATAACCTTTAACCTGTAACCTCTTTACTGGGTTTAAAGTCCCTAGACAACCCAAATTAGGATCATAGGTGGTGTCTGGATGCAGGCCAAAAGTCAAAGTTGGGTTGGAATCAGTCCAAGGATCTGGGGGCCAAGAGGTGAGTGCAATGGTGGAATGTATCAGGAACAGGACTGAGGGCGTATGAGACACTGGAATACAGCAGCAAGCCAAGTGGTTCCAAGCCAAGCAGTGCTGTTGCACAGATTAACGTGCAGCTCTGGCAGTGAAGATGCAATAACTGTGTCTCGGGGTCATCTGACCTAGGGTCTACTTTGGGGTAAGCTGCTGCAGCATGCCTGAAGGATGTCACTGCAGGCTATGCTTGGGAGATGAGTCTGTGCAACTGAGTGAGCAACCCTAGTCCGGCTGTGGGTTTGACTTGCATTTAGATCTTCTGCTGCTTTTTAATATCCTTTTGTTTAATCCAGATTTGAATAAAAATATACTGGACCTTGTCTATTATCAAGACGTTCTTTAGTATTAATGAGAGAAGGACCTCTGTGACATTAGTTTAAAGCATCTTACACTGTGGTTCTCTGCCTTGGAAGGCAATTGTATCACTTCAGGAGACAAAAACCTCGACTGTATCATAATGATGCTTGCTTGCCTTTCATTCAGTTGTCCGTGTTCTAACACAGCAGGTAAAATCTACTGCAGGCATACGTGCCTCTTGATGTAGGAGGGAGACCATGGAGGCTTACCAGAGGGATTCAACAAGGTTGATAAGAGGGCCCTACAAAAACTGTTCTAATGGGTGACTTATCAACTACATAAAGGTTGTTTGTGGAGAGCCGCCTTATCACCTAGTATTGGCTGCTTCTCTGCTCCTGCTTCTACATTTGTGGAGGCAGTGTTTTGTTGTTAGTACAACCGGAAGAGCAAGTGGGCCAAAGAGTCCAAAACTACCAGCAGGAGAAAACTCACAAGCTGTCAACAAGGAATTCCCTGATTTGAGATACCTTGAGGTGAATAAAGAATGGAAGAGCTTGGGAGATAAAACAGATCATTGCTGTTCTCTGTACATATATAAAATGCACTCAGTAAGGTGCCAGAGAGAGGGATAGTGTGGAATTTTGGTTCTTGGGGCTGGCAGAGAGAGCATGGGAAGGAATTCCTGGCCTAGAGGGGCAATTAGCCTTGCATTCCTATTGAGGTGCTCATGGAAGACAGGAGAGATTCCAGAAGAGTGGAAAAGGATTTCCCATCTCTAAAATGGGATACAAGGACAACCTGGGGTTTTATAGACCAGTCAGTTTAACTTCAATACCCTGAAAGATAATGGAGCAATAAATAAGCATCAGTTTGCAAACATACAAACGATAATAAGGTGATAAGTAACAGCCAACATGGATTTAAGAGCAGATCTTGTCAAACCAACCTGATAGCTTATTTTGGCAGGATCACAAGCGTGGGGGGGGGGGAGGTAGATGTGGTATATCTTGATTTTTAGTAAGGCTTTTGATGCTATCTCAAATGACCTTCTCATGAACAAACTAGGGAAATACAACCTAGATGGAGCTACTATAGGTGGGTGCGTAACTGGTTGGAAAACAATTCCTAGAGAGTAGTTAGCAATGGTTCACAGTCAAGATGAAAGGGCATACTGAGTGGGGTCCCACAGGGAGCAGTTCTGGATTCAGTTCTGTTCAATATCTTCATCAATGATTTAGACAATGGCATAGAGAGCACACTTATAAAGTTTTCAGAGAATACCAAGCTAGAAGGTGTTTCAAGTGGTTTGGAGGATAGGATTAAAATTCAAAATGATCTGAAGTAAATATGATGAAATTCAATAAGGACAAATGCAAAGTACTCCACTGAGGAAGGAACAATCAGTTGCAGAATGTACAGAATAGGAAGCGACTCCCTAGGAAAGCGTACTGCAGAAAGGGCTCTGATTGTTGTAGTGGATCAAAAGCTAAATGAGTCAACAGTGTAACACTGTTGTGAAAAGAAACATTCTGGGATGCATTAACAGGTTTGTTGTAAGCAAGACACAAAAAGTAATTTTTCCATTCTATTCTGTGCTGATTAGGCCTCACCTGGAGTATTGTGTTCAGTTCTAGGCACCACATTTCAGTGATGATGTGGACAAACTGGAGAAAGCACAGAGAAGCGCAACAAAAATGTTTGAAGCAGTGGCCTGAGGGCCAAAAGTGGCCTGCGGCTCCCCTCCTGCTGGCTGCCAAAGGGAGCCACTGCCTAAGGAGCCTATTTCTTCAGGGCTGAAAGACCAGTACAGGTTCCTTGCTGCAGTCAAGGGGACTGGAGATCAGCGCTTCCTCCCTGTGCCCCCTCCACCCCGGCAAAGCTCTCCTCGGCGCATATGGACCTAAGTGGAACCAGAGGGAGGGAAACATGACCTATTAGGGAAGATAAGAAAGATTGGGTATGTTTAGCCTGGAGAAGAGAAGATGGGGAACATAAGTTTTCAAGTACATAAAAGGTTTTTAGGAGGGTAAAAAATGTTCTCCTTAACCCTGAGGATAGGACAAGAAGCAATGGGCGTAAGTTGCAGGAATGGTAACTTAGGTTGGGCATTAGGAAAAGCTTCCTAACTGTCAGTGTAGTTCAGCACTAGAATAAATTGCCTAGGGAGGTTGTGGAATCTCCATCACTGTCTAACCTGCTGTTAAAAATCTGCAAACACCTGTCTGGGATGGTCTCAATACTGCTTAGTCCTGCCCTAAGTGTAAGAGACTGAACTAGATGACCTCAAGGGGTCCCTTCCAGTCCTATGATTCTATGGTACTATACCAGCGAGAGCTTACAACTATTGCTCCTGAACTTAATGACTAGAGTGGGGTTCTTTCTGTTTTGCTTTAGGTTTCTTTTTTCCCTTGTGAATACCTATAACCATAGAGTAGTTCAAAAAAACCTACTTTTATTTTTTACTTCAGACTGCCTCAGCTCTTGAATAATATTTATTACATACTATCCAGCAGAATAGTATACAAGTTGCATAAGGGAAAGTGGTGTATTCTTTCACGTACTTGCTGAAAAATTGGTTTTGGTATTAAAAAAACCACATCATGAAGAAAACGGATATGCCTAGAATAATACCACCAGTTTTCATTGAATCATAGAAACTATAAGGTTGAGGTCATCGAGTCCAGTCCCCTGCACACAGGGCAGGACCAAGTACCGTTTTAAACCATTCCTGACAGGTGTTTGTCTAACCTGCTCTTAAAAATTTTCAGTGATGGAGATTCCACAGCCTCCCTATGCAACTTATCCTGGGCACTTAAGAACTTTTTCCTAATATTCACCCTAGCCTCCCTTGCTGTCTTTTAAGTCCATTGCTTCTTGTCCTATCATCAGCAGTTAAGGAGAATAATTTTCTTCCTTCCTCCTTGTAACATCCTTCTAGGTATTTGAAAACTGTTATGTCCCTTCTCAGTGTCCTCTTTTCCAGACTAAACAAACCCAGTTCTTTCAATTTGCCCTCGTAAGTCGAGTGTCCCAGACCTTTAATCATTTTTGTTGCTCTTCTCTTGGACTTTCTCTAATTTCGCCAGATCTTTCCTGAAATGAGGTGCCCAGAACTAGACACAATACTCCAGCTGAGGCCTAATCAGCGTGGAGTAGAGCGGAAGAATTAGTTTTGTTGTCTCTTAAACAGTTTGACACTTGATAAGAGTAAATATTCAATTTATCTTGTTTAAAAAATTATACCAATATTACACAGCAAACATAACTTGTTTTGTCATCACGCTTCTTGTATCATTGCTTTTGTTACCCAAAAAAAAAGAGGGGTGAGGTTGAGGGAATGGGGCCTTGTTTACAGAGTGTAGTGTGTTACAAAAAGGAGGAGAACACAGCTAAAATCTCCTCCTATTTTCTTCAAAAAGAGCAAACATAATTTAATCTGTCTTTACTCTCACTCCTTTTTTAAGAGGTCATGACAGTTATCTACATAGCAAAGTGGGTTGTCATGCGTCTTTTTCTGATTACTTCCAGTGTTCCCAGCTCTTGCTATTTATCATAAGTTGAATAATATTTGGTGCCCAAAATCCTGCTGTTTTAACCATCTAAGAACCTTGGCATTCATTTTTTAAAGTTTTTTTTTTCTAGTCATTATGCTTTCAGAGAATAGTTGGGAAACATGGACCCTAAAAGTCCAAAAGGCAGGAACAAAATACATGAACTCAAAACTTACTACTTTTTAAAATCTCATGGTTTTTTTAAAAAAATTGTTGGCTCACAGTTTTTGAACATTTAGGAACTGGAAATCCTGTTACTACAAACACTACTTAGAACTTAGTTGAGCACTGAACTCTACAGTAATTTGAATTGGCACTGGGAAGCAGCTCCACAGGTATCCTATTCTTTTAACTCAGTATCCCTGATGCTGTCAGTCTCACAGCTGGCTCCACAGTTGGAAGATACTTGATTTTGAAAGGTGTTTGACAATTGTTTGAAGTGCTTGTTCTCTAAGACCTTATAATAGGCCACCCTATGATGTATTTTTTCTCCTAATATGCAGGTTACCTTTTTTTAATGTAGATCAAGAACACCTTCTCTGGTTTTGACCTCCAGTACTTAGAGTTCTTAATAAAGTACAGCAGTTATGTTTACACACCATCTTCCATTATTGCTCTATAATGGTCTCTTTGAATGAAATAGCTTTTTTGAATTATGATTTTAATTAGATTTAGTTTTGGTTTTGTTATTGCTTTTCCCTATGCTAGCTGGGAACTCTCTTATAATGAAGGTGTTTACTTTGAACATGGCATGATGGCCATTTTAAAGATGTATACTGACATTACAGATTAGGTATTGCAAAGGCTCTTCTGTGCAAACTGAGTGAATGGGAAAAGAAAAATTGAAATCTGATGACCTCTGACACCCCTATTCCCAGAGTTATACTCTGTCTGGAACTACTTTGAAAGAGAGGAAGGATGTTGTTAAGACTGTGGACTTGGGTATGGAAGGGTTGGGTTCAGCTGCTGCCTCTACCAGAGACTTTTTGTGTGACCTTGGACAAGTCACTAAATCGGTTTAAATTCCTCGTCTCTAAAATGTAGCTAATACTACTTTGTTCCACACCCCCTTTGCATGTTTCTTCTATTTAGACTTTCAGATGTTTAGGGTGGGTATTCTCTTTCAAGTTTTCCTAGATGAGAAGTGATCTAGGTTAGGTCAGGTTTATCAAACCCCATACATTACACTAGTATTGGGTCTTCCTAGTCTAGACAAAACCCTACCTTTTTCCTAAAGCCACAGTGGCTCAATCTTAGTTGGACCTTCTAGATGCTATCGAAAAACTAATAGAGTGTCTGAAGTAATGTCCGTTTTCTGGTTTATTATTAAATCAAAACTTTTAATAGCAATTTATTTTAATTTCTTAATCTATATCCGTTTGAGCAGTGGATCAGAGGAGCTTTGCTCACTCAATTGCTGACAAAATAGTGGCAACTGCAAAGAACATTTATTACTACCAGAATTAAAACAGAGGTTTTAGGAATGACATATAAAGGCAAACAAAGCATGAGAAGTGGACTAGAGTCACAGATCATTTTTGCTCTGTCCATAAAGTTAAAGCCCTAGGTTATGCTCTAAAAAGAATTGGGAAAGGAGAAAATCAGATCTTTTAACAATAACAAAAAACAAACACCACCCTACAACTACAACAAAACAAACCAAAAAAGTGCCTTTACAGATAAATGTTTTTTACCTTGCCTTATCCAAATATTAAGATGTTCTAGTTCAGCTTTTGAGTCTGATATATTTGTGCTACTGTTCAAAATTGATCCTGACACACAATAAAAAAATTCAGTGTTCAAATGCCCAATTTAAAAAAAAAAATTAAATCACAGTAAAAATATTTCAATACTTCATTCTCATGAAAGAGTTGATAATTCTAAAAAATCATATTGATCAAAATTTTTGTAAGCAGGTTATTTAGAACCTGAAATAGAAGAAATATATTGTTTTCTATTTAAATCAAAATTATAAAAAGGAAGTTTTTAAAATGCTGTATCTATTAAACCTTTCATATGTCATCTAAAAAGCATCTCTCAATTCATATTTCAAATGGGATTTGGCTTTGTTTTGCAGCTCTCAACCAACAGGACACATTTTCACATTATGATGCATCCAGTGCAAAGCATATATCTGTGATTCCTGGTAGGAACTATTGATACAGAGCCTGACCTTTGTGCCTCTCAACAGTTCCACAGATTTTCATCACAATTCTGGCCATAGTGGTAACTCATCGAAGGAGGCCGAGAATTCAGGTATAACCCTGTCTAGACAGCTAGTTAGTTCCAGGAAGAATGACTCAGCAAGTGGCTAATTCCTCTCACACTATTCTAGAACTCTTTTTTGCCTTGATTGAATTCAGAGTGAACAAAGGGAAATTCACACTGACTCCATCTAGACCACAGCATTAATATGAGCAGTGTTAGGCTCCAGGTCAGTGACAACATCTCTTCCTCAACAGAGATTTCAGGCTGACAGACTTCATCAATCAGTGTCAACCATATCCAGAAACACCAATCAAGATTTCTCAGCCTCCTGAAGTATGTATTTTCAGCATGCAGTGTGTCAAACTTCGCCTTTGATTCATGCAAGTGTGGTTGAGATCGGTCTGTCTATTCAGCAGCACATGATGGGTATGCTCCCACAAGTGCTTTTTAAACTAGTAGACTGAACCACAGCAGGCTCTACTTCCAAAGACTCCCCTTCCCTGAGTGGAGGAGTCTTATCTCTATCAACTGAAAATTAAAGGGAGTGAGGAGGTCTCAGGAAATCTGCCTGCACACAGACATCAGAGCTCAAGGGCATATTCTTGGTGTGCAAGACTTTTTCCTTTCCCTTCTTCAGGACTTAGTAATCCAAGTGCTCCCAGATAATATCAGAGGAATGTGCTACCTCTCTGTGTTGGGTTCCCTTCAGAGATCTCTTTCCATTCACCTTTCCAAAACCCAGTTTGACTCCAGATTTCATCTTCCAGATATCTTTATTTGTCATAACTATACTGATTTGGTCAGACTCAAGCCTTGGGAGGGGGAGGGCGGTTAGGAGTTGATATGGAGCATAACACACATCCAAAGTTACAAAGGAAATCTCTTGCTTTATAAACATTTACGCATTATATTGCATTTACTAGACATTGCATTACGTGTTTTGATTGACTTGGCTACTTTGCAGAAACCTGATACCTGTACAGCATGCTCTGTCCATCTAAGGTCAGTGCTAGACCTACTCTTTATCACATCTCTACACTCCTCACTTATCTTGTTTGTAGTAAATAGTTTCCTGAGTATCCTCCTTCTTATCTTGACTGGCTCATGCATTCTATCTTTTTAGCCCACTGACCTACTTCTTATCTTAATTAGCACAAATGCTCTGTGTTCAGTCTAATGATCCGTTTACCTCTTTAATTCTATTCTCCAAGAAAGGAGGCCTCCTTCCATATATTACTATCGTCACTCTGGGCCTCAGTTACACTATGTCAAGAAACCGTTCATCTCTGGGAGTATTGCAAGTAGCATCACATCACACAGCTATCTGTTCACCTGGACTGTTCTCTAGAACACCATAGTAGATCAGCTCAATGAGGATTTTTCTAAAAGCTATGAGTGGCCACTGAAGAACTCAGTCCTGCAGAGAGTTGTTTGGTATCGTTTTTTTTGTTTTGTTTTTGTTTTTTTTGTGTTTTGTTTTTTTTACAGATGATGATTACCTAATGTAGACCTGTTTTCAGCATGTCCTCACTGTTGGATGTTCTGCTCCAAAGATGGCACATGTCTAAGCTCTCTAGTAGACGCGTTCCTCATCTCATAGATATCAGGGTTAATGTACACATTTCCATAGATATCCAGGGTTCTTAAGAAACTTGGACAAGATGCATGTCATATCCTCTTGTTAGTCTTGGTATGTGTCAGGTAGTTCTGGTATTTGTACCTGATGAATGTATCAATGCAGCCATCAATCATCTTAGTGGTTCTGCCTGACAGAGTCTCCCGGAACAACTGATAGTACTGCATCCAGACCCAGCATGAGTCCACCTGACAGCCTGGATGCTGGATGACAGAAGCTGGTCAGCTGAGGTTCAAACTACTTTGCCTCAAAGCAGAAAACTTTTTGGACCAGGCTGACATTCAAGGCCAAATAGATCTTTCACTGTTGATAACTCTAATTTCAGCAACACAGGATTGTTTGCTAGCCTTAAAACAAGACATCTAGCAGCTCATTAAGATTGTAACTTGTAGTGCAAAGATTGTAACTGCAAATATTCACTGTATTGTCATATACTATAGTGGCTACACACCTAAAAGGTTTGGTTTTTTCCCCCCATCAATTAGTGAGCCCCCTCCTTCCTAGGAATATAGTACTAGCTGGGTCGATGGGTCGCCCTTTACCACTTATCAATGAAAGAAGCCTTTCTGGTGGCTATTACATTAGCTAGGAAGGTAGGGGAAATCCAATCCCTCGTGACTGGCTTTGATCTCATCCGAAGTTCCTGCCAAGGTCCATATAAAAGGTGGTTTCAGAACTCTATGTAAATCAGTCCATTCACCTCCAAATTTTCTTTTCCAGGTCTCATTCTAACTGAAGAAAGCAAAGTTTCCTGTTAAACATAGTGAGAGACTTATTTTTATTCAGTTAGGACAGTTTTTTCCAATAACACACCTAAGGTTTTTATGCCATTCACTGACAGTCAAAGACCTATATCTACTCACTGTCCAAGTGAATTTCTGATTATATAAAGGCTTATAAACTAGCCAGGAAAGATCCCCCAGTCATGTTATAGCTCGTTCTACTGCTGCTTAGGCAGTCTGTGCTGCTTTCTTAGGTCATATTCCCATACTTGAGAGAGAGAGCAACAAGGTGGAGCTTAATCCACACATTTGCATTCACTGTTCCCTAGTGCCAGTTTCCAGATTGGATGCTAACATTACAGTGTAGCTTCTTATACCCAACTCCAAGCAAACCAACTGTTTTTTAGTCACCAAAAGTGGAGCTTTTATGAACAAAGACTCAACCCCCCACCCCAAAAAACAAAACAAAAACAAAAGTTCCTAAATGTGGTTCTTAAAGATGTATTGTCCACACAGATTCCAGGACCTGCCCATCTTTGGTATTAATTCAGAGCCCGACACTTATTGGATTCTGTATTGGGAAATGTACTGAATAGCAGTTGAGCTGTCTTTGCACAGTATGCCCTTGGTCATAAAGGGCACCCAAGGTCGATTCCCAACAGAAGCTGCTACTCAAAAATAATCTCCTATCCTGTACATGAAATGTATGTGCACCAAGCGTGCAATCTCTTTGGATAACATAGTCTTAAAAACTACAGGTACTCTAAGATAAGGTCTTTAGGCCCATTACTCTTACAAAAATGATTACCAGTAGAAATATTACTTCTGATTTGATTTCTATTTCTTCCTAGTCTCATTCTCAAAGTCAGAGTTTCAAGTATACATGAATGCAGCATACATGATTATCTGCTTTGTGGGCAGATGGTATATGTGGGCAAACAGAGCAAGGAGCACTTGGTTGTCAGAGACCACATACAGGTTCTCAAGACTAGAATGAGTGACCTGGAGGAGCTATGGCAGACAAAGCAGTACATAGATGACTTTCTGAGACACAGGAGAGTGTTCCTATCCCTAGTCTGCAGCCTCTGTCCTGTTGAGGAAGATACAAAACTCCATGGAAGGAGTACATTAAGGTGGAGGAGAGGGAAACAATCTATAGTTAGGACTCTCCTTCCAGATGATGTCATGGTATTCCCCCACACTCATGATGCCTCTCCAGGGGCAGGAGTGCTACTTGTTAGTAAAAGGGGTAAACAGTGAGGTGCCAAAATCTGCAGATGATATAAAATTACTCAGGAACCTTAAGTCCGAAGCAGACTGCTAAAGAGTTACAAAGGGACCTCATGAAACTTGGGTGACTGGACAACAAAATAGCAAATGAAATTCAGTGTTGATAAACGCAAAGTGATATACAGTAGAACCTCGATTATCCGGGTTAATGACCGGCGCCTGTGAGCCGGATAATCAAAAAGCCCGGATAATCGAAGCTCCTACTGACAGCCAACCAGCTGGGGGAATCGGGTGGCTGCAGAAGCTCCAGCGGAGCTTATGCAGCCACCCGAACCCCTCGACTGTGCTGGGGGACTGGCTCCCATTGGAGCCGACCCCCCCCAGCTCAGCCCCAGGGCTCGGCTCTCATCAGGAGCGCAGC
>ML685785.1:18726086-18904794 GCA_007922175.1 Pelusios castaneus
GGGCAGGGAGCGCACGGCTGCCCGCCCTCCCTCCCTCCCACCCAGTGGTGATTACCATTTTTCAATTTGCGATTCTTTAGAGAATCGGGGGTTTACTGGTTTATTAGAATTTGGAGGGGATTGTCAAAAAACATGTGGACATGGGTGATCCAGGGAACATACTGTACTTTGGCTTTCAGAAAGCCATTGACTAATTTCCTCACCAGAGGCTATTAAAAGTAATCTGTCATGGAATAAGCAGGTAGGTCATCTCATGGATCACTAATTCGTTACGTCAGGAAACATAAGGTGGGAATAAATGGTCAGTTTTCAGCCTGGAGACAGGTAAATAGCAGTATTCTCCAGGATGCTGTTACTGAAGTCAGTGCTGTTCAACATACTCATGATGATCTGGAAAAAGCAGTAAACAAGGTGGTGGCAAAATCTGCAGATAATACAAAATTATTGTGACAGGCTGTTCCCTGAATCTGGTCCAGTGTGCTTCTGTAAACCCCCTCCCCCGATACCCACTCCTGAACCCTGATTTATCCCATTTTGCCAGGTGACTACTCACTCCTGAGTCAGTCCACACCGGCCTCTTGCATGTAATAGTCCCAGGCAGTGGTTGTGCACCTGCTAGGCACCTATGTGACAGTCTCCAAGTGAACACCCCCAGCGCCCTCACCAGGAACTCCTGTCACCATTATCTCACATCCATCCATTTGACACTGAAATGGATTGGCCCAGCCTTTCTGATCCACATCCCCTAAAGTCCACACAGCTTTAGGTAAAACAAACACTAGTTTATTGATTAGGATATGATTTAAAGTGACTATATAGCAAATCAATGCACAATCATATAATAAAGGAATCAGGAGCAACCACCAGTAAATAAAAGGTATAAAACACATACTATTCTACTAACACTACAACAGTTATGCACATCTCACCACCCAAGTCTGGCTGTGATCATTAGTAGCTGATCTCTGCCTATTTCTAGTCAGGGCCCAATTCTTCTTGTAGATGTTTCAAGTTGGAGGGTCTCTGGCAAAAAGCCTGGAGCAGCTCAAAGTGTCTCCCATTGTTTCCAAACCTCCTCAACCCCTCCCCCTTTCTTTTGGGCTCCGGTGATTTCCTTTCTTCTACGTGAGCCAGGGAGAGCAATTTACATTGCCTTTGTCATGTAATTCTCCAGCCTCAGAGAGGGAGTCCTGAGGATCTGAGCTATGTAACGTTGTTCACCTCTATACACATCCATGATGCTGCAGGGAGCATGATACCATAACAGGATAGAGCATTCAAAAGGGCACCTGGCATGGCATAATTGGCATCAAATCATACAATCACAGTGGAAAAGAGAACAGGAAAACCATATAGATCAGAGCTCGGGGTGCACAGATGTGCATGTGACAATTACTCATACATGGTAAAGTCAAAAAAGACTTGGAAGAGTTACAAAGAGATGTCACAAAACTTGTGTGACTGAGCAGCAAAATGGCAGTGAAATTCAATGTTGATAAATGCATGATAATACACATTGGAAAACATAGTCCCAACTATACATGCATACATATTAGCTCTTACCACTCAAAGAGATTTTGGAGTCATTGTGGGTGTTTTCTCTGAAAACATCTATTCACTTTTTTGACTGCTGCTGTACATTAGCATATTCTTAGGACCTATTAAAAAAGGGATAGAAAATAAAACAGAAAAAATCATAATGCCACTGTATAAATCCATATCCACACCTCAAATATGTTATGCAGTTTTGGTCACCCCATTTCAAAGAAATGATATATTAGGATTGGAAAAGATACAAAGGGCAACAAAAAATGATTAAGGGTATGGAAAAGCTTCCATCTGAGGAGATTAAAAAGACTTTGCAGCTTTGAAATGAGATGACTAGGAGGGGATATGATAAAGGTCTATAAAATTGTGAATGGGGGGGAGAAATTGAATAAGGAAGTATTTTTTGCTCCTTCCCATAACAAGAATCAGGGGTCACCCAATGAAATGAATAGGCTTAAAACAATTAATATATTTAAAGCAAAAGAAAGTATTTCTTCACACAACACATAGTCAACCTGTGGAATTTGTTGCCAGGGGATATTTGAGAAGGCAAAAACTACAGTGGTGTCCAAAAAAGAATTAGATCAGTTCATGCAGGATGGGTCCATCAGTAGCTGTTAGCCAGATTGGGCAGTGATGCAACCCCATGCTCTACTGTCCCTGGTCTCTGATTGCCAGAGGCTGGGAGTGGATGATAGGGTGGATTCCTTAAAGACTGCCAGCTCTGTTAATTCCCTCTAAAGAGCCTGGCATTGGCCACTGTTGGAAGACAGGATACTGGGCTAGATGAACCATTGGCCTGACCCAGTACAGTTGTGTTCCTATGACTATTTGCAAGACTAGACTTTGGAACTGTGTGTGTGTGTGTGTGTGTGTGTGTGTGTGTGTGTGTGTGTGTGTGTGTGTGTGAGAGAGAGAGACCTCTTTGAAGTACAGTATTGTTAGCACCAGTTTAAACTTTTTAATGTTTTATCTGGTCTTAAGGAAATGCAGCCTGTGTGTGTGTGTTCATATACACTTATTAAAGAAGTAAAATTGTTTTGTGTTGAAGTACTGATATTGACAAACTACTTACTTATAAATCATTTTAATATTATTTAAGCAAAAGGAAATTGAGTATTTTCTTTTCTGACAGTGTGTCATGGAAGTTTGCAATGCAGTACATAAAATTATAAGATGCTTTTAAAAATAATAGGGAAAACGTATCCCAAGCAAAATTCAGTGCGTATAATTATCAGAGTAGTGTCATAACGAGTATCTAAATCTAGCTTTCATACTAAATATGATTCATGAAATTATATCAGGAAGGCTGAAATACTTTGTAAATTTATGTGTCACTAATACATAAATCATTTCAACTGCAAATGTGGGGAAATATACTACTGACTGGTCCACAAGTAAAAATGTCAGCATAATAGAGTATAACAAATATTCTGTGCTTGTAGTGCTATTTTACATTGCTAGTTGAGTTGTAACTCAGAGCAACAGTCTCCTAGCAACAATCATTACACAGTGTCACTAGCAAGGATGTAAGACTTTCAGAGGGAAAAAAGAATGACAGCTGTTGCAGCTTTAAAGCTAGCCATTGAGTTTTCAGATAATATCTGAGTGTGTGCTGAAAACAGACACACGAGACCCCACAGAATTCAAAATAGCTTGTTACAGCAAACTCAGTTATGACTAATTCCTCCTGCAGGTGAAAAAGTCACAAATTGATTCATTGGGACAATTAATAGATAAGCACATCTACTGCTGAAGTAATGTTTACCTATCTTGTTTTGTGAGCATCTATGCAGATACCTCATTTATAGAAAATTGCTATTCAAAAAATTCTTTGAAGTGCTGGTAAGATGTAATTAGAAACCCAGCTCGAGGTTGCACTGGTATGAATTTAATGTAATTTATGAAAATAAATATTCATTGTATAGAGGGGACCTACATACACCCAGGCTCTTCTAATTCACCCCACATTCAGTGTCACAATTTAAGGGTAATTGCACTTGTATTCCCCTTTTGTGGTCCCTTGTGGGATCCCATTTAAGGTTTCGGTCTCCCATGCATGACCTCTCTTGACATAGACCTGCAGTTCTCTCCCTTCTAATCAGTGATTTTAAGACTGCACATCTGCCTGCCATGGGCACTGTGATATCCCCAACAAGTCAGTCTGCCTAAAGGCCAGTGCCTGAGGCTAGGAACAGTACATTGCCAGCGGTTACAAGTTACCACACAACTCCTTCTAAGAAAACACATTTATTTTTAAGGTAAAAGCATTACAGAGAAAACATATACAACACACTAAAACTTCCTGTACACATGCTGAAAGCTTATCAGAGGTCACCAATCAGATTTTTGAAGCTCTGAAAGGCCAGTCTTTCAAATCCAAGAGTTGGGGTCTTTGGAAAGAAGGTCCTGTCCATTTGCGGGATCAGAAAGAATGTCTTGAGTCACTTTACACACCTTTTTATGCCAAAAGTCTTTGGAAAGTCCATTTTGAATCAATGCATAAAGGGAACATGTTTACAACCACAATTATTCATCTTAAGCACTCCCCCCCATATATCATTTCTGGAGGAGCTCAGATAACCCTCCTGAAGTTGTGTACAATCTCTGCCTTTAATACAATATGGTCACCAAAAATATTGCACACAGCAGCAATATCTGTCACAGTCAGCATGCCTCATCTTTCCCCTGGTCTCCTCTTACGAACAGTACCATGCCTTTTTTCATGCCACCCTTGTGCCTGGAATATCCTTTCAGATCCTACCTGCAAAGAAGCTTCACTCCCTTCCTTCCTTGTCTCTTTTATATACTATATATGAAGGGACTTTAATGCGAGTTCAATTGGGACATTAGGCACTAAATTCCTTGGGGGAGGGAACTGTAAATTGCCAAATACATTATATTATAGAAATAAGTTGGCATAAAGCTAACAAATTATTCCACAAAAGGGAAATTCACCTATCTAACACTTTCATTTAAACCCTATGTTATGATTGTCAATTTGTGGACTTCTGTAAGTAGATGACGGACATGTTTCACCTATGATCTTGTAAAGAGCTTTACACTGAAGAAAAAGTGACAGTTAAAATTTGGGGAGATTAAACCCTGTTTTGTAGCAGGACCTTTGGAGGCCACTCAAAATATGCAAAGCCTTAGCAGCTCACACACCAACCAACCCGGGGCTAGATAAGGTGTGAAAAGAGAGGAAAATAAAGGGACGTTTCCCAAGTAGGTGAGCACTGTTCTTTTACTACTCCTTTTTCCTCTTGATCCATGCCTACACTAAGAAGTTTATCACACCGTTCCACTGATGCATCAGAGGGAACTTAGTATGGACAAAGCATCTGTGTTCCTTGGCACTTCTACCAATGTGTTAACAGCCACCAGAGCCTTGTCTACGCTGTGGTGCTGTACGGTTTTACTGGTGCAAGTGCACAGCACCAGTGGATCTGTTTTGATAAAATTCCTTGTGTAAGGCCTTGGGGTTGTATGGTAAAGGAGGAAAGTCAGGCCAGATCTGCTTTCTCTTAAGTTAAATTGCTCACCTCCTCCTTTCACCTTGATTATATAGCTGGGCCATTGGGTGATGACAGCAAGAGGGCTGAAAGGATCAGATTTACCTTTCTGATGTTCCCAGCCCCGCTCCCAGCCCAGTCCCAACAATAATTCCAAGATAAAATAGACTCCACAATAAGAGGCCCTTTCAACTATACTGCTAGCCAATACCATTATGACTCGTTTTATGGACACTCAGTTTATTTATTGCAATAGTACCATTTTACTGATCTTAATAGCTCAATCTAAATAATCTGCTGACACACTTTTGTCATAAATGAAATCACTTCTCTAACTATATTAAAAGGAGGAAGTAAAAACTCTGCGTTCCTGCTCCTAGGTGACATAATGTGGTGTATTTAAACAGCAAAACTCTACAATATCTCAATATGAGTTTTAGACAACTGATTTAGACCATGGATTTACATTTTTTTTTGGCAGGGATGGCTTTAAGAAAATGATGGTTCCTGCCCTGCTCCTCAGAGGAGAAATGGTTGCCACCCATCTGGTTTTTGACTTATGTGCCCAGATGCCATTCAGGATAGCCAAGTGCTGGGTTTCCAGGGATCTTGCTGGCAGGCTCGAGATGATCTAGTGAGCGAGAGGTGGAGTAGACTTAGGATCCTGGGGGTGGGGTGGTCCAATTGCCCAGCCATTAGAAAGGTGGCCAACACTTTTATGAGCTGTGTGGTGGGCTGCCTGGCAAGCTGAGTTAACTGTGTAGCTGCACATTCTACTTGCTCCATTTCCTAGTCACTGGAGTAAAAGCTGCCCTATGGGGCTAAAGCAGGAACAAACAGTTGAGGGGAATGGTGGTTGGAGAGGATCTGTTGAATCTGCTTGGGACTGACCTTTTCCCTAACGTTTTCTGCTTTGCAAGTGCAAAGAGTTGCAGCTCTAAGCACACTACTAGTCCTTTTCGTATATTGCCATCTGGGAGATGAGCAATTCTTGCCGCTCTCTCAGGCTATTGCATCTAACCTTGTTCTTGGGGCAGTATCAAGTTTCAGCCTCCTTTCTGCTGAGCAATTACCATGAGTTTCATAAAATAAGCCCATTGCACTTCATATGGGTTTTGTGGTAGTTCCCAGGGTCTCCCCCACATTGCATTCAAATCTTTGGAGGACTGTTTGGTACCTTGGGGTGTGTCTACACTTGTAAATTAAGTCGACTTAAGCTTGCTTAAGTCGACTTAATTTACTCTGCGTCTACACTACTTAAGGAAAATTGAGTCAACTTTGTAAAACCTCCTTTTAAGTGGACTTTTGGCTAAAGTCGACTTTCTAAAGTCGACTTAAGCCAGTGTAGACCTGGAGTAGCTCTAAGTCAACTTAGGGCTCTCCAGGACTCCCCCACTGCCCTCCCTGCCAGGGTGGCTGGCACAGGGAGAGCCTGGCATGCCCCCCCCACAGGGCACGGCAGAGCCCTGCCCACCCTGCCTCTATGCCCTGCCAGGGTCCCTGTCCTCCTTTGCCCCATTGTACCCCAAAACAATGGCGAAAAGGCTGAACCCCCTGGCACTTGGCAAGGGGTGCCCCCCTGCTACCGTGGACTAGTCCAAGGTCCACCTAGCTCCTACAAGTCGACCTAGGGGTCCAGTGTGGATGCTCTAGGTTGACTTTGTAGGGTCTCCCCAAAGTCGACTTAAAATTTAAGTGTAGACATGCTAAGTCGACTTAAATTAACAAGTGTAGACATAGCCTTGGAGAGCACACATCCCTTTCTGCTTCATGGAAGAGGTGACAGATCTTTCCCCAGGAGGAAGTGGCCACCGATAACTTTCTCTTTATATGAGGCTAGAGGGAAGACTATCTGATATAGCTGCCATCTGTTTCCTCTTTTCTCTAAGATCTTAGAAAATGGGCTGGATGAACTGGAGACTCCCCAGCCCTGCTGCTCCTGGATAGCAGCTGGTAGGAAACAACCTGTTGCTAAAGGCAGAGGAAGTCTGAAGCTGGAAATGCCCCAAGATTGCTAGGGAAACTTCTGGGTATCATTGAGTGCTTTATGGGGCATCTTACTGTTCAGGCTCATGGTGCAGTTAGTAGCAATGCACTCTGAAGCAAGTATTTTTCTGCCGGTTCCTAGTGAAATGGATATAAAAGTTGTAGTCTATTTCCCCTTCTCCCCCTCCATAAAGTCACTATCTGCCACCTAAATAGCCTCTAAAGAGGACAAAAGATTGACTGCAGACAAGTGGAGGTTGCACATTCTTGAGTTTCTCTGGAAAGAACTGGGTAAGATGGTGAAGGGAAGAGAAGAGGAAGACAGCTGTGAGAACAAATGCAGAGAAAACTTTCTGCTGTGCAAATCCCTGAAATGTGGCCTAGGTTCTAAAACCTTTGTGGGGATATTGTTTTTCTAAAAAAAAGTTTCATGTGTTTAATACACTGCTCCTTATATTTTCTCTATGAATAATATTTAATACATCTTATATTTTTGTCTACTTAAGGACATCCTGAAAAAAATAATCTGAATTAACAAAAAGGTACCATATGTCATAAGAAGCCTCATTTAGAATTAAGGTGGCCTTTAAATTACTTCCAAAATGAATTAAGCTAAAGCAAATTAAACCAACTTTCATTCTGAATAGCATTATCCACTTAGGGATTTAATGTGGTTTAACCAATCCGCTTCAAATTCACACCTTTTGGTTAATTTGAATTAATTTTCCTGGATGTTCCTGTGTAGACAAGCCCAGTGTCTGCATACAGTATAACTGTAAGCTCCCAGCACTAACAATATCTACTAATGATTTAATGGAGAACATACTTGAATAAAAAAAATTCCCTATTTAATAATCATTGTCTCATAGGTCCATTTTATTTATTAGACCTGTATGCAGTGTAATCAAATCTACATTGCCTTGTTTTATTACATAAATTTCTTAAGAGTAATTAGTAACATATGCTGCTCAGAGGAATCTTTTCTTTTTTTGAGTCCTCCATCCTCAGTGTACCGGAAAGTTCTTCTTTCTATTTCTTATGCAGCCAACTTTTAATTTTTGACAGTTTAAAAAGGTACAGTCGTGTTTAAAACAATCCCTAAGGCAGATGGTTCATCTGTAAGATCTAGGGCATATACTACAAGTTTTTAAAATTAAAAATACTTTTTTTTCCTAGAGATAAATTGTCCTTCCCTCCCCTTTTAAAAATCTTTTACTGGTTGCACCATGGCTTTAATTCATAGACTTTAAGGTCAGAAGGGACCAGTACGATCATCTAGTCTGACCTGCAAAATGCAGGCCTCAAGACCTCACCCACCCACTCCAGCAATAGGCCCCCAACCTATGACTGAGTTATTTACCCCTTAAATCATGATTTAAGGACTTTAAGATACAGAGAATTCACCGGTAGGTGAACCATGCCCTATGCTACAGAGGAAGGCGAAAACCCCCCAGAGCCCAGGCCAATCACCCCTGGGGGAAAATTCCTTCCCGGTGCCAAATATGGTGATCAGTTAAACCCTGAGCACGTGGGCAAGCCTCAACAGCCAGTTACCCAAGAAACAATTCTCTGTAATAACTCAGAACCCACCCCCTGTACTCTCCCCTCTTAGGCCACTTGTAAATCCACCACCTGTAGCCAAATATCAGTCAATTTCCAAAATAGGCTAATCATACCATCCCCTCCATAAATTTATCAAGCTCAGATTTGAAAGCAGTTATGGTTTTTGCCCCCACAACTCCCCTTGGAAGGTTATTCCAGAACTTTACTCCTCTAATGGTTAGAAACCTGCATCTAATTTAAAGCCTAAATTTCTTGATGGACAGTTTATAACCATTTGTTCTAGTGTCCACATTGGTGCTGTACTCAAATAATTCCTCTCCCTCCCGGATGTTAATCCCTCTGATGTATTTATAGAGAGCTATCATACCCCTCCTCAGCCTTCTTTTGGTTAAGCTAAACAAACCAAGCTTCTTGAGTCTCCACTCATAAGGCAGGTTTTCCACTCCACAGACCATCCTTGTAGCCCTTCTCTGCACCTGTTCCAATTTGAATTCATCCTTTTTAAACATAGGGGGCCAGAACTGCACACTATTCCAGATGGGGTCTCACCAGTGCCTTGTACAGTGGCACTAACACCTCCCTGTCTCTACTTGGAATACCTCTCCTGATACATCCTAGAACCACATTAGCTTTTTTCATGGCCACATCACATTGGTGGCTCATAGTCAACCTATGATCAACCAGTACTCCCAGGTCCTTCTCCTCCTCAGTCCGTTCCAACTGATGCGTCCCCAACTTATAGGAAAAATGCTTGTAGTTTGTCCCTAAATGCATGATCTTGCACTTCCCATTATTAAATTTCATCCTATTCCTGATACTCCAGTTTACAAGGTCATCCAGATCTTTCTGTATGGTATCCCGATCCTTCTCCGTATCGGCAATACCTCCCAACTTGGTGTCATCCGCAAACTTTATTAGCACATTCCCGCTTTTTGTGCCAAGGACAGTAACAAAAAGGTTGAACAAGATCGGTCCCAAGACAGATCCCTGAGGGACTCCACTGGTAACCTCCCTCCAGCTTGACAGTTCACCCTTCAGTATGACCCTCTGTAGTCTCCCTTTTAACCAGTTCCTTATCCACCTTACTATATTCATATTAATCCCCATTTTCTGTAACTTAACTAATAACTCCCTATGTGGAACTGTATCAAACGCCTTGCTGAAATCTAAGTAAATTAACATAAGAACATAAGAAAGGCCGTACTGGGTCAGACCAGAGGTCCATCTAGCCCGGTATCTGTCTACCGACAGTGGCCAGTGCCCAGGTGCCCCAGAGGGAGTGAACCTAACAGGCAATGAGCAAGTGATCACTCTCCTGCCATCCGTCTCCATCCTCTGATAAACAGAGGCTAGGGACACCATTCTTAACCCCTTTCTGGCTAATAGCCATTTATGGACTTAGCCACCATGAACTTATCCAGTTCCCTTTTAAATATTGTTATAGTCCCAGCCTTCACAACCTCCTCGGGTAAGGAGTTCCACAAGTTGACTGTGCGTTGTGTGAAGAAGAACTTCCTTTTATTTGTTTTGAACCTGCTACCTATCAGTTTCATTTGGTGACCCCTGGTTCTTGTATTATGGGAGTATTTAAACAACTTTTCCTTGTCCACTTTTTCCACATCAGTCATAATTTTATATACTTCTATCATGCCCCCCTCAGTCTCCTCTTTTCCAAGCTGAAGAGGCCCAGCCTTTTCAATCGTTCCTCATACGAGGCACTCTCCAAACCCCTAATCATTTTAGTTGCCCTTTTCTGAACCTTTTCTAGTGCTAGAATATCTTTTTTGAGATGAGGAGATCACATCTGTACACAGTATTCGAGATGTGGGCGTACCATGGATTTATATAAGGGCAATAATACATTTGCAGTCTTATTTTCTATCCCCTTTTTAATGATCCCTAACATCCTGTTTGCTTTTTTGACCGCCTCCGCACACTGTACGGACATCTTCAGAGGACTATCCACAATGACTCCAAGATCTTTTTCTTGACTCGTTGTAGCCAAATTAGCCCCCGTCATATTATAGGTATAGTTGGGGTTATTTTTTCCAATGTGCATTACTTTACACTTATCCACATTAAATTTCATTTGCCATTTGGATGCCCAATCACTTAGTTTTGTGAGATCTTTTTGAAGTTCTTCACAATCTGCTTTGGTCTTGACTGTCTTGAGTAGTTTAGTATCGTCTGCAAACTTAGCTACCTCACTGTTTACCCCTTTCTCCAGATCATTTATGAATAAATTGAATAGGACTGGTCCCAGGACCGACCCTTGGGGAACACCACTAGCTACCCTTTTCCAATCTGAGAATTTACCATTTACTCCTACCCTTTGTTCCCTGTCTTTTAACCAGTTCTCAATCCATGAAAGGACCTTCCCTTTTATTTTTATAATAATTTATTTTTATGTAATTAGGTCCACCACATTCCCTTTATCTAAAAAATCTGTTATCCTTTCAAAAAAGGAGATCAAGTTGGTCTGGCACGATCTCCCTTTTGTAAAGCCATGTTGTATTTTATCACAGTTACCATTATCCTCTATAGCCTTAAGTACTTTCACCTTCAAAATTTTCTCCAAGACCTTGCATACTACCGAGGTCAAACTAACAGGCCGGTAGTTACCTGGATCATTTTTATTCCCTTTTTTGAAAATAGGAACTACATTAGCGATTCTCCGGTCATACGGTACAACCCCTGAGTTTACAGATTCATTAAAAATCCTCGTTAAAGGGCTGGCAATTTCACAAGCCAGTTCCTTTAGTATCCTCGGATGGAGATTGTCCAGGCCACCCGATTTAGTCACATCCAGTAGCTCAAGTTTGGCTTCTACCTCAGGTATGGTAATTTCCAAATTCATGATCTCATTCCCATTAGCTTCCCTACCTCTACCCCCCCAGCTCAACTTCACTCTCATTGAAAACAGATGCAAAGTACTTATTTAGACATTGAGCCATGCCTAGATTATCCTTGACCTCCACCCCATCTTCAGTTTTTAGCGGTCCCACTTCTTCTTTCTTTGTTTTTTTCCTATTTATATGGCTAAAGAACCTTTTACTATTGGTTTTAATTCCCTTCGCAAGGTCCAGCTCAGCTTGACTTTTTGCCTTTCTCACTCTCTCTCTACATGTTCTGACCTCCAAAAGGCAGCTTTCCTTGCTGATCCCTCCCCTTTTCCACTCCTTGTAGGCTCTGTGCTTCCTCCTAATTGCCTTTCTGAGAAGCTTACACACCCAGCTTGGTTCACAGCTCTTGCCTATGAATTTTTTCCCTTTCCTCAGAATGTAGGCTTCAGATAGTTCATGCAACTTTGATTTGAAGTGATTCCAAGCCTCTTCTACATTTACATTCCTGAGTTCTTCTATCCAGTCCACTTCCCCAACTAATTCCCTTAATTTTCTAAAGTTAGCCTTTTTGAAGTCAAAGATCCTGGTCGCTGATTTATTTTTGTTTATCCTTCCAATTAGTTTGAACTGAATTAGCTCATGGTCACTTGAACCTAAGTTGTCCCCTACAACCAGTTCATCTATGAGGTCCTCGCTACTCACCAGTACTAAATCTAAGATGGCATCCCCTCTTGTTGGTTCGGTAACCATTTGGAGAAGGAATTCATCAGCTATCACATCCAGGAAAAACTGGGATCTCTTATTACTACTAGCACACGTCCTCCAGTCTATATCTGGGAAGTTAAAGTCTCCCATAATCACACAGTTCCCAGTAGTATTAACTTCCTTAAAGGCCTTAAAGAGGTCCCTATCCATGTCTAGATCAGATCCCGGCAGTCTGTAACACACTCCAAGCACCATTCCAGAAGGAACTTTAGTAGCTTTTTTCCCTAACATGATTTTTACCCAGATTGATTCTGTCTTGTTAATTCCATCACTTTGAATTTCCCTGCAGTCTATCTCCTCATTGACAAACAATGCTACTCCCCCACCTTTGCCTTTATATCTATCTTTCCTAAAGAGCACATAGCCTTCAATACTGGTACACCAGTCATGACTACTATTCCACCATGTTTCAGTTATCCCTATAATATCTGGTCTCACTTCCTCTACCAGTAGCTCCAGCTCCTCCATTTTGTTACCCAGGCTTCTCGCGTTACTATATAAACATTTTAGTTTGTGCTGCTTGGCCTCACTCACGTTCTTTGCCTGATTCGGCACAGTCATTCCACAGACAATATCACTCACTAGACTGGCATTTACACTACTCCTCCTTCTCGTAACCCTCATGCCGCTCCCTATTTCTTTGTCCTTTCTTATTTCATTTTCCTCCTTCTCAACACTAATATCAGGCGTGGAGATTATTCGGGCATCTCCCAACCATCTCCCCCAACTCTCTAGTTTAAAGCTCTCTTGATCAGTTGTGCTAATCTCCCTCCCGGAAGTCTATTTCCCTCCCTACTCAAGTGCAGTCCATCCCAGGAGAACAGTCTTCTGTCCATGAATGCCTCCCAGTGACCATACATGCCAGAGCCCTCCTTATAGCACCACTGCCTGAGCCATCCGTTTATCATCAGGGTCTTCTCACACCTTTGTTGTCCTCCTCTAGGGACAGGCAGAATCCCACTAAAGATCACCTGAGCTTCTATTTCCTTCAGAGTCCTCCCCAGCCTAGCATTGTCTCCTTTGATACGTTCCAGTGAGAATCTACCTACATCATTTGTACCCACATGAAGGACAATCAGAGGATTCTTTCCAGCTCCCGTTAAGATCCTCTTCAGTCTCAGATCAACATCCCGTATCTTTGCACCAGGCAAGCAGCATACCCTTCTGTTCTCGGGATCAGCTCTGGTTATAGGCCTGTGTGTTCTTCTCAACAGGGAGTCCCCAATCACATACACTTGCCTTTTCCTGGCACCAGTATTATTCACTAGCCTATCCCCACTTCCTTCCGGTCACAAGTCCTCAGTCCTGTTTTTCTCTGCAATCCTTTGCATCCGCTCCCGAGTCCTTCTAGGGCTCTTACTGGGAGGAATCTCCATTGGCTCATCCCCTCTTTGGATAGGACTAGCTGCTCTTCTCTTTTTCCTTGCACTCCCAACATCAGTCACTACATGCTCTGTTCCTTCATTTGCTAGCCCAGCAAACCTGTTTCTGAGCTCTGTTTCTCCTTCGCTAGCCCGTCTTTTCCTCTGCCAACTTCTCACTGTCACATGCTTCCACCGGCCACTTTCATCTCCTGGTATTCTGGCCTCACAGTTTGATGGTACTGCTTCCATCTGCAAGTCTGGCGTTTCTCTTAAAACGTCCTCACCTGTCTGCTCCATCAGTTGTTCGAAACCCCTTCTAAACTCAATGAGAGTTTTCACCTGCATCTCTAACCCCCGAACCTTCTCCTCCATCAACCCAATGAGGCGGCACTTCATGCACATATAGGTCCTTGGAGGCAGTCCCTCCAAAATCAAGTACAATCCACAGCTTCCACATCCTGCCACTCTTGCTGTTGCTTCCCCGGTGTGAGAGTCCACTGCGGTTGCCTCTGTATTTGCCATAGCTCTTGTGTTAATCCCAGTCTGCACAAAATAAACCCCACCACCGCAAGACAGGCAATACAAGAGACCCACCCTCCAAACTCCCACTTAAACTCCCCTGTTCACAGCCCTGTTGACTGCTGCTGTTGCCAAGTTCAGCTTTCACTTAACTTGTTAATTTGGCTTTACAGTAAATGAAGACACAGGAAAGTAAAGGACATATTCTGAAAGCACCATTTTTTCTGATATGCAAGAAGTCCATTAAAATGTGAATTGCATAGATAATCTTTATAAGCCATATACAGTTATTTCAGTGCTTTACATGATCTTGGTCATAGAGTAATTTCAAATAAAAACTTGTTAGGGGAATATTGCTTTGTGCCAATAAGATGCTTTAACAAAGTGGCATTGAACTTTTAAAAAATAAAAAATAATAAAATTCATCATAGGTGGTTATCCTGTACCATTAAATTCAGTGACAAATTTGTAGTGGCATTAATGGTGTAGGACTTGACCTTTTAGACTTCTGAGTTCTAACTGTACCTGTAGTAGCTGAAGACATAATACTTGAGAGACGTGCTATGTTGTAAGGATTCTTTTTTTTGGTATGTCACTCAGTCAGTCACTCATATCCTATCCTAGCATCTGGCCAACTATATTAATATGCTGTGAACACCATACAAACTAAAGCAGTGTGAAAGAAACTGCAGAAATCCAGAATAACTCTCTTGGATGTTATTTGTCATGTGATACTGAGTTAACAGTTTATAATAGTTTTTCTACATAGATATAATTTAAAATTGCTATTGCATAAAGATCGGATTGATTAATTTGAAAATTCCTCATTACATACAAACTCAGTTAATAGCATTTTAATAGGTCTGTAGGTTTTGCTTGGTTTTATTTTGTGGGGGGTTTTTCAAAATTAAGTTTAATTTCACATGCCAGTACATATTCAGTCAAGTTCGTCTAACAATTAAGGAAGTGAAAAAGGCTAACTTTTAGGAGTACTTAAGAACCTGAAATAAAGATGTCCACTGAGCCTAGTCTATATTTTTCTTTCCTATGCCAGTGCCTTTATAATTCTGGATGACCCTTGCTGTGTAACATATCGCAACTTTTGACTGCTTTTTGGTGCTGAAAATATGATCCAATAACTATGATGTCTGGAGATTTAATTCCACTTCGCTGACCTGTACAGATGAGAATATATTATCTTTACAGCTGTGTGTCCATATTAATTCCTGTGTTTTATGGACATGTTTCTATGTGCTTATGACTTAACATATACCTCAGAATAAATGGGGTTTTAAAAAATGCCTAATCAATGTTAAGCAAAATTAATTTGTATTCATGAATCAAAGGCCTGAACTTTCCCCCTACATAAGAACTGAACCATCTGTAGGTTTGAAAATGTGAATTGAAATTTTAACCAAAAAAGTGGGAGGGAGGATGGGGGTTCCTTCTGCTGTAGGCCAAAGCAGTAAAAGTGTTTTTAGAGGTATCAAATACTGGACTTTTGCCCCTCGGGTAAAGACTGAATTGGGAATTAGTCTATGATATACCTCTTAGTACTGAAGTTTTGTATCCCAGCTTTTTGACATAGGATTGAAGGTCAGGTTCAGGTTCTGAAAGCTTAGGGCTTTTTTCCACCCAAATATTTGAATTGACAAGCACAACCCAAATGTTTTGTTTTTTTCCATCTATGGAAATATATTCATGATTAACTGTATCGAGATATGTTTCTCGGGTTTTAAGAAAACAATTCCACTGCCAGTCTCCCTTTGGTATTTGATCCTTTTTTTCCCCCTTAAGTGTGCTTTTTAGTACAATTTAACTGCACAATTGATTAATTTATAACCACCTCCTCAAACCTTCTCCAGAATGACTTGACTTTTAAATGCCCTTGTACTTGTTTTACTAATGCAGTCAAGATTTTCGTGTTGTCAGAATTAACTCTTCCTTCTTATTATTACAGTAAAATTGACTAATAATTGAAATTCTTTGGTTCAGAAAACTTATGCTAAGCGTGATGATCCCATACTGTTCTCATTTAACTACTCTTTGCACAATTAAGGCCAGGAAGGGGTGAGGAGAGAGAGAGTGATGTTCCTTCCATGCTGTTCTCAACAAATACAACCGCATAATTAGTGTTAGTTGGTCTTAGATCTCTTTATTTGACCAGTGGAGCTGGAGTTCTAAGTCAAGACTGCTGTTTCTTTGACTTTCCTTGCACATTTTTCACTTCGTTCTGATGTTCTACTTGCCTAATACACTCTCAAAAGTTTTACTGTGCTTCTAGGTGGAATAAGTTCTTAGATCCAAATGTAGTAATTGCCCAAATGCCTTGGGTATGCTCCAGATTTGGTTACAGCTGAAGCTTGAAAAGGAATAGCTTTCTGTAAAGCTAACGAAGCAGTTGAGATTTTTCTTTAGTCTCTCCTCTCCTATATTCCTCCCACTCACATCCACTTAGCATGTCTGTGCGGGGGAGGGAGGGGTCCCCTCTTCTTTCAAGACCTTTAAATGCAGTGCTGATCTGTGGCCACCTAACTTCCCATCCAAAATGCTGAAAGGGGCTAATGACTGCCAACACAGAGATCTTTGATCCAGAGATAATCTCAGACCTCATTAAAGCCAATAGGTATGCCAAGCACCCTTTTTCAGGTTCAGTGGAAGGAACAGTTCAGCTGGATGCAGACAATGAAAGCTACCACCCAAAGTAGGTTGTACCATACGTCAGAGCTATGAACATAGGCTTTTCCCTTCTTACAAATGCAGAGATGAGATTGTTGGTTCGCAGCTGTGGAGATTAGACCAGAAAACCTGCGGGAGGAATTGGATACATGACCCTGGGAAGAAGCAGACAGGCGGATGATCTTGAATTCAATAGATGCTGAAGTGGTATAGCTGATTTTTGAACAAGGAAACTGCCTGTTTGTTTCCACTGCATTCAGGGAAATGGGATTTAGTACATTTTTGTAAATAATCAAGATTATACCAAAGAATATATACCCAACTTGTGCCATCAATTTCCCTTCTTAATGCAAACTATCCTGAAAGGTCCCAAATACTGGCTAACCACTCAGTCCAAGGGGGCAGACCCAAGCATTTTGTTATACCACTATGGAGATGTCCTTAAATGCCAGATTTTTCCAGAATAGCCACTAGAAATCAAGTCACCATGCAACACTATGAAGCAGGCATTCCTCCATATGACCTGTGACTAATCTGGTGGCTGAGCATCTCCTCTGGAATGTATTAATGGGCAATCCTGCTTGAGAGCTTTAAATTAATTTTAAATGTCATGAATGATCAAAAGTACTGCCAATGCACTTAAAGTGAGCATGTTTTCCAGTTCACTTTTCTTTTTTATTAAAAGAACAATATTCAGTTACAAAATATGAGATAGTCAGCAGACTATAATAACTATATATAATATGTAATAACTGTATATAATACATCATATAATATGCCATATAAAATAACTCTATATGACATTTTATTTGCTTTTTCTCCATATATAAATGTTTTACAAAAGAACAAGCAAACATCCCTCACTGACTTTCATGTCTGTGTAGCACTACACAGCAGAGTTAACAGAGTTTACATTATCTCCTTAAATCACTGATAATTTTGGGAAACCATTTGAATTACACAGTTCCTTTAAAAAAAAAAAAAAAAAAAACCACACAACACCACACCTTTGGGTTGCTTTAATGGTATATGGTTTGAGATGATGCAGATGGAAAATGAGTTTGTCTTAAGTGAAGTGCATTCCTGTTAACTGCTGCACTTAGAACATAGAATTCCTATGTGGATTTTGCTAACATTTGTTTTACTGGTGTTGGTTAAGAAAAATAACTAATGGTTGCTGTTCGAGTAGTACTCAAGTTCTACTGGATTTACAAACTTGGGTTTGTAAATCTCTTTCTAGTTTCTATGTTAGAACCTCAATTCTCAAATTGAGTCAAAAAGGCACGTGAAATAATCCTTAGAGCAAAGGATTGGGAGTCAAGACACCATGGTTTGTTCTTCCTGACTGCTACTGACTTGCTGTGTGTCCTTGGGTAAATCACTTAATCTTACTGGTTATGTCTACACTTGTTAATTTAAATTGACTTAGCTAAGTCGACTTAACTAAGTCAACTTTAAGTCGACTAAGCATGTCCACACTCAAAATTTAAGTCGACTTAGAGGGGACCCTACCAAATCGAAATATAGCGTCCACACTGGACACTTAGGTCAACTTGTAGGGACTAGGTGGACCTGGGACAGGTCCACGGTGGCAGGGGGGGCACCCCTTGCCAAGTGCCGGGGGCTCAGCTTTTGCCCCATTGTACCTGGGGCACGCCAGACTGTGGCTGTGCCAGCCACTCTGGCAGAGAGGGCAGTGGGGAAGCCCTAAAGCCCCCTAAGTTGACTTAAAGTTGACTTAGGGCTACTCTGTGTCCACACTGGCTAAGTCGACTTTCTAAAGTTGACTTAAAATGAGGTTTTATAAAGTTGACTTAAAGAAAGTGTAGTGTGGACGCAGATTAAATTAAGTCGACTTAAGCAAGCTTAAGTCGACTTAATTTCTAAGTGTAGACGCACCCACTGAGCCTTAGTTTCCCCATCTAAAAAAGGGGGGTAATACTTTCTTATTTTTATAAATGGTTTTGAGAAGTCTTATTTTATTTATCCTATTAGCATATGTAGACAGGAAACTGTTGTTGAATTATGCCTCCTGGTGAGCTTCATAGTGAGTTAATTCAAGTTCTCTAAAGTATTAATGTCTAAAAAGAGCACATCCAAGAGAATTTCAGTACTGTTTGTGGCATTATTGCCATTTGCTACAAAAATGTGCAGATGTATTATTTTAAATATTTATTTTCCAAATGACACATGGTCTTTCATATAAATCCCAGTAATTGTGAATCCACAACTTCTAATTATTTTAAAAATAAAACCATTATACCACAAAGAGAGAGCTTAGTTTCCGTATTACTGAGCTGAACATTCTAAAGCCCCAACCCTAAAAACACTTCATTATCTGCTTAATCTTACATACATCAGTAGTTTCATTTACTTCCGTGAGAATACTCTCAGACATAGTTAAGTAGGCATTCAATGGAGTTTGTTTATATTACATATAATTGTGAGCTGCATATCTATGCCAGGAGAAGTATATCTTTAACGATCTTGCTTTCTTTTAAATGACTTGTGCTGACACAAGGATTTGTTTGGTGTAATTTACACATGCAGCGTGACTCTCCCACACAGTACCCAAAATCAGTACGCATCAGAATGGATTACTCGCCATACCTTTTGAGAATCACTAATTACGCTGGGTAAAATTGAGATAAATTCCTCTCACTGAGAAACTGGTAAAAGTTTCTGGTAAAAGAAACTTGTAAAACTGGCAAGAGAGCCTCTTATAGCAAACCACAAATAAACAAAAATAATTTTTTTAAAAAATAACTGTAACTAGTATCTTCCATTTTACTGGTAGACCCTGCCTTGACAGTATTGACAGTATAGGGATACTATTTATATGGATGATCTTTACTTAAAGATTCATGGTCCTTCAGTGAAGTCTCTCCAAAGTATGAGACATTAAAAATGTTTACATGTTTTATATGCCTATTTTGTAATCAAATAGAAAAGTGCTATTTCCAGAAAAATTGATCTTTATATCTGTTTCATTGCCATGTTTTTTTTCTTCACGGTAACTCCGTAATTAGGCAATACAAAATCTTGTCTTTTTCAATTTGGGGGGGGGGGGGAGTGTTGGAGGAATTGAGCAAGATTCCTTTTTAGAACTATGCTGCTATAATCTAAATTGTACCATTTACTTAACACCTCTATCAATGATATTTTCTCCTTTTGTACAGATCAATATTTGTTTTTTCTCAGTGTGGCATATAAAATCCTAGCCTATAGATGATGGCCCTTGCCCCCTTTTCTCAGTCATCTGTAGTGACATGAATAAGGTAGCAGCAGCTTTAGAGGAACTGGATGTGGCAGCATCTGTCTCTTTAGCAGAAGCACAATACTGAGAGAGTTCCGCTTTGGGATGATATCTTTTTTTGATTAGTAGCATGTAGATTATGCACCTACCTTACTATAATAATTTGGTGGTCAGTCTATCAAGGGGATGCACAAATCCAGTTTTGAGATAGCTGAATGAAAACTAAACTTCTGAAAAACAAAACTAATTTAATCCTATTGAATCTCTCTAAAAATTGTAAAATTTTTGAAGAAACGTTCTTTGATATTTTGTATACATGATATTTCTATACAAATGTGCTTTTTGGTGTTCTTTCAAACAGCAGATGATAACTGCAATTGGTTTCTGTTTCTGAAGTTATCAATAGTTGGTAGCATTCCAGGTACAAAGATCACCACCAGATAACTTGGGTCTTATGAATAGATCTTTTTAAAACAAACAAACAATAAACCAATGCTCCCTCAAGACACACCCATTTTTAGTTGCATTTTAAATATGTTAATTTAATTATCCCATGCAGATTGCACTGAATATTTAAGTAAAAGGAACAGGCTCAGGTGGTTTTGAAGGAATTCTTAGTAGACATAAATATTGGAGATCACTTTAATTTGTTAAATGTGAAGAGATAAAAATATATACCATTTCTCTGTAAACTAAGTATTTAGGATTAGTCCTTTTTCAGCCCAGCTTCTATGAACATACATAATCAGTTGTGCAGGTGGATTTGAACGTATGGTTTTCTAAAGAGCAAGAGGTTGGGAATACTAGCAGTTTGAAGGAGTAGGAGGATGAGGAGTGGAGGTGGTTGCAGACTGCAGAAATTATAGCTATGGCAACAGTGTTTCTTTCTCTCTCTCTTTTTTTTTTTTTTTTTTTTTTTTTTTTTTTTAATATAAAGTATACTCTATGTCCTGGAAAAACAGTATGTCACTGCACCAAATGAAATAATGGGGAACCTTATTAAATGGTTTAACATAAATGAGAAATGAATATTAAATCCCTTTATAAGTACCTAATTTACAGTTAAGGTTGCTGTAGTAAACATAACACTTGTAAAGAACACAAAATGATGTAATTTAAAGCCCTTCAGTTCTTAAAGTGTGAAAATTTTGAATTAAACCAATCCAGCTAGGTAATTACCCATGCCATCATATGTTCCGTAAATAATAATAATGACATGTAAAATGATTTTTTATATATTCCAAAAATAACCTTTAACTCTGTCCCACAGAACTTACGTATGAACACTTAAATCATACATCAGTTACTATGCCTACCTATGAAATTATCCACTGTGTAAAACATCTACAATGAATGGTTGGCATTTTGAAAGAATAAATCTGTTGGGTGACACACATGGAAAATAAAGGCCATATAGTCTGGCTAGGGACAGATTCAAAAAATTTTTTCCAAACTGTCTTGCAATAGTACTTATGGATATATCTACATGTAAACATAAAAATCCAGTCTCCTAGACACTTTTAAGAGCCAATATAAGCATACAGCTTGCCTTGCCGTAGGTTAAGATTACAACATACCAACAAGAAAAACCACATTTCTCAGCAACTCTGCTCCCTTAAATCTCAGGGCTTGTCTGCATAGGGAAATATACCAGTGTAGCTATACTAATATAACTCTCTATGTATGGACATTCTTTTTCTGGAAATGGATCCTCTTCCAAATAAGAATTCACATGGGGGAATTATACATTATAGCACCACTTATAATTGAAACTTATCATTGTATAGTTACATCAATACATTTTCTATGTAGACAAGTCTTGGGAAAGAGAAACTAGTTGAGAACTACCCAGAACCAGTCTTGGTATTCACTGCCAGAGGAGAGGGGATGTTCCAGCCTGCATCAGTCGCAGAACTCCAGCTTTGTGCTCTAACATGCTAGCAACTTGAGTTTCCTCACAAACATTAGACTGCTTCTCCAAAACAATTTTTCTTGCTCAGTGATCACATCCAATAGCCATTATTCTAGGAAACCCTAGAAAGGGATAGCACTGGCCTAGGAGTTTTCCCTCATTAACCTTTAGCCTGGTACACCCTGTTGCAATTTAATGATAAATACATATTTTATAAATATTATTTGCATGGATGAGAGTCTTTGGACCAAAAAGCATATTTTTAAAAACCTTTTTATATTTAAAAAAAATATAATAACTTAGACATATTAAATATATAGACACTAGTGTAGACCACTGCTAGTTCATTTGTGACCTGGTATCTTTAAAGAACTGCTTATTTATGCATTTGGGTATGGGGATGTAGATAAAATGGTATTCTGTCATTCTTTGGGAATTCTGCCTTTCTAAAAAAGTAAAAACAATAAAAACACCAGCTTTTCAAACCCCACCCAGGCGCTTTTTAGGCATCACACTTTGATAGTGCCTAATTCAATTTTGCTTATGCTTTGATTAGAATAATATTTGTTTGATCGTAACCACATTTGTATTAAACTAAAGCATTAAGGTGAATGTATTATTAGCTTTTTAGTTAGTGATCCTCAGGAGGAGAATTTTCTTTCGCTCTTTGGAAGAACTAAAACAAACTCTTTCATTTTCAGTCCATTGTAAAAGATACGCTGACCTTATTTCAGCCATATTTGCAATTTATAAGTATTTTTAAATGACCTAAAATAAGATTCTGGGACAGGTGGTGTTCCAGTCTTCTACAGTAGCAATATGCAAACATTGTTTAGTGGGGCCTCACAACTATTATTGCCCTCATTTGTAAAACTGAGACTCAGAAATTCATTATTATGCCCAAGGATACACAGAGTCCATGTCAAAATGGGGCTAAGGACACAGTACTCCTGAATCAGTTGTGTGCCTACAACATTAAAAGGTTCATCCCCATTCCAGATGGATGTTTTAATCTCTGTCTCCATTACTCATAACTGTAGAATAGAAAATAAAAAACATTTACTCACTTCACAGTGGAGGCTTTTAGGAATAATTATTATTGTTGGTTCCCCCTGCATCCTGAAAGAGCAGAAAGTAGCACGGCATGTGATTCATGTTAAATATTCTTCTGCCAGACTTGAAGCCATCTCCTGCCAACTGGGTTTCCTTCCCCATTTCCAAGGGCAGGGTTTTCTCACAAATCCCTTTTTTCAAGATTTTGCTCCTTTTATAGTGTGCCTTTCTAACCCTGCCAACTCATTTCTATACACTATCTTTGATCACCTCATTAGGTGTACAATGCCAATTATACAGTTCTCTAAAAAGTAGCTTGTATCTGAACTCCTACAGACCAGCTCCATGTTCCCATTAAGTTCGGTTCTTCTTGTTGCCAAAAAGTCTTACAGCGTATTGGGCTGCCTTAGTAGGAGCATTGCCAGCAGATCAAAGGAAGTGATTATTCCCCTCTGTTTGGCACAGGCAAAGCCACATTTGGAGTATTGTGTCCGGTTTTGATCCTGTCCCCTTCCCCCCACTACAGGAAGAATGTAGACAAATTGGAGACAGGTCAGAGGAAAGCAACAAAAATGTTTAGGTGGCTGGGGCACATGACTTATGAGGAGAGGCTAAGGGAACTAGGGTTTGTTTTAGTTTGCAGAAGAGAAGAGTGAGGGGGGATTTGATAGTGTCCTTTAACTACCTGAAGGAGGGGTTTCAGGGTAGATGGAGTTATGTTGTTTTCAGAAGTGACAGAGGACAGAACAAGGAGCAATGGTCTCAAGTTGCAGTGGGGGAGATCTAGGTTTGGTATTAGGAAAACTTCTTCACTAGGAGGGTGGGTAAAGCACTAGAATGGGTTACCTAGGGAGGTAGTAAAATTTCCATCCTTTAGAGGTTTTTAAGGTACCACTTAACAAAGCACTGTTTGGGATGATTAGTTGGGTTTGTCCTGCTTTGAACAGGGGATTGGACTAGATGTCTTCCTGACTTTCCAACTTCTATGATATATATCACTTCCTTGGGGCATGTTGTTGCATTCCATATAGTGAGAGGTGACAATTCATGGAGAAGCTAGACATTGCAAGATTTGAAAGAAAATGAAAATGCAGATGAGCTTCAAACTGTAGAAGGACCTGGATCTGAGTCTCTCGGTGTCAATAGAGGGCAATCTAGATTCAGGTCTAAATTTTTCCATTTAAACCAATCTGTGCCAGTGAGGTGCTGAATTAACTGACTAGGTGAAATGAATACCCCTCTTCACCTGGGTAGTGCACATCTTGACTTTTTTTCCTCTGACCCTGAATATTTGAGAGAAATTTTGAACATATTTCTAAAGTGATTGAAGTTTTGTTAAAGGCCGTTTCAATTCACACTACTTTTCACCATGAATATTTGCTTAGGCTCACTTTTCGGTGATACATGCATTTACACAAAGACCTGTTAGTAATACATATAATACTAGGTTTTATGTCTTTGACTTCCTATATTAATATAGATATCTTCCATTTTACCTACCAGTCTGCTTGTTAATTTAGATATTTTAATGAGTGAGTCAGAGCCTCTTCATAGTAGCACTGAAGAAAAATATGATATTGGTTTCTGAGCAATTGTCATCTAGTTATTTTTTTTTTTTTTTAACCAAAATGTTGAGTTTAGGCTAAACCAGCTATTTGTAAATTTTATGTACACTGTAATAAACAATATTCTCAGTTCTTGGAGAACAGAATTATTGTTAGATCTATGACCTAGTATTAAATAGCCATTCTTCTGTAAAATTTTGGAGATTGCTAAAGATTTATATATTCAGTTTAATTAGGTATTTTTATCTGTTTCCTGACTGTTTTCAGTTTTCCATATTATATATAGCTAGTTACATGGAACAAGCGGATTTTCTGCTAGGAGTTTGTTTGTTTGCATTTTGGTTAAGAGGTAACAACCTTTTGATAAGTTTGTGCATTGGGGTATTATTAGTGTTTCCTTGACATCAGTATTATCTGTTTGTTCCATGGGTTTCTGGATTCATGTGGAGTTGCTGGTGAATAGGAGTTACCAGCAGAAGGTACACCAGATACCTCAGATTGAGGGAGACTCGTATTTGGAGGAGATATGCAGACATCATCTTTGCATACCTATGCACCCAACCCCTACACTCTATATAAGAAGAAAATCTCCTCTCCTTTCCTACTGAGGCCAACTGATTTAGCCTCTTTACTGGGAACCTGAGAGAAAGGTCTCGTAACAACTGTTGTTATCCCTCTCGCCTCATGGGCTTGAGAAGGCCAGCTCAGGGTATTACACACCATAAGAAGGGGTGAGTAATAGTTTTTCTTATCTCTTCTCTTCTGGGGTCTAAGGGATAAGTACTAAGTAGAGGATCTTCTCCACTGGCCGCTGAAAGGAAGAAGCAAATACCCAGCAGCCGTTTTATTTTCAGACTATGAAAAAATGTATTCTCTATAGTGAGTGCCCTATATTTGTGCTATTTTCCCGATTTGTTGATTCTTCCTTCCCTATTCTATACAGTATCACTCCAATGACCTTTCTCAGGGACCATTTACATAAGTATATATACTTCCATTGTTTAGTACAAAATATTGTACAAATTTGGTATATGGGAGCATATTAATTCATTTGTAAGATGCCTCCTCCTTTAACTTCTTTCCTTATGTTTTGTCATTTAACTATTCCTTTTCCCTCTACCTCACCCCCATTAGGATTAAATGTCTTTTCATTCCTTTATCTTTATACAATTTAAATGCAAGATACCTAAAGCATGATCTAAATCAAATAAATACCCAAAGGCCCATGTCTATAAATTCTCTTTCTCTCTGCTAAATGTGATGTATGCATCTACTTCTCAGTACACATCTTGGTATGTTGAAACACAAGTTGATGCAAATTATACCATCACTCAACAGACTAGATATATAGCATATTGACTGAAATACACTCCAGAAAGTAGTTTAGGGTTTTGATTTTTTTTTACCCGCTCCCTTTACTTTAAAATGAACATAAAAACCTCCCAGCAGAAGCAACCTTTTAAATATTTTATTTACAATTTTCAAGCTCTTATTCATTTTGGTTTTGGTAAATTCTGTAAAGAATTGGCTTTTTAAAAAACTACATATTCCATATGGTAGTCTCATAATCTGGTTTGAGAGGCACCATCGTCCCAAAAGGTGACATTCATTGGGAGTTAATTTCATGGGTTATTCTTCTTCAGCCAATTTGATCGCATCTTTCATGCAAGCCACTTTATAAGCTTAATTACTGTGGAAAATGTGTTTCTAAACCTAATTCGCTTAGAGGCAGAAAAGTCAGAGGCTTGTAAATTCCTGAAAGAATCCTCATCTTGCGATTCCCCAATGATTGCAGACAATCAGCATTTACTTGATATTCAATTCACAAAAGCAATTTTTTTCCCTCAACCTTATCTCCTGACTCTCTTATTTAATTCTCATGGTTTTGTTGTAGAGTAACTTATACTTGTTGACTTCCTTGCATATCCCATTTGTTCCTCGAGGCCTTCAGATAGTAGGGAGGAAGGATATGCTGTCCATTCAGATTCTGTAGGAGCAGTCAAGATATTGTCGCTTTCTTTTAGTAGGTGGTAGTTAGCGATCGGATGTTTGTATGCACCAGAGTTTCGTCTGCTGAGGCCAGCTGCTGTCTCTGGCTATAAGCCTGTAACACAAATGTTTCTATTCAGATTAGTGAGGTGGGCAGCCTTCACTTTCAGATAAGGGTTTTTAATACAAAAGCTAAATTAGTCAAACAGAGTAGAGACTAGTTTTAAATTCAAGATCTGTCCCCGTGTAAGTGTTTCAGCTTTGTATAGCTTAAAATTATATGGCTTGTGTTTTGGGATCTCCTGAAAACTGCAAATTCTAAAAAAGGGAGCAAAGTTCTAGTTTTATTGTCATAGTCTGACCAGATCCCTTCTGTTCTCTTGCCAGCCTCTTTCCTCTTCTCAAGGGTTAGCTCTGTGTTCCTTCCCTTCCAGAAAGCTTTACCAGGCAGTAGTAAGCTCATCATCCTCATCATCATCATCATCATCACTCCAGGTGTTGAAGTCACTGCTTCAATCAGTTCTTCAAAGTATTTCTCCCTTTCAATTACTTTTCTCTTATCTACATTGACCTTGAGCTGGCCATTCGTCACCAGGTAACCCAGATGGTTATTTCTGTCTGACACGCACACACCTGCATAATGATTCAGTCCATGTTGCATGTGAAGGAACAGAGGAATTGGGTGCCATCAGCTTTTTGCTGGTACATGAAGTCCACAGCCCATCTTCTCTAATGTCCTGATACATACATTAAATAGGAGAAGAGAGGGATGAGTCATTTTTGGACCCCATTTATTGATGGGGAGAAATGAATGAAAACAACTTCATGTGCTCCAGTCATCCCCCACCAGATCTTTAGGTGAGTTAGCAGAATTTCTCAATTATCATGTTTTGGAGACTCACCAGGCCTAAGAGTCTGTAGCATGGTAAATTCATTGTTTAGATGTGGGAGGCAAGCTCGAGAATAGTTTCTCTGCTCCCTGCATTTCTGTCTAGGCCACAAGTTGAGTCCTGTATTCATTCTGCTATACGGGTTTGGCCAGAGAACCTGTAAAATCAGTGCTGAACATGGGACAACCTCCCCTCCCACTGGCCTATTGTCTTAGGTGGCTGTTAGTGTCAGTTATATTCTAGTGTTGGTTCTCATAGTGCTTTACAGTGCCAAGAATGAGAGATGGTTCCTGTCTCAAAGACTTTACAGTCTTTGTCAGTTATTTACTACAAAATCTTAGGAAGGTTCCCACCTGCCAAGTCGCACTGCTTGAAAAATTGTTTCTATTTTTCAGTTTGGAGGGCCGAAATGTTTTTAAAGACCAATCACACTGCTACCCTTGGTCCATGAAGGATCTCTTCCTTGGTGAGAGTATGCATTCGCTACCATGCATAAGTCTCATTCATAATTATATTCATAATTGAAAAAGCTCAATAGTGAAATCTCTATGGGTGTGTCTACACTTGTAAATGAAGTCGACTTAAGCTTGCTTAAGTCGACTTAATTTATGCTGCATCTACACTACACTTTCCTTAAGTCGACTTAAGCAGCTGCTTAAGTTGACTTAAGGAAAAATTAAGTCGACTTTGTAAAACCTCCTTTTAAGTTGACTTTAGAAAGTCGACTTAAGCCAGTTAAGATGTGGAGTAGCCCTAAGTTGACTTAGGGGGCTCCAGGGCTTCCCCACTGCCCTCCCTGCCAGGTTGAGGCAGCAAAGGCTGAGCCCCCCTGGCACTGGGCAAGGGGTGCCCCCCCCGGGACAGGTCCACCTAGCCCGTACAAGTCAACCTAGGCGTCCAGTGTGGACGCTCTAGGTCGATTTTGTAGGGTCCCCTCTAAGTCGACTTAAAATTTAAGTGTGGACATGCTAAGTCGACTTTAAGTCAACTTAGCTAAGTCGACTTAAATTAACAAGTGTAGACATAGCCTATGTGAGCATCCAATGTAGCTGCAGATGTCCAAATTCATTCACTAGCTTGCCCTTCTGGAGATAATTATGCCACTCACTAATATATATATATGCTCCAGTCATCCCCCACCAGATCTTTAGGTAAGTTAGTGTGTGTGTGTGTGTGTACACACCTACTTCTGTTTTCCCCAATTAAAAGAACTGTGGATGCTATTGACTCCCAAATTGTTTGCAACCCTGCACTTGTAGCTTTCAGTCAGCAATTGCCTCTTCAAGTGGGAATTCTCAGGTGAAACCTTTTTTTCTTTCTGGCTCTATTTAAAAAAGGAGAGGAAAAGCCTTAAATGGGGGGCCACTCAGATCCTATTTGCATGGAAACAGATTCAACAGGTGAAAAGAAGGTAAGGGGAAAGTTCCCCCCCCCCCCTTTTTTTTTTTAAAGTACCATTTCAAAAGTTGTTTTTTATTTTTACCATTCCTATGTTGGTTTCTATAGAAACAAGCAGAAACTGGGCCATCGGCATCCAAGAATCCATTTGCTCTTAAATTTACTGCTCGAGCAGCCATGCAGTTATCTTTCCAAATTAAATCATGATAGACTAATAAGCGCTATATAAATGGGGATAAAATGAAAAGGCCAAATGTAAAGTTCAATTTCTATTAAGATTCTCTGTATACTTTGAAAATATGTGATGCCGTTTATCATTTCTCATGAGAATGAAAAAGAAAATGACAGTCTAGTTAAACAAAACAGGAGTCCTGGGGCACTTTTAAAGACTAACAAATGTATTTATCACATGAGCTTTTGTGAGAGAAAATCCCACTTTGTCAGATGCTTTGGAGATGGGGAACTTACAGAATGGGAGAAAAATAAATGCAGAGAAGTGTAAAACATAGGATCAGGTCAAGTTAAATTATCTTTTTCGGAACAAATGCATTTACCTTTTGCACTAAAACCACACTTTTGATTACTATAAATGCACGTTTTACTTGTAAATTAAGTAAGAGCAAAATTGTTCGTCTCTCTCCCTTTTTATACTGTTTACGTCTTTCAGTTTGGATGAGGAAAGCAGCTCCTAGTAAATTTCACAGAGAAATTTTCATGCAACTATGCATTAGTGCTATGTTGGGTAACCATCACTGACCTGGAACGTTTCTTTTAAAAAGTAAAACAAGATGCTTTAACTATTCATAGGTAGGGATGATGGGGCACTGCCAGTTATAAACTTGCAGGGCACTTCCCATAATAAGACAGTTTTTAGACACTTAATTGCCAGAATTTAACTATTCGGGTTGAACTTTTTTGATGCTGGGTGTCTGCTTCAGGCTGATTGCTCTTGGAAAATTTCAGCCAAAATTGTTTCCAAGAACAGGTCATAATATGTTTTGCCCATGCTAAAGAATTCTCCTACCTTCTCCTAGAAATGGTCTTGCAACCCTATGTTCGGGAATAGAGACTTGAAATTTGGCTGGGGGTGGCCTTTATATCAGGGAGGCCTCTTGCCATGCCTGTGAAAATCCACCTAAATTTGACTGTTTATAGGCCTTTTTATAAACATCACCTTTCACACATGCTCGGTAGAGAGGTCTTTATTTTATCAGTTAAATCTCTGAAGATTCCACCCTGACTGAGCATGCACCATCCCCTAGAGCTCCTATTTACGACTGGAGTCAGTATGTGCCATCCCTCCATAGCTAGCAACTACCCAAGAGTCCATTGTTATGCTTGCAAAATCAAGCACTCAGAAGTTAGGAATCCTGGAATTAAACTAGCATTTGTAATCTTAAAGCAGCTTCATTGTGGGAATATGTTATAATACAGTCTTTTTAATTACATGAGCACATACTGTTTTCTTTCTACAGAAACGCTATCTCATTTAGTGCACAGGAAGGACCGTATTCCTCTAATGTGCAGTTATTCAGTATTTTGTTTTTCTCTCATCATTCAGTGAGCAGTCCCATACCTTATTTACTGCACATTTTTCAAACCCTGCTTTTAAGATGACATTACTAATTTCCTCACGGGCTTTTTGTGGCACTCATTATTATAGCATCTGAATGTCTCTCAGACATCAATATATATTCCTAAAGCCCCTATAACATGATGGTGGGGTGGTAGTATCCCCATTTCACTGAGGGCGAGCTATGTAACAAAAGATTAAAGTCAAAAGCGTCCACTGGTTGGTTGGTTTGTTTTTTTTTTTGTTTGTATGGTTTTTTTTTGGATGCTCAGTTTGAGATGTATAACAGCTAGCATTATATGGTATTTGATACATTCACAACTCCTATTGACTTCAGTTGAAGCCATGAGCACTCAGCTATTCTACAGATGGAAGACACAATTAGTGACTTTGAGAAGTTGGGTTTAATTGTCTTGTCCAATATCACACAGGGGCAGTTTCCTTAAGTGTGTGTGTGTACTTGCTTGTTTGTTTGTTCCTCTTCCTACAATCCCCTGCCTCATTCACTATATACTTTCCATCTTCTACAGTTGCCTTGGGGTTGAACAGGGACTATGGATTTTTCTCGCATTACATCAAGTGAATTGACCTCCCCCCTCCTCTATGTGCTGTTCCCCAGTGTTTTGAATCCTAACACCTACTTTGATTTGCTGTTACAGCCTGACTTGATGCTATGTCATACACTCCCCTGCATTTAATTTCCTCCCACTCTGTAACTTTCCTATCTTCAAAGCGTCTGACGAAGTGGGATTTTCTCCCACGAAAGCTCATGCGATTAATAAATCTGTTAGTCTTTAAAAGTGCCACAAGACTCTGTTGTCTTACAACAAATAAGTATGAGTTCTACAAAAAAGTGTCTCCTTTTCTATACAACCCTACTTTTTATTTTCCCCCAGAGCAGGTCAATACTCTGCACTGAATAAGGCTGAGGTCCTGTGAGAAAAATAATTTGTGATCTTGTAGTTAGAGTGTATACTAAAGCATGTGCAGAAAGGCAACCTTAATTCTGGCCTTTCCTAACTTTTGAGTGCTTGACTTTTCATCCTTAATAATGTTCACTTAACATAACTTTTCGTATATAAAATCTATGTAGAGAATATAAAGGTGGTTAAAAAAAAAAAAAAAATCAAGATTTCAAAAACACTAGAGAAATCCTCTGAAATAAAATTATAAATTGTACTGTTCTAAACACGTTTCTATTGTAAATTTTTAATTTTGTAAATCATAAATTTGAGTCCAAATTGGAAATGAAAGTACCTCTAATGTAATCACAAGACTGATCAATATGTGTCAGCTTTTTCTTATCTCTTTTTTTGGAAATACAGTTTTCAGTTTTATGTATAAACACTACAGGTCTGAACTAATATGTACAGAATTTGGTGAAAAAAACTTCTATGAGCCTTGTATGGGTCCTAATTTTGCTCTAAAGAAATACTTTGAAAAAATATTTTATTTTAATATAACTGCAACACTGCTTCTCTATTTGTGACGTGATTAGATGTATCACTATATTGCCAAAGCAAACAAAGAGTCTTGTGGCACTTTTAAAAACTAACACATTTATTTATCACATGAGCTTTTGTGGGAGAAAATAAGTAGGATTTTCTCCCACGAAAGTTCATGCAATAAATAAATTCGTTAGTCTTTAAAAGTGCCACAAGACTCCTTGTTTGTTTTGCTGACCTAGACTGACACGGCTATCCCTTTGGAACTTGTCACTGTATAGCCAGTCTCCCGTAGCATCTAGTATTTAATGCTTCAGAGGAAATGCTGGAAACTCCATCACCCAATATCTTGCTCTCAGTGGAAATGTGTTCCTGATTCATGTCAGTGATTGGCTTATACCATTTGCCATGAGATTTGCATACAGTAGACCCTCGCTGTTATGCCCTTCCCAATAGCAAACCTTGAGCTATAGTGAATGGTGGTGGTGATTTGTTGTGGTTCTTTTCCTCGTGTGCAAAAATACAGTTGAACATAGTTATATGACAGAAACACGTTAATCAAATGCCATCTGCAAAACAATCTTAGCAGATTTAATGGCACACCCAGACTTGTAAACACATTGAGACATATGTTTGTAAGCTAACTGAATACAGCTTCCATTCTTGGCAACAGTCCATTACACTGTTAAATCAACAACAACATAGTTAAAACTTATTTCAGTTACAGAATATTAAATACTCTGTTTACCAAGTATAATTTTAAAAACTTTTAAAAGTTGCCACAAAAAGAACATAAGAATGCCCAGCCTGGGTCAGACCAATGATGCATTTAGCCCAGTATCCTGTCTTCTGATGCAGACCAATGCTAGGCGCTTCCGAGGGAATGAATAGAGCAGATAAGAATTACGGTATCCATCCCATCAGCCATTCCCAGCCTCTGGCAAGCAGCAATCCTTACCTATCCTAGCTAATAGCTATTGCTGGACTTCTCCTTTGTCAATTTATCTACTTTTTTTGGATCCTGTTATAGTCTCGGCTTTTATAGCATCTTCTGGCAAGGAGTTCCACAGATTGACTATAGAGTGACTGTGTGTTGTATAAAGAAATATCTCCTTTTGGTCATTTTAAACCTGCTGCCTATTAATTTCATTTGATGACCCCTAGTTTTTGTGTTATGATATGAGAGAAAGAAATAACACTTCCTTATTTACTTTCTTCACACCAGTCATGATTTCATAGACCTCTCTCATATCTCCATTTTGTTGTCTCTTTTCCAGGCTGTAAAGTCCTAGTCTTATTAATATCTCCTCATTTGGAAGTTTTTCCATACCCTTAGTCATTTTTGTTGCCCTTATGTGTACCTTCTGCAATTCCAATATATCCTTTTTGAGATGGGCAATCAGATATGCACACAGTATTCAAGGTGTTTGCATACCATGGATTTACAAAAGGCAATACAATATTTTCTGTCTTATTATCTATCCCTTTCCTAATGATTCCCAACATCTTGTTAGCTTTTTTTGACTGCTGCTGCACATTGACTGGGTGTTTTGAGAGAATTATCCACGATGATTCCCAAGATCTTTTTAGAGTGCTAACAGCTAATTTAGACCCTCTCGTTTTATATGTATAGTTTGGATTGTTTTCCCATGTGCATTACTTTGCATTTATCAACAGTGAATTTCATCTCCCATTTTGTTGCACTGTCACCCAGTTTTGTGAGATCCCTTGGTAACTCTTAGCAGTCTGATTTGGACTTCACTATCTTTAGTAGTTTTGCATCATCTGCAGATTTTGCCACCTCACAGTTTATCCCTTTTTCCAGGTCATTTATAAACAAGTTGAACAGTACTGGTTGCAGTACAGACTCCTAACGGACCCCCTATTTACCTCTCATTATTGTGAAAACTGATCATTTATTTCTATCCTTTATTTCCTATGTTTTAACCAGTTATTGATCTATACTGAAATTACAGGTCTATTGAATATTATCACTAGATATCATGAATGTAATTCTACTTACTACTACTACTACTACTTCTTTTCCTTTATGCGCTTCTCCTGGTGAGGGTTGCAGTGGCACCATGGAGAGCTGTACAGACCAGGCCTCCCTTTCCTCAGCAACAGGTTCCCCAGACATTACCAGGCCATCCAGGACATATAATCCCTCCAGCATGTTCTGAGTTGTCCGTGGGGCCTCCTCCCAGTGGGATGCAATGGCATATTGAGGAGGGAGGGTGGGGGATTCCAGCCATGCAGGAGCCAGACAGCCAAAGGCAGGGCTCTGAGGCAGACCCTGTCATATTCCTTCCTCCCATCACCAGATGGCCCCCTCCTACTTACATTTGCAGTGCCCCATGGCAGTAGTGTTGCTGCTATAGGGCACAGGGGGCACATGCCCTGAATGTGCCCAGCAGTGCCCCAAGTCCGACTGAGGAGCCAGAGCTGGTGGGGACATTTTAAATTTCCCACCCTGCTCCACTCCCAGGCACATAGACAAGGGTGGAGCAGAGTGGGAAATGTACACAGCTCCTGGCTCTTCCTCTGCCTTGTCTGGAGGCTCCAGTCCCCAACTCCACAGTAAGGTAAGTGCTGTGGGGGGAGTTGGGCAGCAGTAGGGGCAACTGGCAGCACAGCTTGGCCCGTCTCGGGGACTGGCGTGGCTCGGCTCGTAGCTCGGGGCCTGGCGTGGCCTGGCTCAGGGGCCAGCGCAGGGGCCGAAACGGGGCTGGTGTGGCACAGCTCAGGGCACTAGCAGAGCAGCTGGATGAAGCCCAGGGCCATGGAAGGGGGAGGTCTGTAGGCCTGTGTCCCACTCCCCACCAGCCCTGCAACAGGGGGATGTAGGAGAAAGTGGGAAACAAGCCTACTGTTTCCTCCCTTCGTGGTGGGGCACAAATGTAAGTATTGGACACTGGATGCCAGAGACCCACAGTATGCCACTGGTGCGGTGTATCCAATACAGTTCCAAAGGTAGCCTTATAAGGTGCCCAAACTACCTCAGCTGAAGCCCCATCCAGAGGCGTAGCGGCTCTAGTCCAAGCTCCTCTCCCTATCTCAGAGTGTCACCCCAGCCACCCTGCAGCAAAACCTTATTTCTGCCACTTGCACCCACAATCTCATTCTTTTGGTCATTAGCCAAAGTTTATGGCCATAGGTGAGGATGGGGACATAGAATGACCTGTAATCCGAGAGTTTTACAGTTTTATCCAAAAACTAAACTCCTGCTTCATCCCCACGGATCAGTTCAGTGCCCACATCACTGCCATTGTTGCACTAATCAGCTGGTCAGTCTCATGCTTCTGCTTACTATTGCTCATGAACAAGACCCCTACATACTAGCTGTCACTAAGGGCAGCTGCTCCATCTTCACCTGGAGAGAACACTCCACTTTCTCCTGGGAGAGAACCATGATCTCCGATATGGAGGTGCTGAGTCTCACTCCAGCCACTTCTAACTCAGCAGTGAAGCATTCAAGTGTTTATCAGATATCACAGTCTGCAAACAGCAAAGATGCCACCACTTGGTTCCTGTATCAGATACACTCCTCAACTTGGTTGCCCATTGATATCCTGTCCATGAAGAACATGAACAGGAGTGGGGACAGGAAATGCTTTAGGTGGTGTCCAATGCCCATGTTGAACGAACTCAACTTAATGCCAAGAATGTGGACACAACTGTTACTCTGGGAACAGAGGAACCAGATAACATGCAGCACCTCGTACTTCTACAGCACTTCCCACAGGACATCTCTGGGAATGCAGTCATAAGCCTTCTCCAGATCTACAAAACAAAGGTAGATTGTGTTAGAAACTCCCATGACCCTCAAGTATCTGAGTGAGTGCAAAGAGGTGGTTCACTGTTCCACAGCCAACATGGAAACTACATTATTTTTCCTGAATCTGAGATTCAACTAATGGATGTAGCCTCTACTCCAGTGCTTTGCTGTGGAGGCTGGAAAGTGTGATTTTTCTGCCTGTAGTTGGAACATACGCACTGGTCTGCTTTCTCAAAGACTGGGACCACCACTCTAGTTTGCCAGTTCCAAAGCCCTTCCCTCAACATTTAAGAGGCACATTAACTATGACACTCCAACCTTGTCCAGTTATTTCAACATCTCTGGGGGAATCTTAATGCTACCCTACCATTGCAAAGGCACTTTACCACCACAGTGACCTCATCAACAGAAACAGATCTACCTAACGTTGAAATTTTTACAGGTTGGAATGCTGTCTGGTTGAAGGGTCTTTGGCTTTCATGGTAATGTTCGCCTTTAAAGTTTAAGGTTCAGCTACTTTCAGCTTTTTTTGGCCATTATCACTGAGAGAATCCACCTCCAGCGTTAATCACGGCCATGCATGTGGGACGTTAGGGCATCCTGTATTCATACTCAGTAAAGACCCCTGGTGTCATTATCAATAAACTGATTCTTTTATATGGCAATATGAAGAGTTTATCATGTGAAAATCAGCATGCATAAGCAGTTACTACAGCAGGGTATCACTGTTGGGATCATGCATTTGGGCTGTTCTGTGATATCTCAGATGGTACTGTGCAGTATTAATTCAATTACAGGTGCAATTTAACATAAATGGGTAGAATCCTGGTTACCTCAAAGAGACTGTCTGTCTTCTCTCTGCAGAAGTTGAAATCTGCTTAAGCTTAACGTTCCTATGCTTTTTATTTAGGAAGGGCTGGAGGGCAGAATGCTCTCACTGAAATTCTACCATGTTTTCTTAATTTAAATATATTAAATCTAAGAAGATTTCTTGTTTAATTTATAGACCCTTTGCAAAAAGTCTGAAGACCAAGACCAACTTATTATAGATGTAGTCTTGTATTGAAGACGTTAGTGTCTTTTTTCCAAATGGCTTGTTTGCATCTGGAGAAGGAAAGGAGAGGAAGTATTCTGTTTCAGTCCAGCTGCCCAAATTTGTGATTAAAAAGATAACACAAGTTATCATGGATGTCTGTTTGCTACTTCAGTTTGGCTTGCTGAGCAGGACTTTTCTTTTAAGAAATACATACATAGTTATGTCTGTTCTTGATAGGAATTCTATCCATCACAAATATCTTGTGTTGACATTCTTGTCTTGAAGCAACCCCTATTTTTGTGTTGCTTTCTTTTAAACCAATCTTGGCTCCATAATTACAACCAGGCTTTTAGAATTTCAATTAGTCTTTTATACACAATAACAAGTACTACTGATTAAAATAATTTAAGCATATGATGTAAGAAAATGCAAATGTGAAGCATTTTACAAGGCAAAATAGAAGATTTTAAAAGTAAGCAGGAAGGTAATTAAATTCCAGGATGTGTGTGTAAGATAGAGTAAATCAAATCCTGCGGCCAGCAGCTAGAATATCTGAACAGTAATGCACAAGTGTGCAGAAATAAATAAATAAGCCATTTTAGGGTATTAATACTTTAGAGCTATTCTTTATATTGACCACTGAGACAGAATAGGTTCCAAAAAAGAGGTCTCCAATCCTTTTTTTTGATTTTTATAAATAAAACAAATAATAAATAAATAAAACAAATTGAATTTACTACTTAAGTTTTGGCTAAAATTTAACTTTGTAAAAACAAACTTCTATGTCCTATATAAGATTTTCATTTTTTATCTAAATTTTAAAGAAAAGTAGATTTTAAATAAATATTCCCAATACATCATTTAAAATCCAGACACTGGATAGACACAAAAGTGAAATATACCGTGATATACTGTGTCCAAGCTGAGAGAAATACACAAATTAAACACAGCGCAAAGCTACTAAGTAGTACCATTTTTTAAATTCTCTTTTCAATTTGAGTTTAGTAACACAGGTACAGGAACTGATTTACTGTGTGCATCGAAAACACAAGTCCAGATTTTCCTTTCTGCCTGAGATGTGCTTTGTATAAGACCCACTTTTTTGTTTACTTCATTTTCCCTAGTGAATTCAATGCTAGTTCAGACTCCTCATGCAAATTAGAAAAGTCTAAAGGCAGTTGGCATAGTTTGGAGCATTCAGTTGCCCCAAGTGACTGTTCCCGCAACTGAGGAGGAAAATCAGTCACACATACACACACCCTTCTTGTCCTATGTTAACCATTCTCTACTTGGGGGAGAAAAAATAGTTTACTTATGTGACGTTCCACCCCCTCCCCCACCCCACCTCCCGCAATCTGGTCTGATGTGCCACTGTGCCCACTTCTGGACCCCAACTTTCCCCACATTGCTAGGGGCATACCCACTTCTGGGTCTGCCCACACCAACCTCCTGCATGTAATCAGTGCCAGACAAGTGGAAGTGTGCTCACTAGCCACTCTGGGGCTGATCCTCAGCCCCCAGATGCCACATCGAGAACTTCTATCCTACAGGGATCAGGACCCTTCTCTGATCACTGCTGGCTCATGTACTCCAGTCCATCAGTTTAACAAAGAAACTGATGTACAATTAGCCTTTGCTCTGTTAGGCTTCCACATATTCATACTTTCTCTAAAATCCATGTTTTAGATAAAACAAACACTAATTTATTGATTAAAACATGATTTTAAGTGATTATATAGCAAATCAATGTACGATGCTGCAAGAAACATGATACCATAACAATAATACAGAGTATGTTATGAGCATTCAAACAAGGCTTTGCATGGCATATTTTAGAATCATAGAATAATAGGGATGGAAGGGAGCTCATGAGGTCATCTAGTCCAACCCCCTGCTAAAAAGCAGGACCACTCCCACTAAATCACCCCAGCCAGGGATTTGTCTAACCGGGCCTTAAAAATCTCCAAAGATGGAGATTCTACCACCTCCCTAGGTAACCCATTCCAATGCTTCACCCCCCTCCTAGTGAGAAAGCTTTTCCTAATATCCAACCTTGACCTCCCCAGCTGCAATTTGAAACCATTGCTCCTTGTTCTGTCTTCTGTTGCCATCGAGAACAGCCTACCTCCCTCTTCTTTGGAGCACTCCTTCAGGTAGTTGAAGGTTGCTATCAAATCTCCCCTCAGTCTTCTCTTCTGTAGACTAAATAAGCCTAGTTCCTTCAGTCTCTCCTCATAAGTCATGTGGCCCAGTCCCCTAATCATTTTTGTTGCCCTTCGCTGGACTCTTTCTAATTTGTCCTCATCCTTTCGGTAGTGGGGAGCCCAAAACTGGACACAGTATTCCAGATGCGGCCTGACCAATGTCAAATAGAGGGGAATTATCACATCCCTCGATCTGCTGGCAATACTCCTACTGATGCAGCCTAATATGCCATTGGCCTTTTTGGCAACAAGGGCACACTGTTGACTCATATTCATCTTCCCGTCCACCATAACCCCCAGGTCCTTTTCTACAGTGCTGCTACTTAGCTGATAAGTCCCCAGCCTGTAGCAGTGCATGGGATTTTTCCGTCCTAAGTGCAGGACTTTGCACTTGTCTTTGTTGAACCTCATGAGGTGTCTTTCGGCCCAGTGTTCCAATTTGTCCAAGTCTCCCTGGATCCCGTCCCTGCCCTCCAGAGTATCTACCATTCCCCCCAACTTGGTGTCATCCGCAAACTTACTAAGCACGCAGTCTATTCCATCATCAAGATCATTAATGAAGATGTTGAATAGAACCGGCCCCAGGACCGACCCCTGGGGCACTCCACTCGTTACCGGTTGCCAACCAGACATCGAGCCATTGATTCCTACCCGCTGAGCCCGTTGATCTAGCCGGTTTTCGATCCACCTTACGGTCCACTCGTCCAACCCATACTTCCTTAACTTGCCGACGAGAATGCTGTGGGAAACCGTATCAAAAGCCTTGCTAAAGTCAAGGTATACCACATCAACGGCTCTTCCCGCATCCGCAAATCCAGTCATCTCATCATAGAAGGAAATCAGGTTGGTCAGGCATGATTTGCCCTTGGTGAATCCATGTTGACTGCTCCTGATCACTCTATTTTCCTCCAAGTGTTTCAGGATGGATTCTTTGAGGACCTGCTCCATGATTTTCCCAGGGATTGAGGTGAGGCTGACTGGTCTGTAGTTCCTCGGATCCTCCTTTTTCCCTTTCTTGAAGAGAGGTACTATATTTGCCTTTTTCCAATCCTCTGGGACCTCCCCCGTTCGCCACGAGTTCTCAAAGATAATGGCCAGCGGCTCTGCAATCACTTCAGCCAACTCCCTCAGCACCCTCGGATGCAGTTCATCCGGCCCCATGGACTTGTGCACATCCAATTTCTTTAAGTGTTCCCTAATCTGACTTTCCATCACTGAGGGCCGCTCTCCTCTCCATTCCACGTTACCCCGTGTAGTAGCCTGGGAGCTGGCCCTTCCTGTGAAGACTGAAGTAAAAAAAGCATTGAGTTCTTCAGCCTTTTCCGCATCATCCACCACGAGGATGCCTGCCCCATTCAGTAAGGGACCTACACCACCCCTGATCCTTTTCTTGTAGCTGATATACTTATAGAACCCCTTTCTGTTATCCTTCACATCTCTTGCTAGCTGCAACTCCAATTGTCCTTTGGCCTTTCTGATTTTATCCCTGCAGTCCCGAGCAATATCTTTATATGCCTCCCTTGTCATCTGTTCAAGCTTCCACTTCTTGTAAGCTTCCCTTTTATCTTTCAGCTCCCTGCAGAGTTCCCTGCTAAGCCACGCTGGTCGCTGTCCACATTTGCTGTTCTTTCTGTACATCGGAATGTTATCTTCCTGTGCCTTTAACAGGGTTTCTTTAAAATACAGCCAGCTGTCTTGGACACCTTTCCCCTTCAGATCGGCCTCCAAAGGGATGCTGCCTATCAGCTCCCTAAGGGAGCCAAAATCTGGTTTTCTGAAGTCCAGGGTGTGTGTTCTGCTTCTTTCCTTCCTTCCATTGATCAGGATCCTGAACTCTACCATCTCATTGTCACTGCTGCCCAGGTTGCCATTTACTTCTACTTCCCCGATCAATTCTTCTCTGTTTGTGAGCAATAGGTCTAGAGGTGCAAGTTGCACTGTACAGTTGCATTGCGAAGGTGAACAGGAAAGGTACACAAATCATACTACAAGGGTGTGCGGGGAGGCCTACATCACATCACATCATACTACTAAACAATAAACTGTCCAGTTGATTATGTTTTGCCTTTCTCCATGATATTTGAGAGAGGATTTTTAGCAACCTTACAGAAGGCATCTGATGAGCGAAGTCAAATTCTTCAAAACAAAAAACAAAAAATACCCCCAAGGTCACTCGTGTCATTCTAAGTGAATGAATGTAAATGTTTTAAACTGCTCTCCTTCCTTCATTCCTTCTCTGGTCATCTTGCATCTGAAAGATAGAAGCTGGCGGAAGGCTGGGAAGTGCCAACACCAGCACTGCTTGGTAGAACAGCTTTAAACTGCTCCTTTCTCTTCTGATCATCTGTATGCGAGTATGTCTTCACTCACAGAAGCACTGCCAGCACCACCTATGGATTCTTCAGGATTGATTGAGTGGCATTGGAGAGCTGCTCAATCTATCCAGAAATCGATAGCATTAATCCACCCCCACAAAAAGATTAATGCTGAATTGATGGGAGGGCATTTCCCATTAGTGCAGCATAGTGGGATGCTGTGGTATTTAGAAGTTAGGAAGGTGACAGGAAATACACAAACTACTCTATGTAGCTTGCGTATCTCCCATTGAGTGATGATGAATTTCACCATGAATGTAAATCAGCGCTACCTTTGGGTGAAGAGCTGAGGGGGACTCGGTTTTGGCAGCCAAAGCATGGTGGGGGTTGTTTTTTTGGGTTTGTTTTTCTTTTTCTTTTTGTGCCACAGAAATTTCATTATTTGCAATGAGCTTTGCATATTGTCTTCTCTTACTTCATAATGAACTATGAGGGGTTTTGCACATAAGAATAGCCATACTGGGTCAGACCAATGGTTCATCTAGCCTAGTCTCCTATCTTCCAACAGTGACCAATGCCCGGTCCTTCAGAGAGAATGAATAGAACAGGTAGTCATCAGTGATCCATCCCCTGTTGCCCGTTCCCAGCTTCTAGCAAACAGAGGCTAGGGACACTTCAAAGAACAGAGAGAGAAAAATATATTTTAAGGACAGTCTGTAGGAAGAGAGAGTTATCATGCATCAATTCTCTGGAAAGAACAGATCAATGTCAAACAAAAGATGATGCGGATAGAGAAATGTGTGTGTTCTGACTGAAGAGGTATTTATTGACAAGAATTTGCTTTTATTTAAGCATGTAGTTCAATCAAATTGTTTTTCTAATATGCTTAAGAGGAGTAGTTTATAGAGGCACTAGGTTGGGAGGGACCTTAGCTGAGTGAAATACACTGTTCTGTGCCTGCTCAGCTCCTGACTACCTGGTGTAGAGTGTTTGGCTGAACCATGCAGAACTGAATGAAGTTCTCTAGCTCTGATAAAGTGTGTACAGGTCTTCAGTATCATGAATGACAGTGAGACGTTAGGAGAAGGTAATTTTTACGTGGAAGGAAAGGCAGCATATATTCATTTACTTCTTTTAAGGCCCAGCCCCCACACCCCAACAAGAAACTTCTGATTTCTCCCAGGCAACTGCTAATTACCACACCCTGTCCCTACAGTTTGATTTTGATTCCTAAATATGTATGGGGAAACCCCCCAAACTTTGTTGATCTGCCAAACAACATTTGTGGTGGGGTAGGGTGTGTATTATTTATTGCATGCTATTAAACCAGACAGAATCTAACTGAATTGTGCTTCGTGAACATTTTATTTAAAAAAAAAAAAAAAAAAAAAAATTGGTGGATTGCAAAAAATACCCATCAGAACATGTGTGAATGCATGTACATTGTGGAAGTGTGTAACATTCATAAAAGGCACGACCTTAACTTCCAGTATGAAATTTTTAACATAAAACAAACTTCGGTTACCACGAAGCTAATTTTCACTCTAGATAATTTTGATGTCTGTTAAATGTTACTCATAACATTCGTCAGTGATAAGCATATTTGTTTGAAATAGAAGTAGCAAAGATAAACAAAGCCATTATCCAAAATGTCTTGGACCTCTCTCCTTATTTGTCTCTAACATGCAGCCACAGCTGTGGTCAACTATGGTTTGTCAGCTGGAATCCCCATCATTAATACAGAGGTCTGCCTGCAGAATATTTTGGGCCACTTGAGGGGGGAATGTAGAACTCTGAAACTTGCTCTCCTATCTTGATCTAAAAGAGCCAAATTTTATGGCCTTTAAGGTAATGCTACAAATTACACCTACTTGGCAGAATTTGGGGGGAAGGTTGAACATATGGTTTTTTTGTTGGGGGCAGAGGGGAGCCTTTCTATTGCCTTGATTTAAGACTGTTGTGGGGGACAAAGCCTATTAATTGTGCACTGAGCTGATTTGATGTGGAAATCATGGAAAATAGCAATGTCATTTGTACCAAGCCACTTTTCAAACTAGAACTGCGCTTTAATTTTAAGTTTGTCAAGACAAGTGATTTACTGTCTCATATATTTTGCTGTGAACAACTATTACAAAAGTAGCAGTTTGGTGCAGGAATCTGGAAATCAAATCATATGGATGAGTTGTTACCTTCGTGAACTAAAATGTACATATTATGGTCCTTATCCCAGAATCAATTCTTCCAGCTCAGATACCTGCACCATACGGAGCTCTGTTCAGTACATCGTGGATATATTAGTGGATCAAGTTGCAGAACTGAGCCCTTTAATATCATCAGCCTCATTTCTGTCCCCCCGACCCCAGTCCTATATTTTGTAATTGACTGATCTGAGATTTTTTTGTCTTCCCTAGACTAAAAGATTAGTCTTCACTAGGTGTGTACATACTGCATTTGTATATACTGTCCTATCTCCCCAAAAGAGTAGAGCTTGAGACTTTTAAAGACGATAAAAGAGAAATGAGTGAGTCAGAGTTGTGGCATTCTTTCTTGGTCTGCTTTATTCCTTATTCAAAGTATTCCTTGAACCAATGAACCCAGGAAGCTTCACAGACTGTTCCATCTTCAGCACTTCAGCTGAAATACACCTGCATCCTAAGCCTCTAGTCAGCTGCAGCTGTCCTGTTTTTATGACTTTCCTGTCTAGGTAATGATTCTTTGTTAGACGTTACCTGCCCATCTATAATGACAGTAAATATATATATATTTGGAGAATTATTCCCCATTTCCTCCACTCCTGTATAAACATACAGGGCCTGATTCTCTACTGCCCTGGCACATTGTATAGTGAATCACGTCTATGTTAAAAGTTCAAATGTTATAATTTGTTAATGTTTTACATTTGCTATGCACTGTGATAAAAGACAACACAAGGGGCAAGGCAGTAAAGAATCTGGCCCAGAGATAGACATACTGATAGAGAGAGCCCTGCGCGGATACAAAAATGTGAATCCTGATTCGATCCACATCCGCTCAGTGTCAGTCTCTATCCGACCCAATGCCATGTTTTAGGTGTGTCCGTAACCGCATCTGCAACCGAGCTTGGGCTCACAGTCAGTATTTTAGCCTTTGATTGACTCATTCCCCACATGGATCCCACCCACTTTTTCCTTTTCTTGTTTGTGTTTTGCATGCTGTGTTGTCAATCAGATTTCACTGGCTACCAATGAAATCTCTAATTGACAGCATGGCATGAAACCGCAAACAAGAAAAGGAAAAAGGGGGCAGGGAAGGCATGGGGAATGAGCCAATCAAAGGCCAGCATGCTGGTTGACTGGACAGTGAGTGGTGGCTCTCCAAGCCCCAGCCTGCTGTAACTGTGAGAGACTGATTGGCTGGCAGACCACAATCAGAGCTGAGCTGGGATTGGCTGAAGCACTTCCTTGTTCCCCTGTGTGCTGCTGACGCACATGATGGCAGCATCTGCAGGGATCCATTGCACACTAGGCAGATAAAAATAGAATCTGCATCCGCGGGCCAATCCACAACAATGGGTCTGCAGGCATGGATGTGGATACTCACGGATCTGAAGACGATACCTGTGGATTTGCAGGGCTGTACGTAATGATTGTTGGTAAATATGGGACACAAAGTATGTTTAGACCCTAAAATAATATAAAATACTAACATTTTGACACTAATGATCTAATAAGAAAAGCACATTATATTATTTTAAGTCCCTTAATAGGTAGTTATAATATTTGTTTCAACAATGATACTTTTTACAGATGTTTATATATAAATATTTTTATTAACTTATTCAACAGAGCCTAAAGGCTTCTAAAATAAAATAGTGGTGAGGGTCTGCCTGTTTAAATCTACTAAAAGCAGGGGAAGTCTGGACTACAGTGGAAATGCTGATTTTGAATTTGCATAAAATTGGATATGACCTTACAAAGAGGTAGTGATTGTGTACTATTTACCATGCAACCCATGCTGAAATGTGCAATAGGGATTGCTGATATGTGTTCATTCTGACCTTCTTAGTTCTTTGCTTTTGCAGTCTAAAACATGGTACCTTAGTTCACTTAAGGTTTAAATACTTGTTCTAAATGCATTACAAGATAAAAGTGCATCATGTCATTATAGATTATTTTGATGTTGACTAGATATATATATATAAAATTCTCTAACAAGAATTAGATGAATAAAATGCTGATATTACTTTTTTATGATGACCTCTGTACTTATACTCTATGTTTTTGGCTTTGTATTAAGGAAAGTAATTGGCAACTTTCCTTCAAATGCATTGCGTATTTATCAGAGAAACAATCCTGGGCACCATATAACACATTAGAAAATTCATAGAACTTAATTTGGCCTCAGTTCAACTGTGTGTCCTGCAGAAATTTTGGTTATTTGATATAATGTATAACATCCATATCTAAGTTAAACCTTTTACCCCAACTTACTTGCTTGCGCTATCAAAATACCATGCAGTGTTCAGAAGGCAGTTGCTAATGGCTTATCCTAATTGATTCATCTGTAGGTTCATTGTTTGTTTATTTCTAAACAAAAACATGAATTCTGAGTTGAGCTCAGCAAGGTCATAAACCGAAAAAGTGACACTTGTATAAAAGTCATGCATGCAGAATTTTAGAAAGTACAAGTTCTGGATTGCGATAAGACAACTCTGATTTCTCGGGCTGTCCTGACTGCTAGTCACTTGTGTTGCTCTCTCCCCTTCACCGCTGCAGTGAGAGTGAATCTTTCTTGTGGTAACTGGATGTCAGCTCCCTGATCCTGCCAGCCCTTCAGATACTCTCCTCTGAGCTCTACCAGCCCCTACTTTGCCTTGCAGACAAACTTTAGGTATCCCTCAGGCCCCAAACTCCTCTGACATGTTCCCCTGTACTGTCCATCCCATCACTAGACACTTACAGCAATTACTGGATTCATTACTCCTGATGGAACAGTATACACCCAACAGACTATCATCTCAGATGTAATAATACAACACAATAATCTTATTATAGTGAAAAAAGATCTAAGTTTATTAATAAAGGCAAAGATTTTAAGGAATAGTGACCAAAGGTGATAAAAACAACAGGTTACATGTAAAACAAAAGGTAGAGTGTCAATCTTGGAGTCTAAATTTAAGCTCTGACAAGTAAAATCCTTGTCTAAATTAACTTCTTACCTAAAGGGAATCTCCCAGTGTCACTAGCCCAGAAAACCAGACTCCAACTTTGATGAATACAAAAAAAGCACTGTCCTTTTTGCTTCCTTGCTAAAGAATAAAAAAGGGGTACAGTGTCCTTCCTCTTAGTCACTAAACCTTTGAAATGTCCCTTTTGAATTGAACCTCCATGTAAGACTCTTCTCCCCCATTATTTGTTCTCTAGTGTGATTTGATGCACTGAGAAGTTAAATGATTTTAACTTACACTAGTAAGGTCTTAGGGAATTATTTTTACAAATCCCTTCCCACCCACAGAACTGAATGTGGCTTTGACTCAATTTGAAGAATTATTGGTGGCAAGTGTTCCACTAATGGTTTGGAATGGGAATATTGTCCTTCAGCTAGTTGGCAATGTGTGGCAAGGTGTACCAGGTCTTGGTGGCCTACTTTCTACCATCCCACCCCAGGAAACTGCTCTCTGAGAAGGAAAGAGAAGTGAATATTAGATCTCCAGGCTTGCCTGGAGAGCCGTCACAGCCAGGAGCAGCAATTTTTTAGGAACTATTGAGATCTGATCTTCCAGCTGCTAGAAGGGTTGCAGTCGGACTAGCAATAGTCCATAAAGGCCCAGAAGGCCAAAATAAAAGGAGCTGCTTGCTACAACAAAGGCAGTTCTTGGCTGGAGCCAGATGATTAGTAAGGAGGGATGTTCTCTAGGCTGCAGCAAAAGGAACCAGGCTGGGCCAGGGCCTGTGAATGGCTATAACTGGTGGCAGGATCTTAGAAACAACTTGGATGATTCAATGTCAGAGAGAGAATTTAGCCCAGAAAGTTAAGAAAGCATTTTGTTTGTAACTGACCCTAAAGGGCAAAGAACTTCTATTTAATTTGTTACCCTGGAAGAGATTTGGGCTGTGTAACCCTGCTAGAGGGCTACGCCACAGAAGACATGCAGACCATGTATACAATCTTGAGGCCCTGGGACAGAAGAGAATGACAGTCAAGGGTGCTCAAAAAACATGAGCACAACTTTCTACACCTTTGTGACTTTAAATTTTCTCTGGAGAAAATTCTTGGAGTTCAGCATCTTTTCCTTTCTGGTTGAATATGGGCTCTGTCTCCCAACTGTGGGCAGGACTTCTTTTTAAAGTTGGTTTCTTACCTGTGAGGTGGTGGGACAAGACCTGTGTATTCCAGAAAGTTGTGTTTTTTTGGTGTTAAGACTTTCTATACCCAGAGTCAAAAATCTTCACTTTTGGAGGGTCAGAGGCTATAATATAACTTGGTTTCAGCAAAACAAATTATTTATTTATTCTTTATAAAGCAACACAACCACATAATGCTACAACAGCTGTTAAATTTACAGCTCACTATAAGGAAGTCATGGCTATTTAATTTATTTCACACAACCTCCTCAAACATTATCCCAACAGAGAGTTTAGGTAGTGAAAATGTGACACTTCTGGCACTTTGAATGGCAAGCATTCAGAACTAAAGAATATTGTGCAGTAAGCAATGAAGTTGTGCAAAATATCTATTTAAAGACAAATCATTGGTGTCAAAAAAAAAAAATGCAAGAACGTGTTTCACCTTGCCTTCTCCTAGTGGCTGGTTCCAGCCACTGTTGCCTATTTTCTTCTCTCAGCTAGTTGAAATGTCTAATCGGAACCTATGATTTGGTGCTGGAGGTCCCAGGTTCATTCACAATGATATCTGTATTTAGGTATGATTTGTTGGCTTTTTTTTTTTTTTTTTTGTAATAGAACAACAAAATGTTTTTTTAAAAAACAAATCTGTCACAATATGCCTATCTTTTATTCTTTTCAGTTGTTAAAGATAAAATGTCTACTAAAATGTATCTCAAAATATAAATATATTCAGAGTTAATATGTTATGACATTTGCATTTAGATGCCCCATTTATAATTTGTATTAATCAGGCTACAGACCCAGGTGTGCTAGGTACTTTACAGACATAAAATTAGAGATGGTCCCTGCTCCAAAGAACTAACAATTCAATAAAAGCACTGCTTTTCCAGAGGTCCTATCTTATGCTCACCAGATATACATATAAAACAATGTTCTATAAAAACAAGATACTTAAAATTACAGGCTAGACATTAACATAATAGAATCTTCCTTTACCTACCAACTAATAATTCAAGGCTAATAATTTTCTAGCCCTATTAAACACATATACTCCCATTATTACAGGAGTGTTCTGTGTCTAGATATAAATATGTATGTGTGTATGTCTAGTTAATAGATGAGATGCCAGTAGATGCCATGCAAAAACATAGTTCCTGGATTATGCAGCTCTTTACATGGAGCTCTTAGTACCTACCATCTCCTCAAATGTCTAGAAAACCAGTTAATCATTGCAGAGTGCACTGAAGGTCAGAAGACATGGTCTCTGCTAGACTGAGGGAGATAAATAAATTTCAATGTCAAGGTCACTGAAAATATCATGCCAGCACCACTTGTCTAGATCTCAGCTGCCATAGTGCCACCACACAAAGAAGCTGCCTTTTTGCATGTCAAGATGGGACATTTTTTCACCTTTTAAAAAAAAAAAAAAAAATTCCACCATGTATAATTTGCTGTTCTAAACAAACCACACATTTAGCAGCCACTGTAGGTTGCTTTCATTTCAGCACCTGAAAGTGCATTTGACAATAGGGAGGACCAGATTGTTGATTTTTTTTGCATTGCATAAGATGAGGGAAATCAAAAAAAGGAAACAGTGTAAAGAGTGAAAACTAAATTAGATTTTAAAAATTCTTCCTGTTTTAATAGCCAAGGAGTTAATTAGTAAATGGGAAGGAAATGCTTTATCTAAAAATAAGATTGTTGATTGTATCCTTTTATAGCCTTGCTACTGTATTGTAAATTCATGATTTTCATTTGCTGAAGATTATGAGTATATCTTTGGAAAGACACCACATTTGTTGGTTCTAGGCATTCATGACTAGTTGCATTGATTCCCTTGATTTTACTCTTTGACTGTCTTCTTGCTGAAAAATTCCTCTTACTTGCTAAAACTAAAGCCAAATGAACTAGAATGAATTTTAGAATGGTTGTGTCTTGTCAGCCTCACATGGAATTAGCAAAGGAATAGATTTCAATAGCTCTTGAATTCTAATATTGGCTTTGCCACTGACTGTAGTGATAACTTGGACAAATCACGTAGTGTCTATCTCTTTCCATCAGTACTTGACACAGATGTGTGGTTTGCTCAGCACTTTGAAGTTTTAAAACTGTTTAACAGGGCTTTTGAACAGACCTGAGTGTGTTTGCTCCAACAATAAAAGGTTGGAAAAGAGTTTCTGTAAATGTCTCTCTCTCTCTCTAAATTTCTGCTGAAACGATTAATGCTGCTGGGATTTTACTGTATTGTATTGTTAATGGTTTCTTAGGGTTCCTAGTGCCTTGGTTAGATGCACAGATGCATCTTTTTTTTAATTTTAAGTCTAAATAAATCAACATGTTAAGTATTAATAAAGAGTAGTAGTTTATAGCATTTTATAGTAGTTTTATCACAGTATTTTGTATATCCTAAAAAACTTGCCAATGAATGCCTGAAATAACTGCATCTGTTCAGAATGCAATAACAATACACCATTATACTGTTGGGGAAAATGTTTTGTACCTTATTTAATCACCTTAGGTAAGCTACTATAATTTTTGTGGTGGTGGATTTGGCTGTTAAAAGCCAGCTCAAAAGTAGTTTTTATCTGAGATGATTGTAGAATAAATTAAAATAATTTGTGTTCCTCTTTATAATCACTTGGTTGTAGTATAGCTTGCACTGTGTCCAACAGATCATCTATTTTTATTTATTTTACTTTTTTTTTATGTTGGCAACCAAGACCCACTGTTTCCTCTGTCCCTTGAAAGACTAATATTATATGAGGCTCTTATTTTCCTTCTATTAGAAGGGGCACCTACTCCAAATAACCCTTTTTGAACATTATCATAGTTATTCCTCCTAGAAGAGCCTACAGTGAAGAAATTATCTTGAAGTGCAGCAGTCTGTGCATGTGGATTATTCCTACATGGCTTACTGTAACAAAAACTACTTTTAAAACAAAAATGCTTACAAGATTCCATTTGGCATAAAGCATTCTTGTAACAAGGCTTTTCAGAAAGAGGCTGCCTTCTTTGCTTTCAAGATTTCTCCTTCATGAAATGGAAACCACTACACACTTCATTATCAGCTCTTCAGGGCAAGGCTTTTTGTACATTGGGTACATTGCTGGGCACATTTGTCAGTGCTAAACAAGTAATAAGCCACCTACTCTCTGGATGCCTGACTCTGTTATCCAAATTAGACCTTTCAACCTGCAGAGCTCTAAATGTGGTTTGAGACATATGAGAGGCTCCCAAAATAAGCTAAAGAAATAGGAATCCATTTATAAAATGTTAACATATTAATAGAGGTTTTATTAAAACAGGAGTGGGCAAACTTTTTGGCCTGAGGGCCACATCCACAGTATGGTGGGCCAGAGGTGGGGAAAGTCAGGGCTTGTATGTGGGAGCAGCCATCATTCAGCCTGCATCGTTGGAGGAGCAGTTTGGGGGAGAAGGGATGGGGGGAGGGTTCTTGCACTGCTTTTGTCTTTTCACTTTTTTCACTTTTTTACGTACTATGGGGCAAAGGGATGGATCGGGGGAGTTTTTGCATTGCTCTTGTTGGTGTTTTTTGTTTGGGGTTTTTCTGTTTTTTACTTTGGTAGTGTACGGGGTAGGGGAAAGCTGGGAGGAGGGGCTGGCAGGGGGAGATTTTGCACTGGTTTAGTTTGTTCTTTTCCCTCTCTTTTTTTTAAACTTTTTTTTCCTTCCTTGTTTCTTTTCTTTTCTTTTTTTTTGGTAGCTTGGGGGGAAGGGAAGGAACCAGGAGGGGGAGTTGGATGCTACTGGAGCCTGGCTTTGGGACGAGCAGCCGTCATGCTCTGTACGTGATCCCACTGAGCGCTGCAGGAGGGCAGCTGTTACGCTCCATCCCCTAGCTCATTGAAGGAAAGAATGGAACCAGAAGTGGCTGTTGGGTGCCGACCAGAGCGCCCCTGGGCTTGCCCATGGGAGGAATGGGCAGAGTTGCAAGTGGGAAGCAGCAACTGCATATCAGCCAGGGGTGAAGTTGGGAGGGTGGGGGAGCAGTCATGGCAGTCTGGCTGCGGCACTGCCGAGCCGCTGCTTGAAGGGGGGAGTGGGTGTAGCAGCCATGGGCCATTCACCAGTACAGCTGGCAGGCGAGAGGAAGGGTGCTCATGGGCTATATCCAGCCTGTGGGCCGTAGTTTGTCCACCTTTGTATTAAAAGGTTTGTTCAATTATGAAATGTTCTCCTAATCTTATAATGCTCTCTAATTCATGCTAGTGATATCTTTCCCATGCCTATAACACTTGATAACAATTTATAAACCACTTATAAATGACACCATAAATTCATTATTCTTTTGTAACTTTCAACAAAAACCAGGATGTACCACATTTGTTGTGGCACTTGAATACCTTTGAAACAAAAATGAGTAGCATCCTTTGAGAAGAGGGAAATTTGAGAGGTGTGATCCAAGTGCTTCAACAACCTATCCAAAATTTAACTATGCCTCTTCCTCTTCCTAAGCATATTACCCTGGTGGGCATCATATGCAATCTTCTTGACTTCACTTTCGAGGCTCTCCACAACTCTGCTCACCTGTTTGGCCCATATGATCTAATTCTGCTTCCTGTCATGCTGGCAGAATTCTTCTTCAATAAACACATCTGTTTTCCTGTTTTTTCCCCTTAAGCCTATCATGTCCTACATAATTCTGTACACTCAAAAATTTACCAGTCAACCTCACAAACTAACAAGACACTGCCCTTGTACAAGCATGCCTTTCCATCTTACCTTGAATACAGTTTCCTCTTGTGCTGACTTTTGTCTTACACCTTCTTTGCATCTTATGTAATATTTAACATAGATGGTAGGCTCCCAGGTGCAGGAAACATATATTTAGGCTTTTGTAGAGATCTTAAAGATTCAGCTTTGGCATTATATAGGGATATTAACAATTGCTTCCCTTTTTTTTGTTGATATATGCTGGCCTACATAGATATCAGAAGCACAGTGCAGAGACTGTGTATGATGTGAGAGAATGAAGCTTTATGTATATAAAGGCTCAACCTCTCAGTTCTTCTTTGTTTATTAGGAGGTGGGGGGACAGCTGAGGGTTCTTTTCTTTGGAACAACTATTTTCTTACCAGGCTGGCACCCTTTCAGACCTAAGTGGCTCAGATTATTTTGGAGTAACCAAAATTTGCAGCTAACTGACCATTCAGAAAAATCTATCCTATCGGGAACTGAAGGTTTCTGTTAACTCTAGAGCATAACCTCCAAGCCTGGGGCTGATGCTTCTGATTTTAGAGCGTGCTGGCTAACTTAACCCTACCCAGCTGGCTCCACTGCAACCAGAGTCCTTCAAGATTAGTGCTTAGTGAATAGTTTGCTGTTGACATACTTTTCTCATGCTGGTTAGCTTTGCTGGATGGGTGAATATTCCAAATTTGGGAAGCCTGAGGAGCGTTGAAGATTTGCTGGATGGCCTAAACATAGTGAAGCTGAGCATGACCTTGGGGGACACAACAAAACTTTATGGTTAAGTGGGTTCTGTTAATCAGGGTTCTATGCTGAGTATTAGGTTTGTACCTAACAAAACAGAGGAAAAATTCAAAATTTCAAGCATTTTATAAAACCTTCCATTAGTTGTGTTGCATGAAGAACAATTCACAGTCTGCTTTAAAGGCATTCTTTTGTGACTTAGGCTTGAGTTGCCTTCTCATTTCTCATGATACTGCCTTGTTATGCCAACTCTGAAACTTGATTGGCACAGACTATTTTCAGCACCATTTCCTGTGTTCTTCCAGGAGAAAGGTTTGCACACTGGGACTTCCAATGAACTATTCCTTCCCAAATAGGAACTTCAGGATACTTCTGTTCTTTTTACCAGACAAGGAGTTCAGGTTTTCGATCCCATCTGTTGCTTTACAGGCAATTTTCCTTCATTAAATCCTTCCAATCATGTTGTTGCGTCTACTAAATGCATAGTCCATTGTTCCTATGAGATGATGGAAAGACCAAGTAGATGGTATGGATGGATCAGCAAGACTTTTTCCTCAAAGATCATGGTATGACAAGAAAGGAAAATAAGTTAATATAAACGAAAAAGGAAATTGAAAACTCAGACCCTCTGAATAGCATTCCCCACCACTCTCTCCTTAGCAGCTAACAAGTAGCCATTCCCTTGAGCAGCAATGTAAGGAGAAGGAAACTGGAGCTCTAGTTAAGTTATTGAGGAACAGATAATGACCAAGTACCCGATCACATCTTTTTCTTATGCTATATGGACCTTCTCCCTCTTCACTGAAATGATACTCTGCTCCATTGGTGAACACAGTACTGAGGATGAGGTATGGTTGCACTTCCTAAATAATCGCTTCCTTCTGCTCTATGCCACGAAAAAAGATGAGAATTAGAGTTGAGCAAGCAATGGGGTTGGATTAGATGATATCCTGAGGTCCCTTCCAATCCTAATATTCTATGGGGAAAATTTTTTCAAGATCTTGCTCATATCATTGACAACAGATTAACCTATGAGCCTGCCTATCTCTCCTTGTTATCTTTTCCACAGCAGCTGTTTCTCAGACACATACGTGTGAGAGGAAGAGCTCCTTTCTTCCCACGTCAGTTTGAGCCTGCTGGGAGTACATGCTGACACTCGCCAAGGATTCAACTGAGTATTCTTCTTTTCTTTTACGGGATCTCCTAACAGACTCCGAGTTGAAAAAATATTTTGCTCCAGTGTGTCCAGCCACCATATCTACCAATGTTCCCTATCCCCCAGATGGTGTGTCAGGTTTTCAAGAGTTAAGTCAACCTGTAGCTATGGAACTGGATATTCAAGAAAAGTCTCTTTCATTTATTGTGCCTCCCAGGGATAAAAAGAAAGTAGCCATTCTTTAATACTAAGGGCTACTTGCATTAACTGAGGAACTAATGATTCTACAGTGCCTTCATATCCAAGGAGTCCAAAACTGAGAGTGTCGGTAATTCTTTAGCCACCCATTGGGCTGTGCTGTGCGTAAAGTCATCAAAAGTCCTGAAACCTGTGTTCATCCACAATAAGTAGGAAAGTGAGTAAAGGATAGGAATTGTCGTTTTCTGTTTCTTTCTTTCCTCCAGGTAAATGACACATGGTTAACTATTTTAAAATAGTTTTACTGGGACTAGTATTTCACAAGATCTGAGAAAAGAGAGAATAAGAGTTAAAATGCCTAAATGATACTTCTATTAATGATGTAGGTCTTTTTTTGGTAGCAATACTCAGTGGACCAGGGGACTTGGGTAGTTTCCTCTTCCCTCTTACTATGTAATAATTCATAGTAAGAATTATGAATATGAACTATATAATAATTCATGATGAGGTCCCTTCCATCCCTATTATTCTATGATTCTATGATGGCTACTTTTTTCCCCTTTCTTTTAAAGAGATGCATCTGGCACAGAAGCTACCCTGGAGTGAAATCCTTTCCCTTTTAAAGTCAATGGGAGTTTTACCACTAACTTCAATAGTGTCAAGATTTCACCCTAACATCTTGCAGGAAATCTTTTTAAGAATTTTGTTCAAGAACGTCTAGACCTTTTGAAGCATTCCCATAGGCACGTATTTTGTACTGAATATTCACAGCACAATCTGTAACTTCCACCACAATAATCAGGAGGGACCTGAGTTCGTATTCGGGTACTTTAGGGAAAGATTCTTAACCCACCCTTTTTGCTAATAACTTCCATACTAAAACAGCAACTTGGCCAAGCTGAAGGACAGAGGAGTTGATAGAAAGTTCTTCAGTCTTCCTTCAGCCCTCAAATATCATGAGGTGGATACTATATGAATATCATTTTCATTGCTAAGACACAGTTTTTGTCACTGTCCTTGAGAAATTAGCTTTCAACATTCCCACTTAGGCAATTGTGTGCCAGGTTATTATTGCACTTGTGTACTGTATGTCAAAGTCATTCATGGTAAATAATGATGAATCTATTAAATAATTTAACATTAGCATTGTCTTGGCAAATATCTATTAATGGTTGGGTTTTGGGTTTTTTTTTAAATACTGTGCTCAGCATATTCCTGAATGAAGATGTACAACTATTCTCTCACAGAATGTCTTCAGAATAAGCCTCATTTGAAATATTTTTTTCTGATTCCCAGCATCTCCTCAAACAGATTTCTAAAAACATAACTATTTACAGGCCTGTGAAGTCATCTTAAAAAGCCTGTATGTAGTAAATCCCACTAGGGGATATGCTGCTTTATCCTCGTCTGTAAAATTGCTATGTAATTTACATAAATGCTCCCAATTAATTGAAGTTTAGCCTGTTTGCTGAAAGCTGCTGGTTTTTGTCAGAATTATCTTTTCCTTTTAACTTCTTTTGGTTATCCTACTGCAGTTAATGAGCATGTGAACCCATTCCCCACCTCCTCACATACATTTTGGATTCAGGCCTGTAGCTGTATCCCTCCCTTTTTCTTATGTGAGCCTTTTCTACATGAACCATAGAGCTAGTATCCAGGAAAAAGTGTAACATGACCTTTGATGTCCTGAATGGAGCTCAGAAATGCAGAGGTCCTGGAAGTCCATTGTTACATTTTTAGCAAAATTATTTCCCAGTTCCTTATTTACTCCTTGATATGTGAACTTATCCCTGTGGCATGGGATTTATCATAGGCTAAGAGGGAGATTTTTGGGGGGAGTCTTGGGTTTAGAATATTGTTAGCACATCACTGAACACACACTTATATGTGATGAGACAGCCCACGTTTCCTTGGTCAAATGATCTCAGTTTCTCATATTTTTAATAGAGCTGTGTTTAAACAACACTGGTGCCCTACTGATCTTATAAGAGTGGAATCCTGCCCCCATTAAAATAATGCCAAAACTCCTTCTGATTTCAAAAGAGCCAGAATTTCACCCTAACTCTGTTTTGTACATATTACCATGGTATAATCAGTGAATTCATATGTTTGGTTACCTCTCTATATTTGTGGGACTTGATTCTTTTCCTGTTCTTTTCATACTAGGTTTTTTCCCTGAGTTAAAGAAACAAATACAGCTCATTAACCTTTTTGGTATACTACATTGCTCCTTATTGACCTAACTTTAAGCATTTAACCCAGTCTATTATTGGAAATTCAGTAATACTATATTACACTAACTAACAGAACTGAATTGGTTGCATGTATGACAAGGACTGGTTACTAGTAAACTTCTTTGTCACATGACCACACTGTATCAGGCTTTTAAATATCTTTGCAATGTCGTCCTTTGAATTGCTTGTCCCTGGGCACCTCTAGCTCTCATTATTTTTTTATATAATCAAGCTCTGTGTTTTCTACTTGCTCAAATGCCTCAACATTTGTTATTAATATACTAAGAAAGTCTTTCCTTTTAACTTTTTCTAACTAGAATACATGATGGAAAAAATGGTTTTATGCACTTGATATATAAAGTATAGTATATATGCCTTAGTTCTTTAAAATAAAACACATGATGTTCTTTTGATTGAATGAGCTGTGATAACTGAAAGTAAGGGAGCACTGAAAAGTGTTTATCTCAGCTGTTGTGTAACTTTGAGTGACAAACAAGTGGATATTTAAATATGGAAAAATGATAGGTTGATATCTAAACTTCTCTGTCTAGTTGGCTCTCACTTTCTTATAGTGGGTATTATCTGCAGAGTCATGTATAAGAATGCAGTGTTCTGGTAGTTATTCAGTAGGGCCATTAATTTTTGTAAGGCTTAGTAGTGTGAATGGTCTTCAGAGCAAATTTGGTGACAGTCTGGTGGTGCTGCAGCTGTAGGAAAAATAAGTGGGTCTTTTTCTTTAATAGCTCTTCCGTTTTTCCAGCCTGTAACTTATTTACGTTTATAGGCTTTCCTATATGCTCATCCAGTAGTATCAGACTACCTTACTAGATTGAAAGGATTTAATTAAAAAAAAAAACAACCAACACTGTTGTGAGCAAGGGAATTGCTATCACCAGTGGAGGAACTGAGGTACACTGAGATTAAGGGCCAAATTCTGCCGTCCTTATTCATATTGATAATACTTTATTTCTTAAGTAGCCATGCTGAGCCTAACGTGACTATTTGAGGTGTATGGTACTACTCAATGTAAGTAAGGGTGACAGAATTTAACATTTCGTGAGTTGGTCACAGTCCATCAGGAAGAGCTGGTAATAGAATCTACATCTGTTGAGTATTGCTTCTCCACCTTAACTGTAAAACCATCTTTGCTGTATTAAGTTGCAAGATTCTTTCTAGGACCTGAGCTCCAATATGTTTGTATGAACCATGTGGCTGTGTGGAGCAATAAAATAAACGGTCCATTTAATTAGCTAAGATACATCATAGCAAATGTGTCTCATACATTGAGCGTTAAGTTGTTGGCAGTCATTCACTGCTAAAAAGTAAATATAACCTTCAGCAAGACAGTCTAGTTTATTCAAAGAAGTAGGCCACACTGCAGTTTTCTTCTCAGTGCAGATTTAGCGCACTTCATCCAGTGACTTCAGTGAGAGTTGCATCCATTTAACTGAGGGCCGAACTGGGTTTGTACAATATAGATGATGATATCACATCTGCTATTCTGCACATATCTGGAATGTGTTAGTTCACTCAGGAGGCTTATGCTGTGGCACTCAACAAAGGAATAAAAGAACTCAAACTTTCTTGCCTCCTTAGGATCCTCTGATGACCTTAATGGTTTTTCATAGCTACTGGTATCAATTTGTATCAATTTTAGTAATAGCTTTTGGGGAGAGGGGCACAAAGAAGGGTACACAAAGCAACATTTCTCGATCTTTTCTTTTTTTAAGACAAAACTTCTGTTTCAAGGCATGATTCCTTTTTTCCTTAAGTGGATAGTAGTAAGACACAAGCTGGTTTCTCATCTTCCAAGGTGGTGGTGTGGGTTAGACACTGAGTAAGAAAAGTGACAAAATGTTCATTTTTTCTGTATAGGTGAGTACTTGAACCATTTGACCTCAGTATTTTTTCATTAGTTTGTGGGTGGAATGAGATCAACATTTACAGATACAAGGCTAATCCTTCCAAGACTAATTCTTATAACTTCAGGTGAGATTTCTGCTTTGCAGCAATAACATGGTTTTGATCAGTCCCACTTTTATTTTACCTCTGGGCTAGACTATTGTAATTGTTTACCTGGTCTTACAGTCATCAGGGTAAAATAACTGCACATGCATGGTCCAGAATTCAGCTGCATACCTCTTCAGCATCACAGCCTAACAAGAACACATAATGCCAATCTCCACTCTACCACTTATGCTCACTAATGCTAAAAATGGAAACTTTTTTGGAACACTTGGTCAAACTTAGTCTTAATCTCTATTAAATGGATGGTATTGGGTTACAGTTTGGATATCGAGCACCCTTAATTGCTTTATCTGTCAAGCACTAAGTATCAGCTCTTCAGGGCAGGGACAATCTTGTGTGTGTATGTGCGCATGTTTGTACAGCACCTAGCACAGTGTTAAGCTGATCTATAACTGGGGTACTTAATTGCTATGGTAATAAAAAAAGTGATAAATTATGGAGAAACTTAACTCAAAGGTGAAGCAAGTGTGCATGGGACCAAGCTTTTTTGTGGGTTTGACCCAAGCAGATGGAATTCACTCCTGAATGTACACTCTTAAACACAATATTCACCACTTTTCTGTCTGCTTGAAGAATTGACTATTTAGATCTTGTTATCCTATGTGGCAACACCATAACATGTTACTTTTAGTTATGCTAATAAATTAAGATACGTTCAGCATACTTCTACCCTATTGTACTGTATGTCTGAACAGTTCTGTCTGTACCAGATTGTGTGTTCCCTGGTGCACAGGTACTGTTTCTTTAAAATATATTTTGATCCCAAAAAAACTTAGATATGCAAAGAATAATTTTAAAGAGTAATATTTTCTGTTGAAGACAGTGGCATAATCCAGCTGACTTCAGTGGTACAAAATCAGTCTCTACATGTTTGCTGATTTGGCCCCAATATCCTGATAACACTGTCTGTTTTCATTCATTAAGTAATGTCATTCCAGCTATTTAATGGATATTTCATAATGAGGAGTTAATACATTGTGTTAGAAACTTGCATGTCACTTTTACAAATAGTACAATATTTAATCAGAGCTAATTTGCACTTGTACCTTTTAGCTCTGGGTCTATATAGAAGAATGGATAAATACGTTGTCAAAAAGCTGTGCCCCTCTTTGAAAATACATTTCTATATTAGGAATTACCCATATTTTTCCCTGCCTGCTCCAGACATTTTTCTTGGGAAATTTACTGCTACTGACACAGTTCCTTTTCAATCAAAAGATATAGAATATAACGGGAATCTGTGCTTTTAATGTGAAGGGTTGCAGATTATCTAAAGCTGACACAACTCTCAGGAACCCCTAAACTAGAAGCACACACACTGTATGTGTCTTCATTTTTTCTTAGTTATCATACAAAATAAGGCCAGTAGATAATTTCACTCTACCTCGTGTGCGTTGCCAATAGCTACATTTGTTTCAAACAGAAAGCTAAATGGAAAATTTTGATAGTAGAGCATTATTTTGCTGGCTATGAAGTCAATGCTTTTATTTGTGATCTAATTCTCATTGGTGCTCTGTAATGTTTTCAGTAGCACAATATATTTTAAATTTTTTATTGATATTTTGAACAGAATTAACAGGAGGACAATTAATAAGTATTGCTACTCACATTCTTATTATATAAAACATGGTGATATGTCAAGATTTAAAAAACCAAAAGCTAAAATATCGGAGAAGTGATAAATGGGTAAAGGAAAAGAAAAAGGTGATAGGACAATAGGAGTGGAATGAGCATTCCTTCTTCTGTTGTCAACTGGACAGTGTAGAGGCCACCATACTGTTATGTGCCTTCATGATATTCTGTATTGAATCAAATCTAGTGTGTTATGGAGTATGATGATTGTGAAGGGCAGGTGTCCGTTAACACCATCCAGCCATCATGTTTTAAATCTTCTGGAGAATCTCTTCAGTCCTACATTCACTGGGTCAAAGTTAGAGATTATTCTTGAAGGGAAGTTGGTAGGGTAGAAGAATTTGGTTTTATCCCCCAAATAATTTTTAGGCCAACTTTCGCCAGTGAACTTTCCAGGGCTTGAAGCGCCACAACTAGGTTGTCCATTCATTCAACAGTTAGCTCCATCTCATCAGCAAAATCTACCTCTGTAAGGTTTTTATCATGAAGGCATATGCCTAAAATCCATTTACATAGTGTCTAGTCAAACACATCATCTATGATAGCACTGAAAATTTCTCAAGCACATCCTTGTTGAATACCTGACCTAATTGGAAGAAGGTGGTTCTTTTCCCATTTACAAGAAAGCAACTTGAGAAGTCATCATGTGAGAGAGAGAGAGAGAATATTCTACAGAGCTTATCAGGAAAGCCTGCAAGTTTCAAGATCAGCCCATCAATATCAAGTGATTCCCCATCAACGTAAGTCAAAGGCAGCCTTGATATTCACAAATGCAATGTGAATAGGGTGTCTCAATTCTTTTTCCTAGTCTTGATGAGGATGCACTGGGAAGATTTGCTCCATTGTGGAATGGCCAGGACTAATAAAATAGTTTGTTGCAGTCTTCTCTAGATCCTTAAAATATCAGCAGCGTAGGCCAACAAGACAGAAGCAAAAACTTTCCCCAGAACAGGTAGAAGGCTACTGTCACAATAGTTACAACAATCTCATTGCTGCCTTTACATTTGAAAGCCATAAAACAATGCCTTTTTGTCAATTGTTTTGAACTAGCTCTCTTCTCCAGATGATATTGGACAGCATCTGCAGCCATAAAAGAATTAACTGGTCCAGTGCTTTTCAACCACTTCACAGGAATTCCACAGATTCCTGATACCTTATTTTCCTTAAACTGCTTTACATATATGTAGATTTCATTGACAGTGAATTAACCCAGATCATATTACGCAGAATGGGCAAACTCCGCAGCAGCATTAATTTCTGGGCCAACTGGGCCAAAAGAAATTGGAGGTGCATTTGGCAGCAGACTGTATTATTCTTTCCAATATGCCATGCACTCTGCTTCTGTATTGATTAGTTGCCCAGAACTAGAATAGATTGCACTGAATGTGCTCACATGTTCATATAAGTATTTGACATTGTTCTGGGAAGAAGCTGTGGGGATAAAGTGAAATACAGATTCAAAATGTGCCAAGAGGAATATCTGAGAGACCCTGCCAAAACAGGAGTGGTGAACAGCATGTTAAACATGAAAGTGAGTAGAAAATCTGTTGAGGGGCACTGTGATGTGGAAGGGGGCTGTTTAAACCCCTCACTAGGACTAAATGGGTAAAAGAGCAGCTTTTGGCCCAGATGACCACACACAGTTGCATCTCCAGAGCATGTTCTGGATGGAGGTGGAACTTAAAAGGAAGCCAGACCACTCAGAGAAGGGCTGATGAGACAGGGAGAAGGCCTTGCCCTGGAAGCTCCTAAGAAGGGAGGCTGTGGAAGTACCTCTAGGTAAAGAAGACCTCACCTGCGAGGCCCAGATAGACAAAGGGATAGTTAATACCTTATCTTTGGTACATTTTACTACTGACTGAGAAGGTTGGACTATAGAGAGGGGGAGGCAAAATATGGCCCAGGGAGGGCAGCTGTAAGGCAGTCCTGGGTGATTGACCCCTGGTAGGCCTAACAGGGTCCTGGACCAAGGGCCCGAACTCCTCTATTGGTGCCCTTCTACATTAATGAGGAATTGCTTCCCGCCACCCCAATCTCTAAACAACGCTTCCATCACAGGCACAAGTTATCCTCATGCTTTTCTGGCTAGTGGCCTGCATAGTGGGGAAAAGATGTGTTTTCCAGTTGTTATCTCCAGTAATCTAAAGGAAAATTAGTCAGTGTAGCTATGGATAGGTTCCTGCTGTTTTACTCTTAAGATATTTTCAGTTAACTATTCATTTCAATTTTCAGTTTTAGTTTCTGTTAAGACACAAGCATTGTTAAACCAAAGAGAAGAGGTCAGTTTCTGATGCCAGATACGCATATATACTATTTGCACCTCTATGCTCTACTGGGGGCAAGAGATAACCGCCACAATATTCAAAATGTACTCACTGAAATTTGGCTTGACTATCCTCCAATCATGACAGGTGGGTGGCCAGGCCAAACATGAGTAGTGTTTTGAGGCCCTCCCAAATTCAGTGGTTTAGGGCCTATTCCTGAATGTTTTCTTCAAATGGATTTGAAGTATCTATCTAAATCAAATCTCGGCTTGTCCTTAAATAGATGGGATGAAGATATCTTCTAGATGTATCTGTGTTTGTTCAATGTATTCAAGAACAGCTTTTTATTGTTCTGCAAAGTAGAGATCACATTTATGGTGAATAACATGGATGTGTTTTGATTATCTGAAGTTTTAGCAACATTCATTGTCCTACTGCTTAGAACTTTTCAAGCCTTGACCTTGGCAGACCAGTTCAAGCAGTGTGCGTGTACGGTTCCACAACTTTTCACAGTTACTTTGCGAATTGTGATCCAAGGAAATGCAGGGTGCAGTACTATTCAGTGGCTTCAATGCTTCATAGCCAGGTAATTTTTTTTAAAAAAATGTTTCTTAGTTTAAACAACCTATTGCATACTCTATAATATTGCACACATTATATGGCGGATATGGTAGAGAAAATGAACTATGTTACTGGCAAAAATTAAAATGTTCAGTGCTTTTGTTCCCCCCAAAAGTATACTTTATTAGCTATCATTTTACTATATGTTCAACATAATTGTTCATGCTGCCTTGAAATAAAACTATTGTATCATTCTAAATAGATACTCTGTAGAAAAGTTAAAGTTGAGGGATAAAATTCATATAGGTCTTTTCAGAGAACTGAGCTAGTGCAGAACTCATAAGTATGATGGGCTAATCCAATTTTTAGGACCCCAATTGGCTTATGTGGTTATTTATTTATTCATTTATTTAACTTTTCCAGTCATTTTTTAACATTTAGCTGGCATTGACCATCCTCACACATTGTTTTAAATGGAATGTCTAAAAGCGCTATCTCTTCACACCATCCTTCTGTCAGTCATCTTTATATCCTACATTTAAAAGATATCTAGGAGTAGACCAGTGGAAGAAAATGGGTATTAATTTACATATATAATTTCAACTGCAGCTATCAAAGAGCTTTAGAAACATTACCTTTTTACTAATAGGGAAACTGATGCACAGAGTCAAAGAGGAGATTTATTGTATGTGCTATCTTATTACGAAACAGTGCTGAAATTTTCAATTTTTCTCTTCAGATATTTCCTGCTCCTTTAATTCTGTACAGAAGGAGTGTTTCCCATTAGTTTTTTAGAAGCATGGGAGAAATTATTTTTATAGTTGGAAAAAACCAAACAAACTTGCAATGCAAAAAATTAGTAGGGTTCCTAGCACTGTTTAGGAGGAAAATATCACATCCCCTCATTCAATACCCACTACTTCTTCCAAGAGGACTATAACTGAGGAGAGGGTAATTAGGGGAATTGCATAAATTATCCAAAATAATTCCTCTTGTTCCGCTAATAGGCCTTTTCTTTCATATAGGCATCTCTTAAATGATGGACAAATCTGCAGCTGGCAGAAATTGTAATAAATACACTGGATCAGTGAAGCCATGCTAACTTAAACATCTAAAGATATGTTCTCTCCCAAGTTCTTTGAGGCAGGGACTCTTAATAAAAGAGCTTGTAAAGTGCTGAACGATTTGCTAGAGCATAATAAATCTCTCAGAGAAATTTTCCAAAAATATTCTCATGACCCCCACATTGGATAAATATATAAAAATATCCTGTGGCCAAAATAAAGATTCTGTTGTTAGTTGTAGTAGCTAGTCACATTACTAATGGACTATAAAATAGCTGAGATACAAGATGGGTGAGGTAGTATCTTCTATTGGAACAATTTCTGTTGGTAAAAGAGGCTAGCTTTTGAGCTTAAACAGGTTTGGAGAGACCTGTGGAGCTTGAAAGCTTGTCTCTCTCCAACAGAAGTTGGTCCAAAAAAAGATATTCCCTCCCCCACCTAGTGTGGCATAGCCTGGCACCAGAATGGCTACAGCAACACTATACAATAGCAAATATTCAATATTGTGAAAGTTTCCAGTAGATGTTTGCAACTCAACATCTGTCCTGTATTTCTCTTTAGAGAAGGTGTATCCTGTTTTAAAATAATAATTTACTTGGATCTCAAATCTATTGTCACTAAATTTTAAATAAAATATCATGATGAAGGCTCTGACCAACATTTTTCTAACTTAAATGCCTAAAATTAGACACTTTAAATAGAAGTGTCTTGATAATTTTTTTTTCAAAGCACTCCCAGTTCCTCTGGATTTAATGGGATCCTGATTGCTCAATGAAAATCAGGCTCCTTACATGTAGGCACCCAGGATTTAAAATGTTGGTCTTAGGCTCTGACCTTGAAGTTCATGTGCAGTAGAACCTCAAAGTTCCAAACACCTTTGGAATGGAGATTACTTTATAACTGTGAAATGTTCATAACACTGAACAAAATGTTATGGCTGTTCCGTTATAAATTTTTGAAAGAACATTGGCTTAATACAGCTTTGAAACGTTACTATTCAGAAAAAAACGCTGCTTTCCCTTTATTTTAATAGCTTATTTAACACAGTACTTTACTCTGTATGGGGGGAAGGGGTATTTGGGGGGGGGGGGAGGTGGTCTCCGCTACTGCCTGATTCCACACTTCCAGTTTCAAATGAGGTATATGGTTGATGAGTTCATAACTCTGCTGTTCTACAATGCTTGTTTAAAGGAGAATTGCTTATGTAGCAGATTGTTATAATATGAAAGAGGAGGAAACAATAGTCTGTTGTAATCTCATGATTAATCCCAAGAACACTTTGAAAATAATACAGCTGTTAAAACCAGCACCCCATTCATGTAATGTATATGACAGCTATGATAACCATACAAAGTTGATGTGATTCTTTTATCTAAAGTATTTATTGTTATTCCATTGCCTGAAGAGAGTGGTTTAGTAAAAATAAATATGGATTCATGGCCCTGAACTGCGTCACAATGGAAAATTTGAAGCATATGTTTTCAAAAAGATCATGAGTTGAGAACCGCTTTTTCAACATTTAAATCTTTTATTTCCCACTCTATAGCAGAGCATACATGTGAGGGAGAAAAGGTCCATCTGTAACATTAGTTGATAAATAGGAGTATAAATAATATCACTATATTTTTGTATTCCATTTGCTTGCTTGCTTCTGCAGTATTCGAGCTCTGCATATTGTAGGAAAGCAAGCACCCAACTGATTCCAAACAAAGAGGTCCTGGCAGCTCCTCCTCCACATATCCTCTATAAAAGTCTACAACAATCTCATTTGCTCTCTGAGACTTCTACATAAACCAAACAAACCCACATTTTTCTTCTTCACATCCCTTTTTGGCACCATAGGAGCCAAGCATGGATAGTTTCTTTTCTTGAAAACTATTGGATAATTTGTTTCTCTGCAGAATTGATTTTCCCACACAAAGAAAATGCTATACTTTTATTTCATTATTATTTTAATTTTTAACTGAATTTGACTAACAGCTGAGAGTTTTGAAGAAGGCATGATGATGTAGACATGTCCTGCCGGCTTCCTCTACCCTGCTCTGCCTTATCCCCTTTATCTGCAGCTGTTCCAGTCCCTTCCAGATCTTGAGCACAGTTCACACCTAGTTCACAAGTCATGACATGTTGTGTGTCTTCAAGGCCAGATTTTTAAAGGTGTTTAGGCACCTAAAGATTCAGATAGTCATGTAGTGGGACTTTCAAAACTTCCTGGCACCTGACTTCCTCAGGCTCCTGGGTGCATTTGAAAATGTGGCCTAAGGGACTCTTTCTCTCTCTCTCTCCCCCCAAATATGTGTTAGGCTTTTCCCGAAGAACGTGGCATATGTCCATGAAAGGTCAGTCTTGATGTAACTTGCCACTACAAATGAGGGTTAAAAACAGATTGATGGAATATGCAGGGAAGGAAACATAGATGTGACAATATCACATGATTATTCCGTAAGTTATGAGTGAATCTTGAAGAGAGTGTCAAAACTTGGATTACTGGTGCAAAGGAGAACACACCAGGAAATCGGATCAGATGGGACAGAGACGGCTTTAGTAAGACCACACTGTTTCACATAGGATTTCAATCTAGGTCTTCAGATTGAAAAAGCTAGTGCATGCTTTTGGATCCATAGCCTCTTCCATCATCTGTGCCTACCCAGGAAATAGCAACTACTCCTCTTCAATTTGGACCTCAGCAATCATCCAATCTTTTGTCACCTCCAGGTTAGAATAATGTAACTGTTTAGGGCTAAGGCTTTTGAAGTCTGTCTGACCCAGTAGTTCCCAACCTGTGGCCTGGGGGCCAAAAGTGGCCTTAGGAGGCTTTCAAAGTGGTCTGTGACTCCCCTCCTGCTGGCTGCAGAAGAGAGCCACTGCCTAAGGACCTAGGCAGAGCACATTTGCATGAGGCTAAAGGACCAGTGCAGGCTCCTTCCTGCAGCCCAAGTGGATTGGAGATCAGTGCTCCCCACCCCTTGGCTGTAGCAGGGAGCATGGCACGGTCCTTACGCACTGGCGTCCATACTGGAGCCAGAGGAAGGGGAGCAGTGATCTTCCATCCCTCTGGCTGCAGAAGGGAGCCACTGCCTAGGGACCCAGGTGGAGCACCCAGGGCTACAGGAGGTGTGCTATTTCCCTGCTGCAACCTCCTTGCTGAATTTCTTCCATCTGGCTGCAGTGGGTGCCCTGCTGGCAGAGACTAGTGGCGCTTGAGGGTTGTAAGAATGATATTTGTGGCCCTCTAGCCAGAAAAGTTGAGAATCACTGATCTAGCCATTACAGATTACAGGACTGTCCCTTCCCTCAACTGCAAGACACTTGCAATAAAGGCCCTGTTCCAGTCTCTGCATTGGATTCCTCTTCATTTCTGGGTGGTATTTGAAGTGTGTGGGATCTTTCCAAGCTATGAATATCTTTTATCCTTGTATCTGAGAGCCTGCCAGTCACCCTGTGCCTGTCATTATTTAACATTGGCTGGCAGCTCCCTTAGTTCTCCAAGACTGGCAGTTAGGTTTTCTATGCCATGATGGGTTGTTAAGGGTCATATTTTTAAAGGGGGGAGGGGGGAGAGAGAGAGCTTCTATTACTGAGGTGTTCTCCCCTGTTGGTGTTCCTTCAGAGACAGAGTTTAACAAGCTTGTTTTTGTTCATTACAAATGATACACTTGCTACAACTTCTGTAGCCACAATATTTCCTTTAGTGTTGCCTATTGTGAATGGTTTTCAGTGAGCTTTAAGTAAGTAAGTGCCTAGATGCTACAGTGATAGACACCAAAGGTCAACCAGTAAAGATCCATATCATTCCCCAACAGCTGCTTTAATATAGAACTTTGCGCTCTAGCCTCTTCCCTTCCTTTTAGGTTGAGATCGTTGGAATGCTCATCGCCTAATATTCATTCAACTCCAAACAGAGCTTGGTATACATTTTTACCTATGTGGGCATAGGAAGAGGTAAAGTTACAGAAAACATTTTGAGAAGGAGTGTGGTGTTGGAATGGGAATTATCTTTCTTTTCTCCAGTTAGCCAAGTGGGAAAAGTATCAAGTTGATGGAGACCATCTTTAGCAGTTTAACAGTCAAGGGGTGGGAGACAACCTTCAGTGAAAAAATCCTGCTGGTGGGGGAGGAACCACAACCTTTTCTGAGGCCTCTGGGATTTTACTGCTCCATTTTATCTCATTCTCTTTGCTGCTCATGCATCTTATCTCTTTCAGAAGGGCAACTGGAAGAAAGAGAGACCAGCGTAAACTCATAGTCCAAAAAGGCACTTAAATATAGAGGCAGAAATCATTCAGTACTTCAGCTTTCCCTGAGGTTTTTCTGTCTTCTATTGGCCTGATTTTGTACATGTTCAGAAGAACATACATTTATATAACTGTATGGTATTAGTGTGTTGGACGTGGCTCCCTGGAATTGATTTGCCTGAAAGTCATTATATGAGTTTGTATTGTAGACTATATCAGATATTTTTATTTCAAAAGAAGCATTCACATGAATCTTTCCTCTACATCTTCCTCTAACTCCAACCCTCTGTTATTGCTCATGTGTGGCTTTAAACTAGAAGATTAATATTGAAAACTTGGGATTTTTTTTAGGGGAGGGTGGTACATATTTGAATTCATGCATGGCTTTTTTGTTTTTGCCAAACAACCAAGGCCATATATTGGTCACTTGACTCATAGACCATGCACAAGCTATTGACAGAAGCTCTTCATTTATTTTAGCAGGCAGGAAGACACAAGCAGATAACAGTAGCGGGGATGGTATTGTGTGGGAAGCTGGTGGCTGGCCGAAGGGTTGAACCCATCTATTTTCTGGGGTTCTGTGAGATGCAAGCTTTGCTGCTGCTTCTCCTGTTCCAATATCCATCCATGCTAACAGTAGCAATGGGAACTGTATGTGCCTAAACCTCATCTTATGGGTTTATATGGGGTAAAGGGACTTGTGCAGCTCCATTGTGTTCGTGTGAATTTTATCCTTTGTGGGGAAACAGACTTGAGATTTCCATCTTCAAACATCTGACAAAGTGAGATTTTCTCCCACAAAAGCTTATGCAATAAATAAATGTTAGTCTTTAAAAGTGCCACAAGACTCCCTGTTTGTTTAGACTTAAGATGAGTATCTTGTGTAGTACATACATTTGTTTCATTCTTTTCAAGGAAATAACCCACTCCTCAATTTCAAATCTTTTCCATCTACCTTGACACTATAGCAATATAACTTGGAGAGGGATTAATAAATAACCCCAATGTCCCTGCAGTGCTTCCCAGGCCAGAGCAATAATTTTGTTCTTGTGCTTATGCGAAGAGTATCGATATCTTACATATTTAAACAAGTGAATCTCTTTTTAACTAACAGAATCCCTTTTAAAGAGTTCTGCCATTATCTGCTAGCAGTTTCCTTGGTTAAAGCAACTAGGCCGAGTTATTTCTAGGGTTTACAATTTAGGGTAGGGAAGAATTTGCTTGAAGCATTGTCCAAATCTCCCCATTCACCATAGAAGCTTGGAATACTTGAGAATGGAATTTGGTGCATTTTGCCAATGTATCATTCCGAATAATATAGATTTAAATAAAGACTAAACACTGCTTCTACTGCCCCTGAGAGTCCTCATCTTCATTCAGTATCACAGCTAGCATAGCAATTGGAATGGCAGAGCTTGTGTGTGTCAACTTGCTTCCCAACTGCACACATCCTTGTGAGTAGACTGTGCCACTTGAACAGTTTAAACTTACCATGTGCACCTTTTTGGTATTAAAATGCTCTAGCAAAAACCCCATATTCTAAGAAATGTGAGGTGTCTGGAAGAAAAATCTTCCTCTAAATGAATGAATGAATGATTTGTCTGCCAGTAGGGTTTGCCAGTTTATTATATAGTGTGATTCAGCTATTACAAAACCAAAATGGAAGTTCACTTTCTTGGATGAATGAAAAAGTCAATTAGACTCTAGACTATTCAATGACAAGTTGTACTTTTTGGGAGCAAGGAAAAGGGGGTGTGCTATCAAAATAATTTGATAGAAAAGAAAAAAACCTTCAGTAAAGTATCGCATACCAATTTGACATTGTTGCTGTTCACCCCTCAGTAAATGACGGCAAACTGAAAAGATGTAATTTCTTTATCACAGCAGGCAACATCCACTAGAGAAATGATTTGAATGAAAACTTCTGTACCCTATTAGTAACTTAGAGCTTGGGTGTGTTACTGTATCCCACACACCATCCATAAGTAAGTGTAATACAATAGGATGTTTTAAAAGGTAAGATTGTTTCTCCTTTGATAAGAGTTCACAGGCAAAGGCAGAAGAGAGTAGCTCAGGATGTAGATAAGTTGTGGCTGGACCCTCTGGACTGTATTAAGCGAAACTGTGTATATCTAACTTGTAATCAGAAGGATCTGTAGCTTTTGTTAAAAAACTGAGTAGTTGTATTTTGCTTCTTTTCAAACCTTTAATGCAAGATGTATTGAAACACTAAGGAACTATTTCATGACCAGTCATCTTTGCATTGAGTGTTGATTGAGTTGTAGACCATCTGTATCAGTGAATATGTATATGTATATGTATATGTATGTATATATATATATATATATATATATATATATATATATATATATATATATATATATATATATATAATTATTATGCTTCTAAATTCCTAAGAATTCTGTCGTTGTCACCCCTTTTATTCTCAGCATTGCAGCAGCCTGAAAGCACAGTAGATATTAGGACATCTATAGTACCGGAAGACTTTGTTATGCGATAAACTTAGCTAGTAGGTGGTGTCATCATTAATAAGCCCTGACCAAAAGTTAACCCTGAACAGAGCTGGTACCATCAATTTTGATCAAGGTCGTAACTTGCTCCCACCAAATAGCAGAAATAACTTGTAGGCGCTATAAAATAACAAGGTAAGACCAGGGTAAAGGAATGTTGTAAACAAGTGTGGAAAATAACCAGGTGTGCATGCCATTTACCCACTTAGCAAGTCAAAGTTTATAAAAGCTAATGGTGAACGCCCCCCCTTAGTTGGAACTTCGTCGTTGGGGCAACTGCTGTGTGTGCCGCCACGAGTCATCGCTCCCCATGCTCTGTGCCCACAGTCGTTTAGCTGGGGTTCCCGTCTGCTGAAGGGGCATAAGCATTGGCTCTTTCCTATTTCTTTTCTCTCTTGTCTGTATTTTAATAAAACGGTTTGTTTTTACTCTTTCGCCTTGCCTCCCGGCGTTGTGCCTACCGAACCTATCAAACCTTAGGGCCCAAGCTACTCTGTGTAGTTGGCACCTTCCTGTAACAACATCTTTTCTCAGGGAAATCCAACTTTTTTCCTTTTGGATTACTCTTTTCTTTCATCTAAAATGAGTCATATGTGTTGACAAGTTTGCAGTAGAAAATGGAAAGCCTGGCACTTCAGTATGGTATCTAACTGCGGTGATCCAAAACAATAATTGATATTGTTTGTATTTCTTTGCAACTTCATTTCCTATGTAAGCATTCTGTTGTGTTCATAGGATAGCATTAAAAGCATGATATTGCTAAAGAGAAGCCATTCTACCTAAACTGTAAATGATGTTAAAAAATGGTTAATTCAACTGAAATAAAAAGTTGATATTTTTTAAGTAGCTGTTACTCCTGAAGCAGGCTAGAGCAGTGATCAAGTATGTGTGGGTGGTTGGGTAGCTGGGAGCTCAAACACTATAGAGCAGTGGTTCTCAACCTTCCTAATGCCGCGACCCTTTAATACAGTTCCTCATGTTGTGGTGACCCCCAACCATAAAATTATTTTCGTTGCTACTTCATAACTGTGTTTTCTGATGGTCTTAGGCGACCCCTGTGAAAGGGTCGTTCGACCCACAGGTTGAGAACCGCTGCTATAGAGGCAAGCCGAGGCAGGGGTGGAACTACTTGCAAGGGTCAGTAGCTGGGATATACAATCCAAAGCATCGGGTCAGTGGATTAGGGAGATGAGGGCAAGGCAAGGTTGGGTGAGGTAGCAGGCTGACAAGGGAGGGCCAAGAGACGCAGAGTCAGGCAAGACATCAGAGTAGCAAGGTAAGCTTATTCAAAGGTAGCAAGGCAAGGATACCAGCAGGGAATGGCCTGTTGTTGAGACAGCTGCTGCTTCATGTTGGGGACATTTATATTGTCCACGTACTCAATGAGAATGTAGTCTGTCCAGCCAATCAGGGCCCTGGAATGTTGCTGCTGAGAGGTGCTGACCTTCAGCACTAAGGCTGGTGGTCAGGAGTAATAGCTCAGCGTACCATCATGGGGCATGTAGGGATTGGTGGACCAGGGTTCAATATTAGGGTCCTTCTGACAGTATGCAGCCAGTTAAACATATGTTATGTATTAAAGCCCTCATTAGCTATGCTATTGAGGTCAAGTACTGTATATCCTTTTTCATCTGTGTCTCTTACTAAAGCTGTTGATTGGAAGAAGAGACTTTAAGCAGAGCTCAGCACAATGAATCTTAGCAAAAATTCATATGTATTTTTCTAGATATTTATTTTGCCTTGACCATTTTCTTACCACCTGAATTTGTTGTTTCCACTCGACTGATGCCCCCAGGTAGTTAGCATTTCTATTACTCATAAATATGCTTCAATCTCCATTGAAAAGATTGTTTGAGCCAAAGGGAAACAATGTAGGTGCTTTTACTGATTTATGCTGTGCCTTAACATCCTGGACACACACCTAAATTACCCCCTTTTTAACCCACATCTTCTAAAATAAACTGTCCTTTATTTCCCCTTCCTCTCCCCACTCCTTCCATGCACACTCTTTTAGGGGTACCTGTGTTAGTTATAGGGGACTTCAGAAAATGGAAGGCAATGATTTCTGGAGCAGGGGACAACTGAATTAATCGGCCCTTTGTGCGCACTACTAGGACTCTCTGGGACATTGGGACGTGTATAGTTAGTATTAGAGTAGTTGTGAAGAAGTTCTGCCTCCTTGTTTCTACCACACTCCTTTGTGTGATGCAGCTGGCTCCCTTGATGGCTTACCAGATCTGTTGGCTGAGGTATGGGAGAGTGTAGCCAGAGATCTGCCCATGTGGGGCTATGGTATGCCCTTGATGGAGCAGGAAGTCCTACATTTTATTTTTAATTAAATTAAAATAAAAAAGCTTTTTGTTTTTGTTTTATTTTACCATATAAAGCTAATTTTTATCATAATAAATAGAGTATATCACTAACTAAAGAGAAATGTACATATTTATACCTGGCCTATATTCTGGGGGCAGCATCATGAATTAACATTTTCTGCCATAACATGCCTTATCTAGGCTTTTTCCCCTATCTGAATGATTGTCTCATCAGAGGCAGGTCCAGGGAACAGGTCCAGAGCCGTGTTCAGCTCGCGTATTATATGTGCAGTCACTGGGCCTCCTAATAAATGAAGAAAAATCCAAACTAAGCCCAATTCAGAAAATAGAATTCATAGGGGGTGGTTCTGGACTCAGCCTAGGCCCTAGCGTTCCTCACTCAGGCCTGTTTTGAGGTGATTTCAGACATTATTGCCAATCTGCAGTGATTTCCTACCATGACGGTCAGGCACTGCTTACAGCTGCTGGGCACGTAGCAGCCTTCACCCACCTGGAAAGGCTTGCCCACCTGAACCTCAAGCCTCTACAAGCCTGGCTGGCATCTGTATACCACCTTCAAGGACACTCATTAGAAAAGGTGGTATCAGTTCCACCAGGGGTCCTGTCAACATTATGATGGTGGCAGAGACCCCAATCTTTCCTGAGAGGAATCTCTTTCAAGGAGGTAACTCCCTCAATTACCTGGAATCCAATGCCTTCAACATGGATTGTGGGGCCCACATCAGTATCAATCTGGTCACCCAAGGGCAATGGACAGGGAGGAAATGAACCTCCATATCAATGGAAAGGAGCTGAGGGCCATATGCATTGCCTGCAAGGTCTTCCTTTGTCTCCTAGAGGGGAAGGTGATACAAGTCCTGACAGACAATACAGCAACTATGTACTGTATAAACTGTCAGGGAGGAGCACAATTTTCACATAGTTGCTTCTCACCTGCCCGGAGTGAGGAGTGATGAGAACACCTCAGCATACATTTCTTACTGCAGTACAAGTGGTCACTGCACCCAGACATGATTCATTTGATTTTCCACAGGTGGATTCATTCCCATGTGGACCTCTTTGCAGTCAATGGAACCACAAATGTCCACTTTACTGCTCTCTTCAGGGACACAGGAGGGGCTCCCTATCAGATGCTTTTGTGCTGAAGTGGTTGGGACCCCTCATACGCTTTCCCACCAGTGCCCCACTCTAAAATCAAGAGGGACAAGAAGGACGTCATTTTGATCACCCCAGTTTGGCCACATCAGCACTGTACAGTTTGCTGTGCAATCTCTCAATGGCGCCACGATGGGAGCTGCCAAGGAGACAGGATCTCTTGACCCAAGACCATGGCTGGCTGCTGCACCCAAACCTGGGGTCCCCGCACCTGATGGCTTGGAAAGGATATGGCTGAACGCAGAGAAGAGAGCCTGTCTGGCCCAGATCCAACACATTCTGCTGGGCAGCAGAAAACCTTCCACACAGGTCATATATCGGGCCAAGTGGAAAGAGTTTATGATTTGGGTCCAGGCCCAGGGCATTGCTCTGGAATCCTCGCTCATACAAGAAGTCCTGGAGTACCTAATGCAACTTAAGCTACAGACCTAACCCTAGCATCACTAAAGGTGCATCTGGCAGCCATCTTGGCCTTCCATCACCCCTTGGGTGAAGTATCCATTTTCTCCTGTCCAGTGACCTCCAGGTTCCTGAAGGGAGTGGAGAGGGTCTACCCACATGTTTGCAACCCAGTGCCCCAGTGGGACCTTAACCTAATCCTTGCTAGATTGATTGGACCACCATTTGAACCTCTGGCCAGGAGGTGCTGACATTAGCCCTACAGGATATGCTAAGGGCAAAAAAGCTCATGGAGGCACATGCACACCTGAGTGAGAATGGATATCTCAAAGAACTGTAATTACTGGTTAAGTAACTGCTCTTTTTTAACTTGCGTGATCATATATTGATTCATAAGAATGTGCAAAAGCCTCCTCTTTTTATATATATATATTATATAAACAATCCCCACACACAACCTGTTTCACATTCCAATATCATATATCACTTTTTAAGACATCTCCTTTCCCTATTATTGGTTCCTCTATTTAAAGTTAGGGGCCAGTCCTGAAACTGAGATCAGGTTCTTAACTAGCTGGATGCGGGAAGGGAGGAGTTTGATACAGAATTTTGTTGTATATATTTACAGCCCATGGGCTTTATTTAGCTCAGTATGAAATGTTGGATCTATTAGTTTACAGCACATACTATGTCACCTTTTCATTTACTTCAGACAGTTCTTTATCTTCCTTCCTTTCTCCCATAGCAATGGTTCTTAGGAATAACAATCAAAGGCTACTTGACCCAGCCTCATTCAACTCCATTTAATTCTGCTTGTGAACATTCAGACAAATTTTTCACAGTTAATGTCACATTAGAAAACCCAGCTACCTTCTAGTATTTTTTCATTATCCACAGGTGTCATGCAGAATGGATGCTTGAGCTGACCCACTCAACATCTTAAAAATTGCTAAACCCTTATATGGCCACTATAAATCCTCTTCATTTTTTTTTTTTTTAAAAAGCGCATTTTAAATGTTAAATTAGAAATGAGCCACTAAAGATAAAATCTAAAGAGAATAGTTTGTCAATTATGAATGCATTATAGGTGCATGCTACTGTGTTAGAAATAGAGTAATTTCAGATGCAATAGGATCTATAAAGATATAACACAATTACCATTGTCAAGGCACATTCTAAAGCAGTTTGTTTATTTTAGACTTGCGTGAGTCATCCTTATTCTTGTACAAAAGACAAGATAAAGGCAGAGCAGCTTTCTTGCTTTGGCCACTAATAAAAATAAATGCAATCCCTCAAAATGCCTGTCTGCTAGATAATTCTTCATTGTCTCTTTTAAACATATTTCATGTTCTATGACAGTGGAAAGATATAAATGAGTAACCATGGTTTACAGATGAGGCTAAAATAATATCAGGAGGATTTTTGGTCAGTAAATGGCATCTATATCAGAAATAGTTCTAAAACTATATAAGGTTCAATGAGGGGGTTTTTAGTAGCTGTCATCATACAGTTTTAAATCATAGCCCGGAACCAGGTTAGATCTCCTGCAAGCCTCCAGATGGAGTGCAGTTATGTCAAACAAAATCCATCTTCTTTTCTTGTGAAGTTAAGTGGTAACCCTGAGGTGAGACAAAAATAAATCCAGTTTTGTATGCTTTGGGTTAGGTGTTCTCTCATAACCTAGTGGCCAGCAATATGAGTGCTAGACAGTGAGGTAACTCAAAGCTGCTTCAGTGGCAGACTGCCTACTGTTTATAAATGAGAGTAAGTGAATGTGCCTTTTTAAACAGGTGATACTTGTTCTAAAAAATTAAGGTAGCATGAAGAGCAAAAGTAAAAAATAGTCTAAGTTGGGCATGTTTTCTCCAGGCCACATTAGGTAACACTGCTCCAGTCAGAAAGCTTAATAGGTGAACCATTCATCCTGGGGTTTGTGGTGATCTGATCATGAGCATGAATTGAACCACGGTAAAATTTAAACTGAAACTGCTAAGAACATAAAGACTAGGGAAAGTGTGGACCCTCTACTTAATGGGGAAAGAACACTAATCCAAGAGTGTGTGAAGAAGGCTGAAGTACGTAATGCCTAGTTTGCTTCAGACTTCACTAATTTTAATTGTGAGCAAATACTTGTCAAAATTAATTTTGACAACAAAAAGGAACACAGGCCAAAACAGGGAAAGATCAGGTTGAAGAATATTTAGATCAGTCAGATAAATTTAAGTTAGCAGAGCAGATGAAATTCACCCTAGGATACTTAAGTACCTAGCTAAAACAATCTCAGCGCTATTAGAGATTCACTGTGAGAAATAGCAGAGGATGAATGAGGTCCCAGAGGACTGGAGAAAGGCAAACATGGTACCTATCTTCAAAAAGAGGAACAAAGAGGGACCAGGGAAATATAAACCAGTCTGCCTAACTTCGATACTGGAACAGATTATTAAGCAATCATTGTGTAAACACCCAAAGGATAACATGGTTATAAGTAATGGCCACTGAGGGTCTGTCGCTATTTAATATTTTCATCGGTGACTTGGATAATGGAGTGGTTGGTTATTTAGTCCCCCTATTATATTTCTGGAGTTTAGGGCAGCGACGAAGCTCTTCACTCCTATTTGTTTCTGTTAAGTCATTTGATGATTCCCCAGCTGTGCCCTAGATTTTTCAGTTCAGCTTCCACAGCTCTTGATCATAGTGTTTTTGGGTGGCCTTGTTTTCTCTTGCTTTCAGGTGTCCATCTTATTACTATTCTGGTGATCGAATCGACTTCCATCTGAAACACATGGCCAATGCTTTCTGGTAATGATGACACTTGTATCTTCTTGGCCACACTGTATGAACAGATCTTGATTTGAGATTGTTCAGGGCCAAAAGATACAGAAGATTTTTCTCAGGCAGGTTGTATGAAATGAAGACAACTTGGCCATGTCATACTTTGCCCTTCCCCAGCACTCTGCATATTAAAGTAGTGTTGAAAGTATATAACTCTGATTAATCTTAAATTTAGTTTTGATATTATGTTTTAATGATTTCCAAACTATACTTAAGCTCCTAAAGGTGTTCCTGGCTTTACTGATTCTGTTTTTAATGTATGGATTGGAGTCTATGTTTATAAAATTTGCAGATGACACCAAACTGAGAATGGTGGCAAGCATTTTGGAGGACAGGATTCGAATTCAGAATGACCTTGACAAATTTAATAATTGGTCTGAAATTAACAAGATGAGTTCAATAAAGACAAGTGCCAGAAAAAAAAAATCAAATCTACAACTACAGAATAAGGAATAACTAGTTAGGTGGTATTATTACTGAAAAGGGTCTGGGGATTAGATTGGATCACAAAGTGAACATGAGTCAACAAAGTGAATATGCAAAGATCAGGGCAAGCTGCAAAAAGGAAAGCAGATTCTCCCAAAGTTGGTGGATTACCTGGAGCTAAACTCCCAAATCAGTCACACACAATGCTTCTGATAACCGACATTGGATATCAAAAAGTCACCACAAAATATACTCGGCCCCCTTTACTGCATTTCAGCCACTGGTCCCCAATACAGCCACTGGGTCTGGTAAAGAGAGAAATTGCTTAAAACTCCAAGCTCTTTACCCAGAATGGTTTCTCCTGACCCCAAAGGGTCAGCCACGTTACACAGAACAGTACAGGTTTGGATCTTACCCACAATACCACGCTGCCAGCCAATCCTCTAGTAACTAAAACTAAAGGTGTATTGTACAAGGAAAGAAACAAACTGAGAGTACTGTTAAAAGGATAAAGTAATCACATACATACAAATGATTTGAAAGTCCAATATATCAGGTTTCCAGTAGAATTTGAAGTTGGCAGATCTTAGGCACACATCCAGTACCTGGATGGGTTTAAGTCCTTGTTTCATAGCATCAGTTGTTAGAAATCCAGTTCAAAGGAATAAAGACCAAATAGTTCAAGTGTAGAGTTTGCTTTAATTCTCCCATGAGAATTAGCAGGGTGATTCCAAGCCGGTGCTGGCTGGGATCTCAATCCTGCGGCCCAAACTTTCCTTGAGAAGTTTGAACAGATGTGAGACAAAGGGATTATGCTCCCAACTTCCTTTTATAGCTGTAGCAAGGTGGGCATTTGCAGGTTATTTCTTCATGTGGGCTTTGGAGAATATTAATGTATATTGTCCTTTGAAGTAAAACCTTTATCTCTTGGGCGCCACAGGTAATTAGCTGCATTAGCACCATTAATACACATTGGTATATCAAAGCTCCATCTAGATGTTAATGTTCCCTTTTACCTCTTCTAATAGAACAATAGTAACAGATAGGGAAGCAGTTCATTTACCTGGCTAACCTCTCACAATATACATGTAAACATAATCAAGTAACTACTAAAACACACATGCATATTAAAGCCCTGGCCTACTTGTAACAATACCATTGTGGTTTTCCTACCATATATTTTTAAAAGTTAGATTTGGGTCATGTATTTTACAAGATGGCTTGGCCTTTCCAGGCTTAGCATGACATTACGTTTATCCTTGGGAAAAGAAGTCTGAAGGAGGAACCTGATAATGTTCTTCAGATATTTTAGCGGCTGTTATAAACAAGTTGGTGATCAATTATTCTCCATGTCAGCTGAAGGGAGGAGGAGAAGTAATTGGCTTAATCTGTAGCAAGGAATATTTTGGTTAAGCATTAGGAAAATTTTTCTAATTGTACGGGCATGTAAGTGCTGAAATGGGCTTCCAAGAGATGTTGTGGAATCCCTATAATTGGAGATTTTCAAGAATCCAGTAGACAAACACTCTGTCAGGAATAGTATAGGTATACTTGGTTCTACATCAAAACACGGAGATGAACTCCGTCCTCTTGAAGTCTTTTCCAGCCCTCCATTTCAATGATCCTGTGATAATATATGTTTCCTAATGCTGCATTGAAGTGAAATGTTAGTGAGCTTAGCTCTTGTTTTTCAAAGGGAGGAGATTAATCTACATCTTTGCAACTTGAGGGATCCTTCTGATTTTTTTATACTTCAAACTCATGCTTGAGAACATTGTTTCTTTTATGAGCCCTCAGTTATGCTCCTATATCAGCTACTGGTTTAACTGCTTAGCATCATGGGGCCAGGTCTACACAACAGATATATCTGTATAACTATATTGCTCATGGGTGTGAAAAATATGCACCTCTGAGCAATGTGGTTATACTGACCTAACTCCAGTGTAAGCAAAGCTGTGTCAGTGGGAGAACATCTCATGCCAACATCACTACTGTCTCTCGGAGAGGTAGATTAGCTGCACCAATAGAAGAAGTTCTCCTGTTGGCATAGGTGTGTCTTCACTATAGTGCTACAGCAGAGCATCTGCACAAGTGTAGCATCGTATGTGAAAACAAGTCCTGAGATGCTCTCTCACGTAATCATATGGACCCAATTCTGATCTCACTTGTACCAGTAAATCAGGAGCAATTCTACTAAAATGACATCCATCTCTCGTTTTAGGACTCCCAGCCCTAGAAGAAGAGGCCAGAATTTAGGATGTCCATCAGGTTAGGCATACTGGTTCTCTGAGTGAGAATTCACAGGTTATGCATTTTTGTTGTAGAACAAAACACACAGATCTGGCAGAGCATCCCCCACCAAAATACAGCAACATTTCATTTGAATAAATTTTGTAACTAAAAATACAAAAAGTTGTGATCCAAGCTTGAGGAGCCTAATGCTATAAATAAGATCAGAAAGAGAGATCAGCTACTGCATGAGATCTCCAACCTCTTTAAGAAATAAGAGGTTTTCCCTCGTGTTTTGGACATTATGGCCAAAATATCTTAAGTTGTTCTCAAGCATTTTGCTAAGGTGCCCTATTAATTCATTTTGTCGTCTTGGGGGATCAATCATGATCTAGATACTGTTGCTTACTTGCAAGGAACTGTTAGGTAAGGCTGCCATTTATAGTGAGTGGATCCTCCAGCCACTGCTTCCCCTCCCCCCCGTCTCCTTGCTCTCTTTCTCCAAGCCCTACCCTCTCCTGCAGCCTCAACCTGTTTATACCATTGCTGGCTCTGGCTGCTTTCTTCACACTGCCCAGATAGCAGCAGCAGCAGCCTGTCCCCACTGTGTGCGCCTTGGAGGTGTTTCCTTTGTGCTGCTGCTTGACTCCCACTCCCCACACTGCCAGATGGGATGTGAAAGGGGGCGGTAGTGGGGTGGTGAGTAGGAGGACACCTGTCCCAAATTGTTCCAAAATGCAGAGTTCAGTCCCAGTCATGGGCTGAATGACTCCAGGACTGCATTTGTCCTGGATTCCCTGTGGTGCTTTGCTCCTGCCTGAGGTTCAGGGACAGCACTAACCTCTTCCCTGTGTTGAGGGCTGAGGTAGGACTTAGCCCCCTCAGCCCCACCACCCAATAAGGCCATGCCCTGCTCCTCTTCCTCTCTGGGTTATGGGGAGGTAGGCTGAGGGCTGCTTTTGGGCACCCCAGCCTCCCAGGGCAGGTGGAGAGTCTGGGGCTCCCTATAGCAGTCCAGGCTCCTTGGGCAGGTCTTATCATTGCCTAACCAATGCACGGCCTCAGCAAAAGAGGACAAATAGTGGGTGGGAATTCTGTGGAACAGGGTGGAGGCTCAGGAGGGAAGAAGAGGAACAGAGAGCTTTTGTCTGGCTTTTGCCTTTTGAAAAAGTGATTATCGTAGTGGTGGGAGTGGCGATAAGTACAGCATGCATGAGCCATGTAGACCCTTTCTGCATCCCTCTGAGAAACTCTGTCTTAACTGCCATGTGCAATCACCAAATGGTGCAGCTGCAGTTTCAGGCTGAGCTTGAGGCACAGTGAGTTCCAATGTACTTAATGTTAACAAGGATGTTATGTAGTTAAGTCTGTTATGGGGGGGTAGATGTGTAATAAGCACCTAGCAAGGAGGCACTGCTCCACTTCTCTAGAATTGATTTACTTAATTCTAAGAAATGTTGGAAACATTTTACATCCAAAAAAGTTACAAGAAGATAAATTTGATATCAGGTTGGAGAAGGCTAAATAGACTTTCCTAGGTCATTGATCTATAGGCAGTAAAATGGAATATTTATTTCTAGATTATAGTTTTCTTCCATGGACACACATTTCATAGATACCTATGTGTCAAAATCTTAATTTTTGGAGGCTTTCACTCTTGTTTACTCCATAGGCAGGGCAAGTTTCAGAGGATTATTATTTTATTTTATTATTTGCTGATTTCTCTTTGCATATTACTGCTGGTTAGTAACATGCATTATCTTTGTTCCATTTGATTAGACTGTGTCACTCCAAAAATCAAGTTAACCAAGATAGAAACAAAATTAACCAGAATAAAAAAAAGTTAAATACTGCTATCCTGTACAATGCTCTTTTATTTCTTGTTCAGTGTAGGCTATACAAGATACATTTGATGAATTTGTAACTCAGCAAAATTTATTTCAATTTCAGTTTATTGGTTGCATAGACATCCATAGTAGTCCCAGGCACCAAGCTAAAGGTCTTGCTGCTTATTGCTATATTGTTTGTCTGTATTTTTGGGTTTTCTTTAAGTTGCCCTGTTTAAAATTATCCAAAGTTTGTTTTAAGGTATGAATTGAAAGCCTTGTATTTTTGTTACAGTAAAAAGTGAATCCATAAAATAAGCCTGATGTTTTAAAAAGGTATTTCTCATTCCTATGTGACAAACTGAGTATATGTCCACTTAACAAATCTGATTCTGCCATCCTCTCTCCCACTCCACGGCATGAATCCACTGAAATCAGTGAGCTATTGGTCAAGCTAAGGTACTATTTAACATGAATAAAAATTACAGATTCAGGCTCTCTCTGGATAAAAGAGTGGATGACATGACAACCAATTGGAATTTAAGGGCAAATTATCTGAACCTCTTTTAGGAGAAAAATATCACTTTATGGCTATATATACTCCTGAATACTGAATCACTGCCTTCTAGTTCATGTTTAGCTTAATACTAACTTCTCAGCAGTGAGTACAAGAATGAATATGGAGCTGCATATATATTACATGTGATAGTTTATTGCATTCAAAACAATGCTTGCTGCTTTGCATGCCAGAACACAAGCGGCACATCCATTCAGTTAAACAAAAATCTACCCAGAATGTCTCCCTGTGGCAATATTAGTTTGTCTCAAGCCCCCAAATCACAATTAAAGATTTTGTTTTTATGTTTTAAATACAAATTGCAGATATACCTCGCATCCTCAGCAACTATGAAACCTGAAAAACCTTCAAGCTTCTTGATTTCATTGCTGGCAGGAGAAAGATCTGTTGCTGGGGAAATGGAAGTGTGGGAGGAGTGGAAGGGAGAATGAACTATTCGTAGAGAGGAGAGGTGGTATCTGTGTCGTAGTTAGGGATTAGGAGGCAGTACAAAGACTATTTGGAGTTTTGGCATCTTCAAAATAGAGACAATATAAATGCATCTCTCTAAACTGTAGAATAATTTGTTTATGCAAGAGTCAGGAGTAAGGTGTCCCTCTGCAAAATAAAGATTTTTGACATAATTGGCTGAGTGAAACAAGGCCTTCCACTCAGATTTCTCTGATTGTCTAAGGGTCTGTGACATGATAGCTTTTGAACACTGCATCCAATTACAAACATTCAGAGAATTTTTAGAGCATTATTGGACAAAACCCTGTTGATTTTTGATGAAAATCAGAATAGTTGAAGGGTGAATTGGGGCCACTCAGAGCCCCTGACATCTGAATATCAATTCTGTCCATGACTAATCTTTTACAGATCAAAGAACGAGTTGAGTGCTGCCATTAATAACTCCCAGGTCCCAGCATAACACCCACCATATACATATAGGTTCTATCCATTGTTCCAACAAAGGTCTTCAGATGTTGACAGCCTGAACGATTTACCCCCTGATCAAAAGAAATAAAGGAAATGTTGTGGGGAAAGGAGGGAATGAAGAGGAAAGCACACAGAGCTCCTGAGTGTGGGGGGGTAGGAGGGAGTTTAGAAGGGAAGACTAGATGGACACATGCCCTATGTCTACACTTGCTAAAATTAGTTCGAATTAGTTTGAACTAATTAATTCAAACTAATTTTAGTTAGTTCGAAGTAGCTTAATTCGAACTAGAAAAAGTTAGTTTGAACTAAGCAAGTGCCATTCATGGCACTTGCTTAGTTCGAATTAGCGATCCCCGTTCATTTCAATGGCCGGTTAGTTCGAACTAAGAAATTAGTTCGAATTAACATGGACACATTGGTTAATTCGAACTAGTTAATTCAAATTAACCCTTTAGTTCAAATACCTAATTCAAATTAACTAAAGCCTAGTGTAGCCATGGCTTTAGTTAGTTCGAATTAAGCCTCCTTAATTCGAACTAACTTGCCAGTGTAGACATAGCCATGGAGCCTTTGGCTTATAGCGAAGGAGTAGATGGGGGAGGAGGGGGGGAAGGACACAGAGTCTCTGATGTGGTGGGAAGAATGGTAGGGCACACAAAAACGATGGTATGAGGCAGAGGACAGGGGCTTCAGGGAGTCCCTAAAAGGGAGGTGAGGCAAGATGAGAGGATGGAACACAGGAAACTTGAGAGGGGCAGGACTAGAGGAATGCAAGGAGCCTGTTGTGTGTTTGGCCTACAGAAGCCACAAAGTATGTGATTGTTCGGTTATTCAGGATTCACAAAAAATCAGTTGTGCAATGAAATAATTGTTTAGTTTCTCTAAGAGGTTAAAGGCATATATTCCAAGAGAGAATGGAAAAATCCCATGTACTGCTACAGGCTGGGGATCGATTGGCTAGGCAGCAGCACTGTAGAAAAGGACCTGGGGATTATGGTGGATGGGAAGCTGGTTATGTGTGCTCTGTTGCCAAAAAGGCCAATGGCATATTGGGCTGCATCAGCAGGAGTCTTGCCAGCAGATCGAGGGATGTGATAATTCCCCGCTATTCGGCACTGGTGAAGCCACATTTGGAATACTGTGTCCAGTTTTGGGCTCCGCTCTACAGGAAGGATGTGGACAAATTAGAAAGAGTCCAGCAGAGGACAACAAAAATGATTAGGGGGCTGGGGCACATGACTTATGAGGAGAGACTGAAGGAACTAGGTTTATTTAGTCTACAGAAGAGAAGACTGAGGGGGAATTTGATAGCAACCTTCAACTACTTGAAGGGGTGCTCCAAAGAGGAGGGTGCTAGGCTGTTCTCAGTAGTAACAAGGACAGAACAAGGAGCAATGGTTTCAAGTTGCAGCTGCGGGGGCTGAGGTTTGATATTAGGAAAAGCTTTCTCACTAGGAGGGTGGTGAAGCATTGGAATGGGTTACCTAGGGAGGTGGTGGAATCTCCATCTTTGGAAACATTTAAGGTTCGGTTAGACAAAACCCTGGCTGGGATGATCTAGTGGGAGTGGTCCTGCTTTTAGCAGGGGGTTGGACTAGATGACCTCATAAGGTCCCTTCCAACCCTAAGATTCTATTATTCTAACCTAGTTGCTCTCCCACCTGTAACCCTGGGGTCTGTGACACTGGCTCTCCCCCAATGGCCAAAGAAGCTGCCTGTCCCCGCACCCCCATGATTCCAGGGACAGAGAAGCATGCCCTCCCCACCTTGGCTCAGGAGGAATTCTGTGTCCCCACCTATTGGGGGAGCCCATGGCCCTGTCTACCTACCCCCCACTCTCACCTTGTACACACCCCTGGAAGGGAAGGAATCAAAATAAACAGACTAGTTCTCTGAGAGCATCTAATCATTTCTTCTTTCTGTATGGGAAGAATAGCATTATAATGTTCCACAGATGTGTTGAAGTATTGTTAATTTGCATTAATAGAATGGTAGAAAGCAGTTGCTTGTTTACACAACATACTCATGGATTGGGAGGTCAAAGCACCTTCTGGCGCACACAGCTATGGAAAAAGTGCTCAAATTTGAAGAAAGTCAGTGTATGGCCCAGCTTTTTCATCCTTTTAACTGACAGCTGTGAGAATGGAGTTCCGACAAACATGCTTACGTAGCGTTCCCAAATTCAAGTGGTGTGGAAGGTGCTTTTTCTAGAAGAGGTTAGGAATTCTTCAAAGTTTTGGAGATAGTTAAAGCCAGCCTTTTGAACAGAATGTGGGATGTCATATATGATCTGTTTGAGGTTCTTCTTTTTAAGCCTATTATTGTTGTTTAAGCCTAGAAGTTGTTGTTCCTGGATATCTATAGTTTTGCAAATTCCCGTGCCTGGCTAGGTTAACTACTTTTAGTGGAACCTTTTTGCCAGGGTTAGATTAAGGGGCCCCAGGGTCCTGGGCTACCCACCACTGTGCCCACCTGCAGCCTGGGGCCCCAACCCCCCATGAGGGCAGCCTAGAGGCAAACTGATGCTGGGGGGCCCTGGGGCCAGAGGCCACTCTCTGCTGGCCGGTCCAGCTGGTCTGGCCCTGGGGGTGGGGCCAGCTGGTGTGTGGTGCAGTCTCCAGTGCAGCCCTCCAGGGCCATGGACCATTGAAGGCCAGACCAGAACTGCATCTTGCACCACCTGGACCTGTCCCCAGGGTGGAGGAAACACACATCAGCCTGCCCCACCCTGCCTCTGGGAATGGACCAGCTGGCCGAGGGGCAGGGCAAGAGCACTGTAGAGCCCATCCTCTGGCTCCGGAACCCCACGCCTCCAGGGGCCCTCCCAGCAACTTCCCCCTGCCCCCCTCCCCTCCACCAGTGCTATAGGGGCTGAGCAGGGCAGCAGGTCTGCAGGAATCATATGGCTGGAGCCCAGGGCCTCCCTTCAGGCTAGGTCTAGGGTGTCCGCGCTTATAGCCCCTGCATTGATATGACCTTGTTCTTGCCTGCATTTCCATCTATTTCTCTGACCAAAATTATGTCGTCCTTTTATAAGAAATACATTCTTATTGGTAGAGTTGCATTGGAAGGAATGATATATTTAGAAATACAAGTTAATGACTTGATTATTTTCAGTCAGGCATGCTTGTATATTTGGGAAATTATTATGTATTTATATTGCAGTAGTATCTCGGGATCACAGTCAGATCAGGACTCCATTGTGCTAGGCACCTTACAAACACAAATCAAAAGGACTGCTGTCAGAGGGTCTCAATACTATTTATTTTTCATGGTGTCTTCATAAGGGTAAGGGGTCTAGTAAAGAAGGACTCTCTGTGGGGATGTGATGTGTGTATGGCAGAACACAGAACTTTGGCTTTTTTCTTTTTTTTTTTTAAATAAAAATGTCTTGGATAGTCTCCATGTTATCAGTGTTCCGCTGTCCCTTCTCCCATGACAAGAAATTAAAACAATTTCTGACACTGTCAAATAGCAGAGCACAGAAGTTTTTGAGTCTTTTGGGAAAAATTTTGAAAAGCTGCTAAGTCCCATTTTTGGAAGTGAACTAAGCACTTTAGTGATTTAGGAGCCAAAGTGCTTTTGAAAACTTTACCTTGTATGTTCTGGCCTGTTGTTTATTCTGTTTTCCTTTATGCCTTTAAATCACAAGTCCTTTGGAGTAAGGACCTGTTATTTGTTTGCACTGAACTTCCACTGTAAAGGTTGAAAACAGCAGAAAAATTGAAATGACTAATAATAGGGATGCAAGAGATATGGGTAATATCTGGCTTTTTGTTTCCCCTTCTGGGTAAATCTAAATTTCCCTTTCTTGCTTTTAAAGCTGAGAGCAATTCTACCCCTGACTAGACCTCTGCCATAATATCTTCCTTTCCCCTTTTTTCTATGCTCTTTGGAAAATCTATTTTCTGACTGCTTTATTCCATCTAGACTTAAACAAGATTAATAATAGTTTGTTATTAATAAAAATAATATTTATTTGGATTGTGCCTATGGACTGACCAAGAATAATGCCCCATCATGACAGATGTTGTACAGATCCAGAACAGCAGGCAGATCCTGTCCCACAAAGTTTATAATCTAAACAGACAAGACTGACACAAGGTAGGAAAAAGGGATATTGCATACAACCAGAGTGACCAATGTGATGACTACAGATGCTGTGTTTGGTTGTTTGGTTGTGTTTTTGTGAGGAAGGGGGCTTTAAAAGATAAATGGGAAGAAAAGTGAAGGAAATGGGGACACTTTGGGGAAGGAGGCTGAGTGGGACAGGGCTGGGGATGAGAGGTTACGCAGGTATAGAGAGAAGCTGTGGTGAAGAGACAATGAGTGAGGGATAGGGAGAACAATCACCAATCAACACAGGACAGAGTAAGCCCAAGCAAAACTCTCAAAGTCCAAAGGTCCCTACTTGGGCTACTTCTGCGGCCCCTCCTACCAATTGGAGTCTCTGCCTGGTTCCATGATGCGGTTTTCCCCAAGGTAGCCTCAGACTTGAATATAGCAGACTTCCTGGCTTCCTTTCTTGAAAGATCTCCTAAAGCCGCTTTTGGAAGGTGGTAGTAGTATGCTTGAGACAATTTTTTAGCAGTTAAACCTTCCATTTTTAAGCCTTTAAAAGTAGGGACTTGCTTGTTTGGTCCAATGCACGTATTTCACAGCCCTGTGTACACAGCTGCTATGCAATATAAATATCTGTGCATGGTAAGTTGAGGCACTAGGGAACCAATTCCACGTACAAAAGATTAATAAAATGTGGCCGCTGACAATTCCAGTTCTTCTCTCAATTCACACACAATGCCCCAAATGAATGTCCTTGAGAAATACCTGTGTAGATTGTGCACTCTGTCTTTATCCATTCAGCTACATTTTTTTTTCCCTATGGGATGCTCCATATTGGCTTTAAACCCAGCTTACCTTGTTAATTTGTATAGACAACTTCTGCTGCAAATTAAGAGAAAAATATTGAGGTTCTGAAATGAGAAATTTAAAATGCTTTTAATACAACTACATCTGTATAAATTGACTACTTCATATTCTCATTAAATCATCAATTTAACCAATCAACATCTAAAGTCATTCACATGCTGAATATGGCCCTAAATAACAGCAATATTTGGACTCAGAATGGCCTAAAATTGTGTGGTTTGGGGTTTTCTGTTTTTCTTTAGGTTTTATTAGTTGGTGGGAATATCTTTTTATCGGGTTGTGATTATTACTTGAATATGCTGGATATGAAATATCAAAGATAATAACAAGACACTTTAACCAACAGGTATGGGCTATATTTCTCTATTGATAAATCCTGTTTTTGTTTTTAGTTTTTCCTTTCTAGTTTACTTGTCTCCCCCTTCTCAGCCTCTGCCATTTCAGTGGGAACATTACTTGCAATTATGGACTTCCTGTGAGTTGCTCCATTTCTTGTATGGCCTTTTTTAGTACATTCATGAGATATCAGCTGATACACTACTCATTGAGCAAATATATTGCATCAAATAAATGGCCTTTTTTTGTGAAGCAGCCAGTTCAACCGTTTCTTATTGTCATTAACTTTGTGTTTCAGGGGAGAGTTCAGCTTGGGTTCCCTTTTGGCCAGGCCAAAAGGAAAAGACTTCTCATGCTTCCCTGCATGCAGAATTTCAATGTGTTGCTATAGAGCAAACATTCCCAAATAATATGGAGCAACATCTTATTGGTACTAATAAGTGAGGCATTGCAAGCATGCACAGGCTTGGAGCAAACATATTGTATGGCTGTGTATTTTATTTTTGCTTGCAAGGATGTTGCCCCAGGACTAGCATTCTGTCATAGGATAGCTCGGGCTACTTTAAAGGTCAGCCCTCATATTCTATGAGTCTTCAGGTCATATAAGACTAGAATTCCAGATTTAATTGTTCACAAATGAAATCAAACCTATTGAAAAGTTTAGTCTGAACCTTACCCATTATGACACACACAAGTTTTAGGGATTGTTTCCTTCATACTTATAAGACTTGTTCAGTAACCCAAAATAAACCATTCCCTAGTAATGGAAAAGCTTGCGGCAACTGTATTATTGTTTGAGATGATAAAGGACTATGCTGAATGAATATTAAGTACAGTAGGATTTCGCTATATTGAAATAATGACTAAAAGACCCACTGTGAATTAATTGGATTTTGTGACTTAGCAACATAGCAAAGAAAAACAACTTTTTAAAAGTATTCCCATTGTGTTAATTATTGTTTAATGTTCACTGATACTTTATGACATTTATTAGTATATTGCATAACATTATGTTGACTACTACCGTGTTTCCCCGAAAATAAGACAGGGTCTTACATTAATTTTTCCTCAAGAAGACACCCTAGGGCTTATTTTCAGGGGATGTCTTATTTTCGGGGTGCATGGGTTGTGCAGATACACTGCATAGCCACGCCCATCACTAGGTCTTATTTTCGGGGTAGGGCTTATATTGCGCAAATGCTTAGAAATCCTGCTAGGGCTTATTTTATGGGTAGGTCTTATTTTCGGGGAAACACGGTATACAGCATTGTGCAAAAATGAGATTTTAATATATGATGGACCTCACTAGAGCTTCCACTGTTAAAAACTTTGTAGAAAGAGTCCAGTTTTCTGTGTTATAGATTAACAAGTGCCTGCAATACAGCCTGATTCTGATTTTCTAACCCAAGTTGTATAGGTCTTCATTCCATGAACACACCAATGCAAGTGGAGTAACATAAGTAAAGGTATCAGAATTTTGTCCGCAGTTGGATCTTTTATAATATGCAGTGACATTTGTATAAATATATCAAAGTCCTACACATTCATAGAGTAAGACTAACTGAAGCACTGTGAATCACCTACATTATCCCTACTTTAAAGATGGATAAACTGAGACGCTGAGTCAAAATGATCTGCACGAAGCCACACAGTGAGTAAAGGTTAGCGCTGGGATTGACATGCAGTTCTGCTGAGTCCCAGTCCCATATCATTTCATTATTGTTGTTGTTGTTCTACCAACTTTCATTTGTATATGGAACACTTTAACTTAGAGGTGGATCAAGAAAGTATTTGAAAAACAAAATCCAGATTTAGCAAAGTCATATCAGTGTATGGCATGATTTATACCAAATTCTTAATAATACTTAGCACTTAAACTAGGTTTTATACTAGGGCTGTCAAACAATTTTTAAAAATCACAATCGCATGATTAAATAAGTCATGATTTATCCCTGTTTTAATTGCACTGTTAAACAATAAAAGAGTACCAGTATAAATTTATTATAAATATTTTGGATGTTCTACTTTTTCAAATATATTGATTTCAATTACAACACAGAATGCAAAGTGTACGGTGCTCATTTTATATTATTTCTATTGCAAATATCTGCATTGTAAAAAGACACAAAGATAATGTAATCTACAAGTTGAAAAATTAAGGGGGTATATGGATTTTTAGCTTGCAATGCCAGCTGCAACAGTGCCTTCCAAACTCCCCTGTTCTCACTTATAGCTGATGTATATAAGAAGCGGACAGCTTTATCTCCTGTAAATGTAAGCAAACTTGTTTGTTTTAGCAATTGGCAGAACAAGAAATAGGATTAAGTGGACTCATAGGCTCTCAAGTTACATTTGTTTTGTTTTTAAGGTGAATTGGAAAATACTACTTTTTTACACTGCAAATATTGTAATTTTAAAAAAATAAAGTGAGCATGGTACACTTTGTATTCTCTGTAATTGAAATCAACATATTTGAAAATGTAGAAAAGTATCCAAATGTATTAATAATCAGTTTAAATTTGTATTCTATTTGATTAAAACTGCAATTAATCACGACTATTTTAATGTCATTAATTTGTTTTGCATTAATTGCTTGAGTTAACGGATTAATTGGCAGTCCTATTTTATGCAAATACTGAATAGTTGTATAAGATCATATGGTAGAATTTTGCTTTAATAGGAGAGTGTTCACTGTTTTTAAGTCCAGCTGCCAGCCACACACTCTTATTGCTTGCATGTTCTACATCAAAGAGAGCCTGGCAGATCATCTCCATGAACAAAAAGGGTTTTACCCACTGAGGCTATGTCTATACTGACAGATTCGCCACCATCACTGCACTCTTTCGCGTTTGACTGAGCCGTCTGTTAAGACGCACTCAATTGAACACAGAACCGAAGCTCCAACTCCAGCCCCGTGATGGGAGTAGAGCTGCACCAACCGGAAACCATTTCTGGTTAGTAGTGACATTATGGTGTCCTTGTTTTTCCATGTTTTGACAATTGGCTCCTAGCCAACAGGTCCCACCAGGAAGCTCAACCATGGTTGCCAATCATCCATAAATTTACGGTCAGTCAGTAAAAAAACAAAACAAAAGAAAACCACGTAATTATACTGCTATTTTTGAGTCGTAATTAAAAGAAAATGTCTGTAAAAATCTCTCGGCACAGTTAGCTGAGTAGTTGGATGCTGCCTCCTGGGTCCTAGTGCTGGAAGACTTCCACTTCTTTGTCTGCTGGGCTGCTCAGAATACATAGAAGGAAGTCTTCCAGCACTAGTACCCAGGAGGCAGTATCCAACTGCAGGAGCAGCATTTGAGCACTGTGCATGGGTCTGAGCTGGGGGCAGGGAAGGGAGCAGTATCCAGGGTAGATGGGGCCATGGGCTTGATGAAGGGCATGGGAGTCAGACACACTGACTTTACACTTAAGTGACCAATGCTTAGCGATTGCTTTAAGTGCTCTCCATGGCAAGGCCAGAGGGAGAGGCAGGGGGCCCTTTGTGCAGCTGGATTCCTCCCCCCCCCGCGTACCCTATTGAGTTCTTCTCCATGGGACAGGAAACAGCCTGCAGTGGAGGCTGCTTCTGCACCCACAGAGCCTAGCTGAGCACCAGCAGGGCACAGGCAAGAAAGATGTGCAGGGGATCTCTCTGTGCTCTCTGGGGAGGAAGCATGCGCCATGAGCCTGTAGCCCCCAGTCTTGCCTGTGGTTGGATACCTGCCACTCCTCCCCAGAGCTTTCCTCATTACTCCCCACTACCTCTGGGCTGGGCTTATTGCCTTTATACATCCTCCTGCCCCTTACCCTATTTCTCCCTCTACCCTTCCCTTCTCTCCAGCTCAGCAGCTCTACCTTTTTCAGCAGCTGACATTCTGTTATGATTATAATATTGTAACATTATTGTATTGTTTATGGTATTTTAGTAATATCAATAAAAAGTTCACTGGGTCAGTAAAAAACCACTTCCGATCTTCATGTCATGTAAAAATGCAAGGTTGGCAACCATGGCTCACATGTCAATCTCTAACTCAGTCTCCTTTCTTCACTGGGAGACCGCGTCAACATTGAAAAGTCAATCCTCAGCCCCATACAATCATTGGACTTCATCCGGGCTACTCTAAACTCTTTCATATCATGGGCATACCTACTCAGACAGATTTCAGATAATGAAAGACATCATAAGTCACATCACAAGCAACCCTTGTGTACAAGACAAGATTTGCCTCTACTTGGCCACATGCCTACCTTTTGTGAGACTTCCCCTTCATTGCCTTAGACCGTTATGTCTACAGTTCATGTACTTGCCAAGACACTACTCTATGAACCTCATGCTGGCAGTCCCAACTGAGGTACTGTCCTCCTTTGTATGGTGAACAGACCCACTTCATGTAGGGGTGGAAGTCCCCTTTCTTCCCTCTTCTCCAGACAAAATTAGCATCACTGATTCATCCGTGCTAGTCTGGGGAGCCCATATGGATAGCCATATGACACAAAGGATGTGGACATGATCTCCAGAATCCAGGCATGCATATCAATATCCTGAAACTTCAAGCTGTAAAGAAGGCATGCAAATTCTTTTTCCACCCATTCGCTCTAATCATGGCCTGATCATGTCAGATGACACCATCTTTGTTTTATATATCAACAAAGAAAGGGAAGAAGGTGAAGGCAAAGTCTGCCACTCTGTACTCAGGCGTTGTCAGTTGCTAGAACTGGTCAATCAGCAATCAGATTATCCTGTCCACGGGCTATTTTCTGGGAATGCAGAATGTGCTTGCAGTCTCACTCAGCAGACACTTTGCAATCAATCACAAGTGGGAACTTCATGACAAAGTGCTATACAACATCTTCACACACTGGAAGACCCCAACCAGAGACCTGTTAATTTCTCAGACAAACAGCAAGTGCACCACATTTTGCTTCAGGGAGGCTTTTGGTTCCTACTTCTAGGGAGATGCTCTCTTTCTCTTCTGGACGGACCAGCTCACCTACACCTTCCCTCCACTACCACTTCTACCTCAGGTGATGCACAAAATCTGATGAGTAAAGGCGGGTCATTTTGATCACCACCACCCCCCTTTTGGCACAGACAGTTCTGGTTACCCAGTCACCTACTTATATCATCCTATCCATCGATTACCATCTTAAACTTACACAGTCTTCTGACCCAGTACAACTGCAAGATCAAGCATCCCAATTCACCCCACTCCACCTCAAAGCAGGGTATTTGGATGGGCATCAATCCTAGAACGCAGGTAGAACAGAACATTTTCTCTGAAAATAGAAGAGACTCCACTAGTAATGTTACCAGAGTAAGTGGAAATGTTTTTCATCTTGGGCTCAACACAGAGGTGTTTATACCAGAAAATGAGATTATCCTAATCCTGGATTACATTCTATCTTTAAAGACATCAAGTCTCTCCGTCAGTTTCTTGAGAGTCCTCCTAGTGGTGGTTAGCGCTTTCCTTTGTCCTATGGAGAATTACTCCATTTTTTACATTTCCACTAACTGCTAGATTTGGAAAGGCCTCGTAAGAATTTTCCCACCTCTACACACGACCTCTATGTGCCTCAGTGGGACCTGAATCTGATACTCTTGGTATTAACAAAAAACCCTTTGAACCAATGGCATCCCTCCTCCCTATTAAGGTTGTATTCTTTGTTATCACTTCAGTGAGAAAAATCCATGAACTTGGAGCTGTGATGGCAGACCCGCAATTTATAGTATTTCACCAAGATAAAGTTCCCTTATGCCCGCCGTTGAAATTTTTTACCAAAGGTGACTCCCAGTTCCATGTTAACTAATCCATTCACCTATTAGTTTTCTTCCAGAAACGTACATGTCCACTGTAGATTAATGTTCCCTCGATGTTCAATGAGCTTTGGCCAATCAGGAAGTCCCCTACACTGTTTATTGAGGTGGGAGAGAGAATCAGGGGACAGGTTATCTCCACCTGGATAATTGCCAAATGAATTTCTAGCTGCATTACACTCTGCTACCAGTTTGTCAAATCTTCCCACATGAGCGTATGGGCACAGAGCAACCACATGGAATTCTGTCCACATGTTCACAGCACACTGCTCCTTTGTGCAGGATTTAGTGGTGGATGTATCCTTTGACATAGCGATTCTCCATGTGACCCTTCTGCCCTCATCCTCTTAGCCTACTCCCACGTAAGTCAATCTTCCACAGTGGAATACAATAGGGACCCTCACTTGAAGAAGAAGAGGAGATTATTTACCTGTAATTGGAGACTCTTTGAGATGCATGATATTCCAGGTCCTCTCTGTCTTCTCCTCTGGATCAAATTTGCCAGATTCCTGGGGGGAAAAGACGTGGAGATACAGTCAAACTCATCTGAGGCAATGGCAGTCAGGGCAAAGCATGAGGAGAGTCGGGGGCATGCGTGAATCAACAGACACTACATCCAAATTCTCTGACTCCAGGTATAACCCCACAGTGGAATACAGTTAGGGACCACAGAACCTCCAGTTACAAGCAAGTAAACTCCTCTTTTGCTGCACTAAATCCCAGTAAAGAGCAAATAATTGTCTATATTTTTCATTCTAAAATACTTAGTATCCTACTATATTTCCTTCCAAATTGTATGGCTGATATGATCATACCTGTCCTAAATTGTCCATATTGCCAGACACCCAGTCTACTGTAAATTTTAACTACCTGACAACTAATTCAGAAATACAGGCATATACTATTTAGACTTCCAAACATAAAGATTACTTTTATTTTGATTAGGTACTTCCAATCTGAATATATTTGCACACAGGTGCTTTTATATGTTTGCCAGCTGAAATTCACGAAGTACTGAATTTATTTTAGCCCATACTGCTGACATTTTCCAGATTGCCAACCAAATGATTGTTCGGGTAGACATACTGTGTGTACCACATTATCTAAGAGATTAAGGTAGGTTGTTGAACTACAGCATGTATTATAGTGCTCGTGTTCATGCTGCTTATTACCCGTTTCATTTATCTGCATGTATAGCTGGTTTAATATAGATATTTAACTTATCTTTACATTCTGTGAAAATGTTCAGCATGATCATTTGTCTAAGAAGGGTACTAAATAACTTAATTTAATTTTACCGATAAAAGTGATGTAACTCGAGACATTTTGAGGTCATCTTAAGTATAGCTCTTGTGATGTAGTACTTTTTAGGAGATGGCCTATAGTACCTCTCATGTCCTTACTAAATTCCCACAGGAATGTGGCCTTTTTACATCCCCTATCTATAGGTGCATTTATAGAAATTATTCTTAATTTCCCAACAGTAGTGTATTGTTGTTGGCAAAGGTGTGTAATATACCAAAACAAACAAACAAAAAGCTTTATTTTAATAATGGATGCAGCAATCTTTATCGATTACTATGAAATCTTGCTCTCGTATGTAAAGGACAGTTAGTGAAGGTAAAATTGATTGAAAGTGATTGTATGTAAGAGTGAGAAAAAACAGAGCTTATATGTCTGGTGAAGGCACATCTTAATATTCCACTCTCTCAATAAATCTCTGTATTCTGTAGACAGGTGTTAATTGTAAATCATTGTTATAACATACAGTACAGTTCATTTTACCTGACGTGTGTTTTATACATGCTACTATCTGGTTAACAGCAGCTCACCTGCTGAAAGTGGAAGTGAATAACTTGAGTTTCCGTATTAACATTTGATGAACAGCATTGTCTTCTTTTAGTATTCTTTAGATAAAGGACTTTTCAAAGTCTTTAAACTAGTCATGCACAAATTTTTAAATAGGTGTGCCCAGCCTGTTAGCTCCTAGCTATTGTAAATACCTATCAAGTGGCATGTACAGAATTTAAGGTAAGAAAACCTAATGTTTAAGGGATTTATGGTCTTCTCAGTGCATACATAATTCTTCATTACTGCTAATGGGAGATAAGTACACATATTAAGCATTGAACATACCTTTATTTTGTAATAAGTTCCTATCTTACTCCATCAGAATTGGCTAATTCACAAGATTTGGCATTTGGGCTATACTCTTGGACCAGAGAGTGCTTCTGTTTTCTGGGGCAAAACCTGTGTGGGGAACTTATCGTACACAACTTGCTACCTCCCAACCAACATAACACCACCCCTCATTCATCCAGTATGCAATTCTGACTCTACTCTTCTCCTTTCTGAACTATGGTGTGTCTTCTACGTTGGGATCAAAACCAGGAAAGAGAAATGTAAGTGTATTATATCTGATGAGAAATGAGGAAGAACTATCAGGAATGTAGCACTGTTGGCAGAGATTAAACAGATACAAATTCATGTGCACTTTTCTATCCACAATAGACAAGTGAGCGCTAAATAGCTATTTATGTATTTATTTGCTACCTTTCTGTATGGCTTAGGTATTTATAGAGTATCATAGAATTTAGGCACAAATTACTTGTAAGCTTTGTGTTTATAAAGTGACTATTAAAATACAGATTCCCTGTTGTGCTCAGTTTTTTTCTAATTTTAATAAATATCTGGAGCATTTACCCAAAAAAAGCATCTGAACCAACATATTTAATTATTTTTCCTGTGTTTATGTAGTTACTATTTTTGCATAAAACAAAAGCACATTGAACAGAAGGCTGATCAGCTCTTAGGTAAGAAACCAACTCAAACACATCAAGCAAATACAGATCAAGTAATGCAATTAGGTACTACAACAACAAAATGAACTAAAATATGTTGTTCAGCCACTCAAGAGCTAACCTAATTTAAAACATTTGTACCTACATACAACTGAAAATGGCAACAAAGTTTATGGCTCTGCAGTTGCAGTGTTACTGTGACCGTGCCAACAAAATGGGTTTCTTGACGACAGAAGCCAGATGAGAACTTTCATGATATCCTTGTTTACCATATAGATTTTAAGGCCAGAAGGGACTAAGATCAATAAGTGTCTGACCACCTATGCTTCCAGAAAGACATCAATGTTGATCTGAAGACATCAAGAGATGAAAAATCCATCACTTCCCACAGGAAGCTGGTTCATCATCCTTTCCGTTTTTAAAAAAAGAAAATAAAATAGTCCCTTATTTACAATTTGAATTGGTCTGGCTTCGGCTTACAGCTATCCGTTCTTATTACGCCTTTTTCTGTGGGAATAGAAAGCTCTTTAGTACATGGCATGTTTTCTCTGTGAAGGTACTTGTGCACTGCAATCAAGTTACCTCTCCATCTTCTTTTGACAAATTAAACAGAGCTCTTCAAGCTCTCCTGTAAGCCATTTTCTAAAGTCCTTGAATCATTTTTGTGGCTCTTTCTTGCACTCTAAATTCTTCAACATCCTTTTCAAAATGTGGATAACAGAACTAGACACGGTATCCAGTATCTGTCTCATCAGTTCTGTGAAAGTAGTATCACTTGCAGTGGTTTTTTTGTTTTTTGGGTTGGTGGGTTTTTTTGTTTGGTTGGTTTTTTTAAGTGCCGGTACTCAGCCAGGGACCTGGGGCCATTGCATCGCTGTGTAAAAAGGGTGCCAGTACTCCTGAGTACCATCACAAAAAAAGCCCTGCCTACTTGCATTTGCCACTCTGCTCTTTACACATTCATTAGCTCTTTTTGCCATTGCATCACACTAGGAGCTCATTGTCAACATTCTGTGACCATGAAATTCTTTTCAGAGTCACTGCTTTCCAGGACGTGGTCTCCATTCTGTAGATATGGCTTTCATCTCTCATTCCTAAATGTTTCACTGGCTTCTGCTTCCCAAACAAGTCACATCAGTCTGTGTAACTGCCTGGGCCTTATCATTATTTACCATTCTACAGACCTATTGTATTTTCCCATTCTGTTGTTATTGAAGGAGCAACATCAGAGCTCCAGTCAGGTAAATAGCTGGGAAATCCCTGCCTTCCTGGAGTCTAAACAGGGAAAACTAGTTTCATTCAGATTGGGCACTCTGTGTAGCAGAGTAAAAGCAGTGTAAGGGGGCAGTTCCCTAGGATTGGGAAGACAGTTGCTATTGATGACTCCTGTGTTTGTCTATTCAAGGAGGTATACAGTAAACTGCCTTGGTCTCTTCTTGGCTGTTCTCAGCAGTCCAGATACTCAAAATGTAAGTCACCTACTTCAACATGGTGAAACAAACAAGGAGTCCTGAGGCACTTTTAAAAACTAATGTTTATTTATCGCATGAGCTTTCATAGGAGAAAATCCCACTTTGTCAGATGATTGCATGTCAAGTAAAAATCACAATTTGGTGTGGACTTGGACAGGCACATAAATTGGTCACAGTACCGTTCTGAAGTGTTCACAGGAATAAAAAGCTGTTCCGTGTGTGCGATGGTAGGTTTTGTTCTGTTTTATTTTGGGGGCTTTTGTTTTTTGGTGGGTGGCTATTTTTGTAAAATACTGCAATGGGTTATACAGCAATAGAACTTTTCTCCCATTTTACAAAAGGTGAAACTCTTTCTCTCAAGTTACATGAGTTACTGGCCAAATTCCTCCATGGTATAATTCCATTGATAACAGCATATTCCACTCCGATGTGTTGAGCTGTGACACAGCCTAGGAAACGTGACTTAAATCCAATGATTCATGATAGCAATGAGTACTACTTAATGGAGACAGTAATTCTGTTTAATAGGAATGTCTCCAGGTTACTGACTAGTGCTTAAGTCTTCTGTGTGTCTAATGATGGTTTTCTTTACTTCCTTACCACAGCTTCCTATTGCTCCCTGGCTAAAATAAATGCCACATATCTTGCAGCTGCTCCTGGCAAGGACAGCAGACAGGCAGAAACCTCCGTCTCTGTCATTGTTCACCTTCTTCCAACTTGGCAGGCCTATAATGTAACACAACAGGCTCTGCACCTGGCTGCAGAGCAGCAATGCTATTAAAACAGTGTTTTGTGTTATGTGGGGCCTGGAAGAGATTTATTCCACAGAGCAGCTAGGAGGAAACACTGCCTCTGATAAGTGAGAACTCTGTGACAGGCACCCAGGTAATTTTCAAATTATTAATGATCCACCAACTCCCACTGAAGTCCATGGTAGCTGCTGGATGCTCAGGACTTTTGAAAATCAAGCTGCTTATTTAGGGATCTATGCCTCTGATCCTGGAAAGATTTTAGCACATGTATAAGTTTCACTGTCTGATCTCAGCACTCTCTCTTCAAGTCCCTGTTTGTTCAGGCACCAGTGCCTAACGGAAATAAACCTCAACTCTTATAGGGAAGCAGCTGGCGACCCAGGATTCAGTCTTTAAAGGAATCCACAGCAAAGATTGTTGAGTTATCCTCCCCTTATTAAAATACTTCTAAGAACAAAAAGTTCATTGTTATATATTAACTACTAACTTAATAAATCTTATAAGAAAACAAAATGAATTTAAACAGAACAGTCCCTACAGAAACACTGAGAAAGATACCCAAGAGTCCCAAAGTCCAGGTGGAGTTCACCCGAATCTCAGCTACATTCTCTGTTCAAGTCCAAAGGCTGGAGTTGAAAGAAGCAGCTCCTTCTTCTTGGTTGCAGGAATCTTTAGTGGAAATCCATGCAGGCTTTTCTTTCTCTTCTGTAACCAGTACCATCCAGTCAGCTTATTGGTTAACCAGCCCTCAGTCACATATACAAACTCTGCTACAAAATGCTCCAGAGTGGGGAGAAAACATCTTGCTGTCCACTCCTGGCTCAGCTTCTCCCAGTCACACACTGACCACATGAGCTCTTCTCATGCAACTCTTGTGGCTGCTGCTCTCATGGCATCTGATCACACCAGCAGCAGAAAAATCTCATGGAGCATGCTCAAATGCTACTAGTCCCTATTCCAGAAATTTCTGGCTCTGGGAAGCTAAATCTGCCCAGTAACAGCAATCCATCCCCAAGAGATCCCTTAAAGAGAGAGCTTCTTTAGGCATATGGGTTACACAACTCCCGTTCCTTTTTCTGTGCCTGTCTCCTTTCTGGCCTGTTCTTCTCCATACAGTCCACAATAGTCATCCTCCAGCCCCTCTGTTCAAGCATCCTCCAGGCCCTCTGCAGTGCCAGCTTGCAGGATCTCACAGAGTATGTCTTCCTACATCCTGTTTTTCTCTTCTCTTGGTGTTTGCGGATGACACCAAGTTGGGGGGAATGGTAGATACTCTGGAGGGCAGGGACAGGATCCAGAGAGACTTGGACAAATTGGAACAGTGGGCCGAAAGAAACCTCATGAGGTTCAACAAAGACAAGTGCAAAGTCCTGCACTTAGGACGGAAAAATCCCATGCACTGCTACAGGCTGGGGACCGATCAGCTAAGTAGCAGCACTGTAGAAAAGGACCTGGGAGTTATGGTGGACGGGAAGATGAATATGAGCCAACAGTGTGCCCTTGTTGCCAAAAAGGCCAATGGCATATTAGGCTGCATCAGTAGGAGTATTGCCAGCAGATCGAGGGATGTGATAATTCCCCTCTATTCGACACTGGTCAGGCCGCATCTGGAGTACTGTGTCCAGTTTTGGGCTCCCCACTACAGAAAGGATGTGGACAAATTAGAAAGAGTCCAGCGGAGGGCAACAAAAATGATTAGGGGGCTGGGGCACATGACTTATGAGGAGAGACTGAAGGAACTAGGCTTATTTAGTCTAGAGAAGAGAAGACTGAGGGGAGATTTGATAGCAACATTCAACTACTTGAAGGGTTGCTCCAAAGAGGAGGGAGCTAGGCTGTTCTCGAGGGTAACAGAGGACAGAACAAGGAGCAATGGTTTCAAATTACAGCTGGGGAGGTCAAGGTTGGATATTAGGAAAAACTTTCTCACGAGGAGGGTGGTGAAGCATTGGAATGGGCTATCTAGGGAGGTGGTAGAATCTTCATCTTTGGAGATTTTTAAGGCTCGGTTAGACAAAACTCTGGCTGGGATAATTTAGGGGGAGTGGTCCTGCTTTTTAGCAGGGGGTTGGACTAGATGACCTCGTGAGGTCCCTTCCAACCCTATTATTCTATGATTCTATGATTCTATGATTCTTTAGCTTAATATTCTGCTGGTGTTGTGGGTGTACCCCTCCAGGCCAGAACATCCACAGCTACAGATAAAAAACACAGACATACCACTGTCAGTATAGTAGGAATGGAAAGTGAGATTTAAGATTGAGAACTTCCCCCTTCTTTTGCTCCCTTAAAATGCTTCAGAACACATGCTTTTATTGGCCCTTCTGCTTTGGAGCTCCTGATACTCATTTGCAAACTCAACTCAAGCCATGGTGATTATGACATGCCAGGGGTGAGGAAAACGAAAATGGAATTGCTCAGTTGCATTAAACTATGGATATAGGGTTCTTGCACTGAGTGCTGGCACCATTTTCCACAAGTAATGGTTTTAGCTGGTATCTCACTCCTGAGGTTAACAAAGGCAGAGAGAACACAACTGCCCAAAGTCGCTTGCACCTGTATTCTGCCCGCCCATTTGCTGCAAGGGTGCCTGCCAAAGTTACTGCTGAATGGGATGGGAAAGTGTTCTACAATGGAGGAAGAAATAAGGCTGCCATTCCCAGTCTCCTTTGGCAGAGGTCTGGGTGAAGAGCTAAAGGGACTCTGAGTTGGCAGACAAAGCATGATACTTTTTTCACCATAGGCGTTCCACTGTTCAGTTGCAATGAGTTTTGAATAGTTGTCTACTCTTTCTTCATAATGAGCTATTGGGACATAAGAATGGCCATATTGGATCAGACCAACGGTCCATCTAGGCCAGTGTTCTGTCTTCAGACAGTAGCTAATGCCAGGTGCTTCACAGAGAATGAATGAAATGGGTAATCATCAAGTGATCCATCTCTTGTTATCTATTCCCAGCTTCTTCAGAGGCTGGGATCCTTCAGGGCATGATTTGCCTCCCTGTCCATCCTGGCTAATAGCCACTGATGGACGTATTCTTCATGAACTTATCTATTTCTTTTTTTTTTTTTTAACCCTTCTGTAGTCTTAGCCTTCACAACATCCTCTGGCAAGTAGTTCCACAGATTGACTGTGTTTCATGTGAAGAAATATTTTTTAAACACACTTCTGTTTGTTTTTAAAACTGCTGCCTATTAATTTATTTGGATGACCCTTGGTTCTTGTGTTATGTGAAGGAGTAAATAACACTTCCTTATTTACTTTCTCCACACTATTCATGATTTTATAGACCTCTATAGTCATCTCTTTTTCCAAGGTCAAAAGTCCCAGTTTTATTAATATCTCCTCACTTGAATGCTCTTTTCTGAAACTTTTCCAGTTCCAGTATATCTTTCTTGAAATGAGATGACCAAATCTGCATGCAGTATATAAGATGTGGTTGAATTTATATAAAGACAATATAATATATTCTATCATTATCTATCTCTTCCCTAGTGATTCCCAACATTTTGTTAGCTTTTTTGATTTCCCCTGCACATTGAGCAGAAATTTTCAGAGAACTATCCACAGTGACATCAAGATCTCTTTTTTTGAATGGTAACAGCTGCTTTAAATCCCATCATTTTATATTGGACTTATGTTTTCCAGTGTGCGTATCTTTCTGTTTATCAATATTGAATTACATCTTCCATTTTGTTGCCCAGTCACCCAGTTTTATAAGATCCCTCTGTAACTCTTCACAATCTCCTTTGGACTTAACTGTCTGTAATAGTATTGTATTATCTCCAGATTTTGCTGCCTCACTCTTTACCCCTTTATCCAGCTCATTTATGAATATGATGATCAGTACAAACCCCTGGGGGACATGCTGTTTACCACTCTCCATTCTGAAAATTGACCATTTATTCCTACGCTTTGTTTCCAGTCTTTTAACCAGTTTGTGATCCATGAGAGGACCTTCCCTCTTATCCCATGACAGCTTATTTTTCTTTTATGAGCCTTTGGTGAGGGACATTGTCAAAGGCTTTCTGAAAATTGAAGTACACTATATCTACTGGGTCAGCCTTGTCCACATCCTTCTTGACCCCCCTCAAAAAAATTCTAGTAGATTGTTGAGGCATGATTTCATTTTACAAAAACCATTTGACTCTTCCACCACAAATCATACTTATCTATGGGTCTGATAATTCTGTTCTTTACTATATATTCTGTTCTTCATCCATTTTGCCTGGTATTGAAGTTAGGTTTACTGACATGTATTTACCAGTCTCACTTCTGGAGGCTTTTAAAGAATTGGCATCACATTAATTATCCTCTAGTTATCTGGTACAGAAGCTGATTTAAATTATAGTTTAAATATCACAGTTTGTAGTTCTACAATTTCACATTTGAGTTCCTTAAGAACTCTTGGGTGAATACCAGCGGGTCCTGCTGACTTATTACTGTTTAATGTATCAGTTTGTTCCACAATCCCGTCTAATGACATAGCAATCTGGGACAATTCCTCAGATTTGTCACCTAAAAAGAATGTTTCAGGTTTTGGAATCTCAGCCATGAAGACTGAAGCAAAGAATTAATTTAGTTTCTCTGCAATGGCCTAATCTTTTTTCAGTACTTCTTTAGCTTCTTGATCATCCAGTGGCCCAGTGATTGTTTAACAGACTTCCTGTTTTTAATGTACTTTCAAAAAGTAACAGCAATTATTTTTTTTAAGTCTTTGGCTAGCTTTTCTTGAAATTCTTTTTTGGCCTTCCTATAATTGTATTTATGCTTCACTTGCCAAAATGTATACTCCGTTTTATTTTGCTCAGTAGGATTTAACTTCTACTTTTTAAAGGAGGATTTGTTTCCCCTCTAACTGCTTCTTTCGTTGTTTAGCCATCATGGCACTTTTTTGTTCTTTTTACTGTTTTTTGTTTTGTTTTTTTAATTTGGGGTATACATTTAAATTGTGCTTCTATTATAGGATTTCAGGGATTTCACTTGTGGCACTACACCTTTTAATTTCTGTTTAAGTAATAAACAAGGAGTCCTGTGGCACTTTTTCTGATTTGCTGTTGCAGCCTGACCTGCTCCTGTATCATACATTTCCCTGCATTTAACTTCCTCCCATTCTGTAAGTTCCCCATCTTCAAAGTGTCTGACAAAGTGGGATTTTCTACCACAAAAGCTCATGTGATAAATAAATGTGTTAGTCTTTAAAAGTGCCACAGGACTCCTTCCTTGTTTGTTTGGCTGACCTAGACGAACACGGCTGTCCCTTTGGAACTTGTTAACATGTTTCATTAATCTCATTGTTTGTGTCATTCCCCTTTCTTAAATGCTACTATGGTAGGCTGCCCTCCCCGTCTCCCAGGAATGCTAAATTTTATTATGATCCCTGTAACCAAGTGGCCCAGCTATATGCACTTCTTGGACCAGAACCTGTGATCCCTTTAGAACTAAACCAAGAATTGCCTCTCCTCTTTCCGGTTCCAGGACTAGCTTCTCCAAGAAGCAGTCATTTAGAAACTTCAGAAGAAACTATCTCTGCATCCTGTCCTAAGGTGATGTACCCAATCAATATGGGTTAATTGAAATCCTCCATTATTATTGAGTTTTTTATTTTTATAGCTTCTCTAATCTTCCTGAATATTTTGCAGTCACGATCACCAAACTGGTCAGGTGGTTGGCAATATATCCCAACTGCTATAATCTTATTATTCAAACATGGAATTAGTATGCAGAAAGATTCTTTCATACAGTTTGGTTCATTTAAGATTTTTACTTCGTTTAACTCTATGCATTCTTTCACATATGGTGCCACTATCCCACCAATACAACCTATTCTGTCCTTCCAATGTATTTACTACGCTGATATTACCATGTCCTATTGGTTAGCCTCATTCAAAGTTTCTGTGGTGCCTGTTATATCAATATAAGGCAATCAAGTTCACCCTATTTAGACTTTTAGTATTTGTATATGAGCACTGGAAGAAATTGTCCTTTTTTTTTTTTTTTTTTTTTTAACTGTATGACATTATGTGATATAATTCAAGGGGGCTTTTTCATTTGACTGTTCCTCATCAGAGCCTACCTGTATTTTATCATTCTCTATCTTCTCCTTAATATAATATAGAGAAACTGTATTAATAGATCTTCCCCTAAGGCATGCCTCTCTCCAAAACCTGTGCTCTCCGTCCTGTTAGCTTTTCCTCAGGCCTTAGTTTAAAAACTGCTCTACAGCCTTTTTACTTTTATGTGCCAGCAATCCAGCTCCATTTTGGTTTATGTGGAGCCCATTCTTTGTATACAGGCTCCACCTTTCTCAAAAGATTCCCCAGTTCCTAATAATATGGGACAGCTGCTGGAGGCCTTTAGAATCAAGATAGGTAATGCAATATCTATGCTCATGCTGCGTCATCCTCCATACATTGACCCTGGCTCAACGTCACTTGGGGAGCTGGTGTTACTATGTTAGCATAATAGGGCACTTACATTAGTGGGAGACAAATTGAAGTCTAGACACATGCACAACTAGGTTGATGCAAGACAGCTTACATTGACCTAACATCATAGGGTAGACCAGGCCTAAGAATGATTTAAAACTTGTAGAAACCCAGTATGTTAATTACTAATTGGCAGAACATAATGATCTGTGGAACATATTTGTTATGTTAGTACTAGCTGCACTTATGATTGAACATGTCGCATCATATCATGTGATCTGATATATATTTGGCCTTGTAGGATTCGCTTACTTTGTCTTTGTATAAAATATATATATGCCGCATGGGTTTTTTAAGGGTCTGGCTGTCATTGTAGATTTGAACAGAATATAGCATCTTTCACATATTCCATTAATGGAATAGAAATTGTATGTGGAATGCAGAACTATTTCTATGCTTTGAAACATGTGATGTAACAGCACATTTCTATTCATAAACATAAATAGACTGATTTCTGGGTAATGGTATTACATCTTATACAACCTGAAAGGGTCTTCGTGTCAGTAAATCTAGGAGTCAGACTTCTAACCATTCAGCCTTGAAATAATGTTTACACTATCATGTCATTTCTCACTTGGGGGATAGCAATTCATTAATACCAATGACCTCAAAATGGTTTTAAAGGGATATAACTAAAGTCTACTTAGCATGTTACTATCCACATATGATCTTCCCCAGACCCCAGAAAACCTCACTCAAGCTGTTCTGAGGTGGGTGGACCTCAAAGCCCTAACGATGCCAGCATCTAGTCTTGCTCTTCAACACATACGTCATATTGCTAAGTAAGAAGCAATGCTTGTTTCTTCTCATCTGTTTGAAAAATTAGGTATAATGGCCATTGGGGGAGGAGTGTTTGGGGGATGTGTAATGGAGAAGAGATAATGGAGGAAGAATTTCTTCTAACTTTACTTTCTAGAACATGTATAGATTTATTCTTCTCATTCTACGTGTCATAATAGTTTAAGGCTTTATGTAAAGTTCACAGCATTTAAACAGCTAAAGTTGTTTCTTAGTTAAAGTTGTTTCACAAGAATTTAAATAATGAATTCTGATTTATATAAGATATATTTTCCTATATATTAGGGATTTCTACTGCCTCCTGTCCCCACTGTATCTGTACTCCTCCCAAAAAAATTAGAGGCATAATGTGATCACTGATGAACTTCATAGTGTTACCTGTAAGTTTTATAGGTATTATTTTTCTCAAGTGCTGTAAACATTTTTTTCCTTTGAAGGAACTTTATAAATTCACTCCAGAAGCATAGCACTTGTGAGCTATCCAGTATCAACAAGCAGTGAGCAAGTTCACAGGTCTAAAACCCATTAAGAAAACACACTTCAGGTTTGAGTTTTGAAATGTCAATTTCTGTGACTTACCAATCTTTGTTTATAAATTGAAGAATACTTGACTGTGTCCATTCAAGGAGGGTGCACATATGGAATTGTGAGTCATGACTTTTAGCTGCAATAGTGGTCAATGTTCCCTGTAAGCTGTGCGGGCGTTGCACACCCGCACAAGAACCCCAAAGGCCCGTGCACTCTCCTGGCCCTGGGCGCTGAGTGACCAGCCACCCTCTGGCTGCATGACCCGCCGCGCTCCATCTGACCATCTCACCACTGCTAGTGGGCTTGGCACCCCCATCCCAGCACCCTCCACCAGCTCTGGGCCTGATTTGGCCCTGGGCATGGGCCCCATCCGGCTGCATTGCTGGCCACCGAAGCAGGCTTGTTGTGCTGGAACTCAGAGGATGGGAGGGTTTGAGTTTCCCTCCCCTGTCCCCCAGACCAAAAGGGTTTGATCAGATGTTAGAAGAAGCCAAGAATGACAACTTCCAGATAGGTATGAGAAGAAGGTCTTGAAGGCCATTAGATTTTGAGGTTATTTTTGGACTTTTCTGTATACCCTCGCACCTATTGAGTTCTGAGATGTGAGTGGGCACAAGGAGAGGAACTACTGAGCCTGGGATTCAAATAATTACAGGGGGCAAAAAATGTAAAAACAGGAACAAGCATAAAAATCAAAGAGTCATTTTAACATTTAACACTTTTACTAAAGTTCGAATGAAAGCACAACACCTGTGCATTTCTTTTGGATTGAGGTACTTAGGGATGCTGATGCTTCTGGTGCCAAAAAACTGTTGCCCATGCGGCGCCATGCCTCACAAATTGCCACTCAGCGACTACCATAACTTGCTCAGCTGTATCATCGGCTTAGAGGAAACATTGATAGTGGTATGTATGTATTTAATGTAATAGATATATTTTGGAGATGAGGATATCAGCTGCCTTACCAAAGGTTTGGTTTGATTTGGTTCTTTTCCTACTTGCCTACAGAGCATGCATGGCCTCCTTCTTCAGGAGTTATCTTAAGCATATTAGCAGTTGAGTTCCAATAGGTTGGAACCGTCTGCTGCAGATGATGTTTCTGCCACAGTTCAGTCAGCAATTGTGCAGAGTTGCTAAAGTGGTTATTTATTTTATATGCCACTGTTACAATATTTTAGTATTTGAACTACCACACAGGAAATCATCGATTAAGTTCAATGACTTGGTTCACACAGTTTGATGTACCAAAAGAAGGATCCTGTGTATAAGTGGATTTATGTATACAAGTCCATCATTCAGTCTCTCTTGTGATCCTTGTGATTTGTATGCAATATATCAATTCTGAATTTCACCTGAGACACAAAGAATTTTACTTAAGTGGAAACTGTCAGGGATAATAAGTTTTATAGTGGCTTGGGATGGATGGTGAGTGACATAGATTTCAAAAAATATGAATCATAGTTAGAATTTGAAACGTCTGCCTTTCCCCTTCTATTCTTCTCTCCCTCGCCCCAATTAAAAACTCCCTCATCAAAATTTTATTTTTGTCTATTTACCATAGTATTCATGACCCTACTAGGATGTGCTATATGGAGGAGCTTCAAAATCATGATCTCTGTTCTAGTGGTGGTGGTGTTTATGCTTTCATGTGACCTGTGGCACAAGTGACACCAAACCTTTTCTTGCCTATTGGTATGAGGTTCATCATGATGTGGGTTTGGTGTGATTCTGTGTATTCTGCACACTTTCCCCTGGGAGGGTAGTGTACCATGTTTATTCTTAATAGACTCTGCCACTGCAAATAGTTGCTCAATAAGTGATTGAGATGTTCTCTTTCATATGAATATTGTAACAATGCTGTTGCTCTATTCAAATCAATAATGTGTACCCACTCTCTATTTATAATGGCAAATTTTCAAAGTCAGCCTTCATATATGTGCGTGAAACTGTACAGGGGTCAGGGGTTAAAGTAAGCCAGAACGCACCGGAACGCCGTTCTGGGGCCCAAAAATTTGGCCAGACAGCGTTCCAGGGCCCAGGAACCAAGAAAACTCTGGCGGGACGCATGTTCCGCTCTGCCCTGCAGGCAGGCTGCTGCTCAGCTGGGAGCATGTTCTGGGCAGGCACGGCCTCCTGGCCAGTGCAGCTCCGGATGTCCTCTGGCACATTTAAAGACTAACAAATGTACATTTGTGAGTCTTTAAATGCCACAGGACTCTTTTTCTGTTTGGCTGATCTAGACTAACACGGCGCCCCCTTTGGATCTTGAATGGAAGTAATTCTAAAAGTAAATGCGTGTTTTGTTCAGCCCCCGAGAAAGATGTCATAAGGCTACCCAGGCAGTGCTGTCTCTAGTTCTAATAATAACTCCTTGTATGAAAAGATTTCAGTGGCACGGCCCACGGGCCAGTATCCTAGTCCTCATGTGGCCCTCATGGAGACTTGAGTTTGAGACCCCTGTAGGTAGTGTTATTAGGTTAGCATGCATTTAACATCTTTTATTTCGGGGGTGGTCATTCACCATCCAGACCTTATTACTTTACAGCAGTTAAATGGTGTTGATAAGGGTTGTGTTTTTCATACCAATGTTATTTGTGCTCACACAATAGACCGTATATCTGTGAAGATGAAACATAGTTTGTGTTCTAGTGTCATTTCTCAGCAAATTTCTGTTTTAATTGATGAGTACAAGTTTAAGTAAACTTTCTTGTCTTGTAATTTACTTGCGCTTAACTTTTGATGCTGACATTGGTCCTGTTACATTTTTTCTTGATCTGATTGAACTAGGTAGCAATGATGGTGATGGCGTAGTATTAGCTTTGCTGCAGTGTTTGACAGCACATGAGTTCATGGAGGAATTTCTCAAACATAATTGGATTGGTTTAGGTGTAGATGGAGCCTCTGTCATGTTAGGCAGTAAGGCTGGTGTTTGCTGCAAAATTAAAGAGACGATTTCCACTTTTGATAAATTGGCATTGTTTTAATCACTGGTTGGATTTGGCCGTGGCTGATGCTATCAAATGCTGCAGTGAAGTTAATCACTTTAAATCATTCGTGGATTCCTTGTATGCTCTGTACAGTCAGTCACAGAAGTGCTGGAGAGAGTTGGCTGACTACGAGTGGTCTGGAAGTCCAGCTTAATAGGATTGGATGTGTACTTGATGTATGTTGGGTTGCCTCTAGCTGCCACACTGTACGAGGTGTTTGGTGGTCATATGCAGCTCTCCATAGCCACTTCTTGAAAAAAATTAACTGATTTCTTACTAGAAGGGAAAGATAAAGCAAAATTTGCTGGCGTGTCAAAAAACCTAGAGAATCCAGTTTTTGTTAAAAATTTGGGTCTCATGCTTGGTGCTCTGGAAGAACTTGCAGACCTGTCCTTGGTGTTGCAGAAATCTGAGCTAACATTATCTACAGCAAGTAAGTTGAAAAGGCGACAAGTTCAGGTGTTTATAGCTCGCAGAGAGTATGATTCAGAGTTCTACCAAGAGGTTTGTGAGGCGATTGCTGCAGGTTCCTTTAAAGGAATGTGTAAACGTGTCTGTGAATGCTGGCAAGCAAATTGAAATTTCTAAATGTCAGTTTTACCAGGCCTTAGCGGACTGTATGAATGCTACATTGTTGCCGAACTCAGAAAAACATCTAAGCAATGCTGTTGAAGCACTTGACCCATCACATTTCACTACAGAGCGGTCACTGGAATTTGGTGAAAGTTGCTTAAAATTTTTGTGTTCCAAGTTTTGCATTGCATTTAATGAAGTGAAATGTGCATATCAGGAATACAAAGATCACAATACTTATTGTGTTATGCAGTGTTTGCTAGTTTGTGACAATAATTGATATAAACATAAATACCATATAAAATAATAAATATTTTTATGGAGCGATAACCGATGCATATAATACTGAGAAGTGGTTGCAAATGCCTACCTGGACTGGGGTCTGCACATGTATGAAGGGGGCCCAGTCAATATGGGAAGGGGGCCCGGAAATTAGGAAGGTTCCAGGGCCCATCAAATTATACTTCAACCACTGACAGTTGTGTATGTCTTGCGAACATGCAAATACTTGTTTGCATTTACAAACTTAATTGTGGGGTATTTGTTTTGTTGGTGCAAATGGTAATATGTGTGTTAGTCTGTTTTAAGTATGTGCATGAGTGCAGAATTTTTTAAGACCATAGAGAGATGTTTACAGACACACGTGAATCCAGAGGTTTGTTTTTCTCTTTTTCAAATAGGTTGATTTTGGGGTGGGAACAGTGTTTAGGTCTGACTCTATGCATCATTAGCCAGACAACACCATGAGAGAGATGACTGGAATCTACCAACATAAGTTCTGTTATAAATGGCTGATAACTTTTTCTTTTGAGAGAATGGCAAGAAAAAGAGAAGGATCAATTCCTGGTGAAGGCAAGTGTATGCATGTGTTGACAAATAAGTCTGTTCTTGTCATGATGCATAGAGGGAATTAACTTAAATGGATTTTTTTAAAAAGCATCCATGTCTCTCTCTACTTATATCTTTCCTTTTGACATTCCTACAGGAAGGTTGCTACAATGAATGTTCCCATCTCATGCATCCACTAACATAAAATGTACAGGTTTTTTTTAACCAGCCCATCTCGTAATTACCTATAGCATAGCAAAGTCCCTTGAAATGAATTCCTACTAGCCATGTCAAGAAAATCCACATCATCATCCACAGGAGATCCATTAAAACACGATTTTATGAAAAACCCACATTTTTATAATTGTATTTTTTCCTCTTCCCAACTCTTCATATTCATGTAAACCCACTAGCTCTATTCAGATCTTGGCAAGTGTGTTTACAGCCTAATCTTGTTGGAGGGGGAAATAATAGTGCTCTTACAGAGCTACTTTGTGTGGGATGATGTGTGTTCAGTGATAATAAAATCTCGCCATCTAGCATGAAGAACACATAGCATGAAAAAGCCATATTTGGAGTGAAGGAAAACTATTGCGTTTTGTGTTTTTAATATTAAATCCACAAAAATTTGCTGTACACAGTTCTCCGAGACAATTCCATCTTTGAACTCATTTCTGAAGTAGATTCAGACTTCAGGCATTGTGGTGATTGTGTTATGTGCAATTTAACTTTTAACATCAGAGGGAACAATAACTGGCTCATGGGGTTTTTTTGTGATTGTCATTAGAGTCTGTCTCACTGCCGTGGCTAAGATCTGACCATTCAATCCCTCTTTTATTGCAGCACATTCAGGCTCTTTGTTGTCCTGTAGGACGCCCAAAATAATTTTTGTACTTACTAGAGCTGTGCAAAGAAGTGATTTTTTTCAGTTAGCTAGTTCTGAAAATTAGGGAAAAAATGGTTTTTGAGTTGAATCAGAATCAAAATTTTGGAAAACAAACAAAAAAAATCATTTCAGTTGAATGGAACATTTCATTTCTGATATTTTTTTTTTTTAAAAAAGACAAGGAAGTGCTAAAGTGCTATATTCAAAGAACGGGAATGACAGTGGTGCTGCCTACTTATACCCAGTCGTCGGACATTCATCTGAAATGTGGGAGAACCATGTTTGAATCCTTACTCTGGAGGAAGGACTTGACTTCACATCTCCCCCTCCCAAATAAGTACCTTAATCGACAGGCTATAGGTCAGTCTGAGTTGGAACTCCCTCTGTCTTTGCTGCTGAAGTGTTCTACTTTATATAAGTAACAATGCGGGGGAGTCGGGGGCTGTCACCTAGGCTTTCTCACCACCCAGGTGAGTGCCCTAACCACCAGGTGATCAAGTCTCTCTCTTTCTGGGCTGGTGACTACACAGGAATGTTATACAAAGTGCACCAGCTTCAGTAGGAGAGATTGAGGTAGACCCCACCGCAGAATATCCGGTAGCCTAAGGATTAGGGCACTCACTTGTGAGCATACCATCCTAGAGTGACAAGATCCACGGGGTTTCTGTGTTAATCTATTCAAGCAAAACCAAAAGAAAGAAAGAGTTCTGTGGCACTTTTAAAGATTTATTTATAGCATAAACTTTCATGAGTGTAATCCCACTTCTCCAGAGGGATTACACCTATGAAAGTTTATGCGATACATTTGTTAGTCTTTAAAAGTGCCACTGAATCCCTTCTTTGTTTTGGTTTTTCATCACAGAGTGGCTAGTCCGTAGCACCATCTTGTGTTTTGATCAGCCGTTCCCCTCCAATACTTTCAGTTATATAAACAAATGACAAATGTAAGGGGTACCACTCTAGATATCTTTTTTCTTTTCTACATTTTCAATGTAGTTTGAGTTTTCACCATGTACTTTAGAGCACAGTAAATGATACAGTAGGACGGGTACATTAGTGCTAGGTGATACATGGCCATATACCTCTTATGTTCCTGTGGAATGCATGGTTTTACTTTTCTCTTATTGAAACCAGTTTCTTAGAATGTATTTCTCTGGTTTTACTGCTGCTGTTGAGCAGTGTCTTGCAGCCCTCCATCAAACTTTCATCTGCATTTTCTCCAATTATTGTCATTGTTAGAAGCCAAAACTTGCATGTCCAATAGTAGTCTTCTCCTTGGAAGCACCTGCATGGTGATTTGAGCAAATATGAAGTCAATAGTTTTGTATCCAAATTCAAAATACGATGTTTGTCTTTAATGATTCCAAAACTATTTTTGCCTCGTAACTGCTGTTTAATTTTTATACAAAATCCACAACCTACAAATACATGAGTTTGAAACCATCACCATTATATGTGCGATTTTTTTTTAAACAAGTGAAACTTCAAGAAAAAAAAATATTTGCTATATTGCAGAGAACATAATTAAATTTAATAACAAGGTCCACATTTTAATCCATTCTCCTAGACTTTCTATGCCATTGTTAAAGCAATTGCCACAGTAAAAATATACATTTTAAGTACTTCACTGATTATAACAATTACCTTCTTCAGTCAGATTTTAAAGAACAAATTGGAGAGATGCAGTAGTCATCTGGGATTATTCATTGCCAACACTTTGATGTGGAAGCAAAGAAGCAATCGTGCCAAATTACTTGTACCTGAAGCAATAATATCAAATTAAAACTATTGGGCAGAGTTGCTGCCAATATGTTTTCTGGCAGCAGTACCATTCAAATGATAGCACTGAATATTTATTGTATTAAAGTTTATATAACAAAATTTTAGTATCATTCTGTGGTAGCTGAAAAGTCATCTATTTTCATCTATGATGAACAATGTTTTAGGTAGATTTTCTGTTGTGTACAGCAGAGCAAAGTAGGTATAAGACACCATCATTTTGATTTAATACTGTTTTACATTTACTTTGCATTCATTGCACAGGTGTAAATGACTGCACAAGCCGCAGGGTGACAGAGAATCAGGGGAAAATCTTGGCCCCTCTGAAGTTGATGGATTTTTGTCATTAATTTTTCTTTATAATCCAGAGTTAACAAAATCTCACCCAGGTAGTGTGGTGATGATAATAATAATGGTTTAATCGCACCATATCCTTCCACCTTTTTCTAGAAGCAAAGTATCCTCATGTCCCCTTTCAGCATCTTTATTCTTGTAATAAAAATCTTTTTGTTTCAACAGCTTTTTAATGTTATGTATCTGTGTCTTTTTAACAAATCCATTGAAAACATTCAATTATAGATTGATTCTGAGACAGGTTTTGAAAAATATCGCTTGTATAAATTTGTCCCTGCTCCAAATGTTAAATAACATCATTGCATATAATGATGCCAACAGATGGTGCGCTGCATAAACCATTTATCACCTTTTATAGTGAAGTGTGCATATGTTTGATTAATATTCTGTTGATTTATTGTAGCTCTAACTTTTTTCTGAAAACATGAGGGGGTATATTCTAATCAGTACTGACTCTGACTCTTTTAAAAGAAATAATTCCAAATTTGAAGGGGAAAAACTAGTAAAGGCAACATACAGATTTTAATTAGAAATACTTGTGTTCTGTAATGGAGGAATTGGCTTGTTGTACTGTTTAATGATGGGAACTTCTTGGGAAGTATAACGTTTGTTCTGTTTCATAAAATATGTTTAGGAACACAGGAGTTAGGCTACCAGATGCCAGTGGTGCAGCTAAACAAATACCCTGTCTCAGACAGCAGCCAATATCAGATGCTAGCAAGGTATAAAAAATTTTATAGCGGCTTTTGTCATATTCATTCAGTCATCTCTTCAAAAACCAAAATGCTACAGTCAGTATCTCAGCTATAGCTGTTCAGTTCTAGGTTTTTGTCCCCCAAAACACCAACGTGACCATGTTGTAACACTGCATTTACAGTGTCTGTATTTTCACCTACCTTTTCTCGTGAAAAGGCATATGTGTATGAACGAGCAAACAATCTTGGGGGCGCCCCAGTTGTCCAGTAATTTGGAACTTTTGGTTACAATGGGTTTCTGCCTGTCCCCTTATCAAAAATATTTTCATCAAAGTGCATCTTACCTTATCAGGTCAGGCTGTAACAGCAAATCCTCTGTATGCTGTTCCCCAGTATTTGAATCCCAACACCTATTTTGATTTGCTTTTACAGCCTGACCTGATCCTATGTCATACATTTCCCTGCATTTAATTTCCTCCCATTCTGTAAGTTTCCCGTCTTCAAAGCATCTGACGAAGTGGAATCAGGGCTGTCCCTAGGGGGGAGCGGAACCCAGGGCCAATTGGCCTATGCGGAGGCCCCGTCCCCCCATGCTGGGGGGGAGTCTGGGGGGCCAGCCTGCTCTGCCCCCCAGGGATTCTGGTTGCCCCCCCGGGGAGCCGGCCTTGGAAGCTGCAGCGGCTGCGGGCCGGGAAGCTGAAGCCACCCGCTGGGCAGCAGGAAGCCGAGGCTGCGATCCTGGCCCTGGGCAGCCATGGCCACGGCCCTGAGCAGTGGGGAGCCAATCCCAGCCCCAGGCAGCGGGAAGCTGAGGCTGTGCCCCGGCCCCAGGCAGCGGGAAGCCAACCCGAGGAACCAAGGCCGCCACCGTGGCTGGAGCCAGCCCTGGCCATGGCCGGGGGACCTGCCCGGCTGCATGGGGCTGTGGCGAGGAGTATTGGGCAGGCTGCAGCAGGCCAGCCCATAGGCCAGGACCTGCGCATCTGCCCCACCCCTGCACCTGCCTGTTCCGTCCTGGGGGCGGGGAGCAGGACCGGCCCAGGAGCCAGGGGAAGCGCTACTGGCCCTCCCTGCTGCTTTCAGGTTGCTGCTGAAGGCAGTGGGGAGCAGGGGGAAGTGTGGCCATGGGGGGCCCGCAGCGTGGGCCCCGCTGGGAGCGGGACAGTGCAGGGCCCATGTAACCGTGGGGCAATCGCCCTGTTCGCCCCCCCAAAGGACATCCCTGAGTGGGATTTTCTCTTACGAAAGCTCATGCAATAAACAAATATTAGTCTTTAAAAGTGCCACAAGACTCCTTGTTTATTTGGCTGACCTAGACTAACACGGCTACTTCTTTTGGAATATGGATTTACCTGAAATTAAAAAACCTGATCAATTTTCATCCACTCTGATTTGTACTTCTAAGATTTGGCATTTGTTCCTATATAAATATTATTAGGACTTAAACGCAGGACGGTTAACAATAATTACAAAATGTACATGCATAAAGATTCTGTAGTGTCTCATTTACCACAACTGCCTATATCAATCTGCAGATGAATGTTGTAAACTTTTTCAATTTTAAGGCTCTCTTATTGGCTATCTTTTCAGCTTGAAATTACCATTAGCATGAAAAATACATTTGGTGCTGGAAGTCAACATTGTAACTTACAAACAATTAAAAGATCACATGAAATTCAAGTCATCAATATTCTCCATCATTTTTCTGATGCTAACGTATACTGAAGAGGGTGCCATTTGTTTTTAAGATGAGTTGGGATAGACAATTCATGTTACAGAAAAAAACCACACAGAATGACAATACTTATGGAAACTCCAGGGTTACGTGCTGCAGAAATAAATACATCAAAATAGTAGGAGGAAAATAGCATTTTGTCCTTGTTTAGTGAACCCAGGGAAGATGATCCTATTTTCCCAGTTCAGAAACCAATTTTTCTACTGGCTAAATAAATTAGGGTGCGCAGCCTCCTCTGCAATTCCATGTACAGTACGAGTTACCCCATCCCTAAAAGGATACTGCAGAATTAAAGAAGGTTCAGAGAAATGCAAAAAAGTTTATGGACATGAAATAATCGTCGTAAGAAGAGACATTGAAAAGACTGAGGCTGTTAATTTAGAAAGGAGATGACTAAAACAGGGACATTTTAAATGTACATAAAAGAAAATGATGTCAAGAGTATGTTACCATTTGGCCATATGTAGAAGTGAACTGAAGCTGTGCCATTATTTGAGATGTTCTATCACAATTGTCAAGGTAGCTGAAAGACATCAGATGGAGAGCACCTTCCTGAAGTTAAATTATTTAGAGTATTGATTCATGACTCCATGTGTTAACATAGTTTGTGTGCTGCATGAGTGCTAGTCCAATATGATATTTTGTGGTGGTTACTTTGTACAAGATATTAAATCAAACGTCCTGCTTCGTTAATGGTTAAATGGGGAATAATATTTATTGTGCTATTTGACGTGCTGCATCATTTTTTAACAATTTCAGTAATGATAACTCCAGGTTAAATCAATGAAGCTCAGTATACTCAGCTAGCCATAGAACATATTGAGTTAAATATAAATCATAAAGGTTGATTCCTAAATCAGAGATCCAGTAGTTTTGCAGTATAATCACATTTTGCGCTATTACACTTCTCACACACAGATCTGTTATCCAAAGATAAGTATCGTATATCTATTTTATAAGTATGAGAAACTGAGCCACAGTGTAGTCCAGGGGCTGGCAACCTTTGCCGACCCCTGTGCCGGCCTCTCCTCCTCAACCCTCAGCTGGTGCCGACGACCCACTCGTGGAAAGAAGGCAGCGGGAGTGGCTCCTCTCAGCAGTGTGCCTGAGGACCCCTGTTCCCAGGCACACCATGGAAAAAAGTTGCTTGGAGTCACTCCTTTTGGTGGCAGCACACCACAGAGAGGAGCCGCTCTGGGTGGCTTCTTTACATGGTATGCCTGAGGCATGGACATGGCAGGGACCTCCGCATTGCAGCCGTCCCCATTGTGTCTCTTCTTTGGGCTCATGCAGAGCTGGGGAGAGGGCAGAGCCCTGAGAAGCAAATAGAGAAGAGCATAAAATAAAAGAGACTGTTAAGTGTCAGAATTCTTCACAAGGGTGAAACTGAATAATTTTCTGGATCTGAACCGAAATGGAAACACTCTGAATATCCTGTTGGGCATATGAAAGAAAAACAGTAGACATAAATACTTGCAGGTAATGTAGAAGTAAATAGTCATCTTAAGAAAATCAATACATTGTACTCTATAGAGAAAAAAACTAGTGATGTGACATTTAACTCTGAACTAACCCAAAGCTCTTCCTTCTGATTTCATGGATAATAGTGAAAATAAAGGAATCACACATGTGTTTTAAGAAGATCTAGTGTTTACTTTTTTCTGTGGCAATGTCAATTGACTTCCATTTTTGTAATGAATTTTCCTTATTTAAAAATACAGAAACTCTGTAACTTCTTGTTTTGCTCCCATCATTTTTAAAACTGAAAATATTTTTTTCTAATTCTGATCTAAAATAAGGTATTTTTTTTCTTGTAGGTTAACAATGAAAATGTAGTGAAAGTTGGCCACAGGCAGGTGGTGAATATGATTCGACAAGGGGGCAATCACCTAGTTCTTAAGGTTGTCACAGTAACCAGGAATCTTGATCCAGATGATACAGCTAGAAAGAAAGGTATATTTTTCCTCTTTGCTGCCTGAATTTTCTTCTGGTGCTGCTCTAAGGAAAGAAGGATTTAGGCTGGAGATTATTTAGAATTTTATTTTAATTCCTTTTATATTTTACATTTCTTATCTTAAATGTGAACCTGCATTTTACTATGTAATCTACAGGCTATTTACATTTGGTGAAGAAAAACCAGACTTCATTTGTAGCTATATTTGTGAAGAAAAACATAAAATTCATTCTTGTCATGTTCACTGTTGATGCTCATCTTCCTAGATCTTTCTGCAGTGTCCTTTTAAGATTTTATATTCAGACATTTTAACATGAGCACGTTAGAGAATTCAAGGGAGATGAAAAAAAAATCTGTTCCTTATCCAAAGCCATATGCACAAAGGGTAGGATTTTAAAATTCACATGGGTTAGGCCCATTTCTGCTGCTATTAAAATCCATGAGAATTTTAATGTCAAATGCTTTGGGAAAAAACTGCATCTGTGAAAATGAAGCAATAAATTTTTAGATTGACATATTAATAATAAAGCACTACATTGAACAATGACCAGTGGTTAAAATAGATTGAAACTGGATGGGGAACTGTAACCACTCTAGCTAAGAAGGACGGGGTAATCTCCTCAGCTTTTAGCAGAGGAAAGGGTGTTGTGCTCACCTCTTATGCCGTCTCTGGAGAAACTTTTGCTTCAGTGAGAAAGCAGATATTTTAGGATGACTTGGTGTAGCTTCAAGCATAGCAAAATTACTTTGAGTGCAGTAGCTTGGTACCAGATAGGTGCTTTTTCACTTAAAGGTACCATATTCATTCCTATTAAAGCTAAAGAGTAACACAAATCATATATTTTTAATTCTTTAGTTTTAATGGGAATTCATGTGTGGCAGCCTACCCTGTATACTCAAATCAGACTACACCCTTAACAGTTATTTGTATTCTTACTTTTTTTTATATTGGCCTCCCCAGATTATTTTGAAGGGTACATAATGTTTGCTCAGCTAAGATCTGTAGTAGAAACTTGTTGCTAGTGGTTGCACATGATTTGCATTAATTAGAGAATATAGTTGCTGACCTCTTCAATACAGTTTTCCAGACAGACCTAGTATTTTTTTATACTGGCATAGGCTATGTTTTCTGCCCATAACAAAGGGAAACTTATAAATTTGTGATTGTTGACACTTCTCTAAGGAAGTATGGGTTGCCAGCATTTCTCAAGTCAAACAGTCATCGGTCCTCTACTCAATGAATTTTCTCTTGATGTTGACTTTTATCAAATTAACATCTTTATAATCCCCCTTTTGGGGGCAGGACTATTGAGAACGTGAAGCACTAGGAAATCACAGATGTCTCTGATCCCTGTCAACCATGGGTTTTGTTTTGGAATTGTACAGACACTATATGGCAGAAGGCCTCCTCCTGGAGATGAACAGAGACTCAGCTGATAATTAAACATTTCTCTCTCTTCTCAACAGATCAGTATTCATTCCTCTTGTTCAACATATCCCTAAAACCACTGGGGGAGGCAGTTTGGCCTGTTGTGCAATTAGTATATTCATGACACAGCTGCATATTTATCACTGAATCTACAATGCTATGTAGTTGCTTTCCCAGTGTCTAACTGGGAGAAGCTTGGGTAATAGTAAGATGAACGAACATTAATTCAGATAGCATGGAGGTGATGCTAGTGCATCTAGAGAGTATTGCATGAATTTTGGCTGTCTCCCCAATTGACTTCCCGCTCTTAGTCCACGTGCTTCATAATTTGGGATATTTCAGCATCCTTGATTGCTCCTGATGACTTGAAAAGTCCCCAGTTTTCCTATGTACATTTAGCCTGGGGATCAAAAAGTTACTCTTCGACATGTTACTCTTGTGACCTCTAGAAGGGTTATTTTAACTTGCTCTTTAGTGCAGCAGTCCTTGGAAAGCACTTGGAAGCTCCAGATGATGCAAAAAATCTGGTCATCTACCTCTGTAGCAGTGTTAACTTAATATCACTGTTCCAAAGACCATGTACTGGCCAATAGGTATGATACTAGATGTTTGCATTAATGCATAAAGACCTACATGATTTGTCTTCTAACTACCTCAGGAACCACCTTTCCCTATTATGAGCATTGAGATAAGCATGTGCACTCTGATTTATAGTTCTTGGGACTACAGGCAGAGTGTCTTCAGTGGAGGTCACCGCAAGCTGGAGTTCATTTTCCTCAGAGCCTGAGCCCTAGGCTACACTTGCTGCTGTTTTCAGCGGCAGTTGACAGGAGATATGCAAGGTACGTAAAATCCCTTGTGTATCTCCTGCTGACTTCTTAAATCCTCCCTACTCACTACATTAAGCCAACTGGAAATGGCGTCCGGTCAGCATAGTGTAAGTGCGGTTATGGAGCTGGTGTTCCAGCTCCAGTTCAGTTATCGATTGAGCACGTCTACACAGACGCCTTAATCAAAAACTGAAGGTCGCGGAGATGGCAGCAACTTTGCCGCCATCAGTATAGATTTGCCCTGAGTTGAACATCAGGGTACTCTGCAAAGTATATCTGTGTCCTTGCATTACTGCCTGAAAAGGTGACATAAATGACTGTGTGGTGGATCTCTTTAAAGTTATTTGTGTACATGTGTCCAGACACAATGTAATAGGGACATTTTTAAAAAAAAAGAAAAATGAATAAATACTTAGCTTAAAGAATCATACTTTAACCCCTTTATAAGCTTGCTGATTTTTTGAGTAACCTATGGTAAAGACAGAATTGGTTAGAAATGTAATACATGACAAGCTCCTAGGCTCTTCAGAAAGCATATTGAAAGTTTCGTTTCCTGTCTCCCAAAGAAATTACCCTGTATATGTATTTGATGTTGTTATAATGAATATATTGGAGATAGATTTCTAAAATCAAATGCAGATGTATATTCCGTGGGACTGATAACCTCTGACAGAATCTAAAAAGTGTCTATGTGAATATACAGTGCTTTGGAGATGTATATTTACTTACACTGTATATCCTTCTATTTAATGCCAAGCCCCACCACCTCCAAAGCGAGCTCCAACCACTGCACTGACCTTGCGGTCTAAGTCAATGACCTCAGAGCTTGAAGAGCTTGGTAAGCAAGTGTTTTTAACAAGCATGTTGAGATAGTGGGGATGTAAAGAAAACTTAGAATTGTTTTAAATGAACTGCACCCTGTACAGTACATGATATGGAAAAAGTTTCAGGAATGCTGCATCTCTGAAGAGTTCAAAATATGCATGATGTGCATGAGTGATTTTTTTTTTATTGTGCCCTTTCTGCTCTGCAAAAGAATGTTGATAATTTTTTTATGCATCATCAAAGTTTGGCACAGTAATGCTGTATCGTATTTAATTAGCTTGCTTTTAATCTCTGTTCATCTAATATTGTTTTATTTTAAATTTCTGTGGCCTCTCATTAGTGGATAAAGGTAAGCTGCCAGAAGCCATTGTTGAAAAGTTGACAGTTAAAGCAGTCCCTTCAGCTGCAACTAGTTCTTGTTAGATGTTCTAATTTGAAAATCTATATACATTAATATCACTTTGACTTTTATGTTTGAACACAAACTTCATAAAATCTTCCATTAACTTTTAGTAATGCAAAGTGATGAGCATTCAGTCTTTGGCTTGCTAATTCTAAGAGATGTAAATGAAGGGAGGTATCCCAGCAGTGGGGTTTATATTCTAGATTTGTGTAACTGCTTGGGATGTCTTAAGTCTACATGGATGAAGAAAGGAATTTATTTTCCTTGTTGGATCAACAGAAAAGTCATACTTCAGCAGCCTAGATTATCAAGGATGTTCTGATCTGACAGTATTTGCAAAAGACAAAATTGAATGTAAATATTTGATATGTCTTATACAAAGGAATTATATCACTCACTTGCAGAGTGGACTTGATCCTCTCTTTCTCGTACTATGATCTTGCATGAATTTAACAATACAGGTTTCATAATAATTTTATTTTAAGCATTAATTAACATTCATTCAGATGAAAGGAGCCAAGTCTTGTGGATAATTAATCACATTAATAAAATAAAAGTGATACATTTGAAAGCACTACCATTATGTGGAAGAAAGGATCCGTACACGGATCAGAACTTTCACTATCTTTAAGTGGGAGATCTGACCAAGAAGGGAGCACTGAATAGGACCCCAACTATTCTGAGTCCTGTTTACATCCACAGAAAATCAAAGGATTATACTCTAGGCTAATGTGGGGATTGTACAAATCTCAGATTTTCATGGCTTTGATTAGTTTTTGTCATAACCTTAGTTGTTTAAATATAAGATTTTTGTCTGTTAATTACCAGCATTTTTCCTCCAGGGTTTAAAAAGTGAGACTTTTGTCCTTCATAGAGTAATAAAATTTGGTTTAATTTGAAACCAGTCTGATTTATCATTCAAATCTAACAGAAGCAAAATTTTATTTAGGCAGTCTTCCTACCCTCCAAGTCTTCCATGTCTCTGTGGAGCCTGAGGAGATTCCTGTATTTCTCTCCCTCTTCACTTCCTACTGTCACATTGTAGGCTGCCACTACAGTATGAGTTAGGAATGTTTCCTCTGCTCGCATACACATACTCGCACTAATTCATCTCAAGCTAGAACAAGTATAAATAGCAGGTAGCAAGCAGCAGTAGAGGCATGGCTTAGCTGTGAACGGTACAAACTCTCCTGCACCCCAGGGATACATACTCAATACAGCTAAGTCTCTGCTGCCACTACATATGCTACCATGGCTACACTGCTATTTATAACTGCACTTGCTCAGGGAAAGGGAGCCTAAGTATGTGTCTAAAAGCAGGGGAATCTCACCATCTTCCTAGAAAAGGAGAACTGGAAATTATTCTGTCATGAAAGAACAGTTTTTAATTGGCTCAAAAAGTTGTTGTTGGCATTCTCAACCCAAAGGTGGAGCATTCTTCAGTCCAAGACCTACTTAGTCCAGGGGACTGTTAATCAGCTCCACACGGTAGAGCCTTCATGGTTCCTGACATCCTAAAAGGAAACTATTTTGAGAACCAGCAAGCTACATGCACCTTCATTTAAAAAAAACCAAGCCTATCTTCCCCTATACTTTCATCCAGGAGGAACTAAACCAACCCTCCAGTTTCAAGCCTTCATTGGTCCATGCTTAAACTCACTTTAGAGGTACATTTTCCGTAAAAGGCAGCCATAGTTTTGCATAAATTCTTCTTTGCCTATGAGATTACAGTCGTCATGTCCATGATATTAACATTCATCAGCCCAAGGAGAATAGGACTGCCATTCTAGATAAAATCAATGATCTGCTTCTTGTTGTGACGTGTCTCTAGCAGTAGCTATGAACAGAAGATACCTGAAAACTTATAGTGGACAATAAATAAATAAGCTGCTTCTACAGAAAAGTTCTTATTGGTTCCCATTGGATAGAAGCTGGCTTATTCCCTGAAGTATGGGGAAGGAGGATGTATCCATACTAGATTTATATACGTGAACAGTGACAACATGCACAGTTCATCTAAAGCTAGTAAACTCAGTCTCAATGATGTCATGTAGCAAAGAGTTCCAGTAATGATGACTAATTATGTGCTATGTACCAATGTATTTCCTTTTATCAGTTTTAAATGTGTTGCCTTTTAATTTCATTGACTGTCCCCTTGTTATTGTATTGCAAGAAAGGGTAAAAAGGAATTCCCAACTTACTGTCTCTATATCATTCATTATACTGTATATATCTATCCTGTCCCCTCTCACTAGTCTTCTCTCTAAACTAAATAGTCCTTAATCTTTTCAATCTCTCCTTATGGAAGTCTCTCCCATCCTTTTTGTTGCTTGTCTCCGAACCCCTTCTATTTCTGCTTTTAACAATATAGTTTTACTCTGTTGTCCATAATAGTGCATAGTGCCCCATCTACAACTAAACAACCTCAGTTGTTTTCTTACAAAGGAATTAATCCAAAGTATTATTTAATGGCATATAAAAATTGGTTTACAATTCATTCCCTTTTTGTACTGTGCAAGGATGTTAAAATGCCCTATTTTTATAGCCCATTTATAGATCATAAAATGCCCCAATTGATTTTTAATTTTGAGGAATAAATCTCACACTGCATAGCCAAGATATCTAACTTTTATAACTCCATTTTCTATAGTGAAAGTATAAAATTTGATAAACTGGGCTATGCCAAGTTACTTATGCTTAAATTTGTTTGAAAAATAACATGCACAATCCACAGTTAGCATGGAGAGATTGACCTCTTGAGAATAGAAGAAAACCGTTTGTGTTCAAAAAAATTAGTCAAGGATTTAGCATTTAAAATGGGCTTACCTTCAGAATTGATTTACAATTCATTCCCTTTCTGTTTCCAAGCTTCAGTACGGAAGAAGAAGGGTAAGGGGAAGCATTTTGTCTCTTGTTTAACCTGTTTCTCACCTTTCCATAGTGAAGGATAATAGCATAACTGTAAATGTTGGCATATGGTCCAGTTTATTTTATGGTGTCAAACGTACATTAAATATTGTATATGTTTTAGTTATTTAGCTGATAACTTGCAAACACATACAGAACTAATTCAGTTAGAAGAACACATTTAAAAATATTTCCCTCATATCTTCCTTTTGTCTTCTCTCCTCCATCTGCCCCCATTTTCCTTCTTCTGTCTCAGATTTTTTTCCCAAACCCTTCCATTCATCTCTTCATAGTTACTGTGCTAACTGGCAACCACTGAGAAACAGTGGCAAGTAACATGATGTCAGTGTAGTCCTACATCAGTGATTTCAATTGCCCTCTTAATGGCCAAATGTTATTCACATAACCACACTGTCCATCTCAGGAAATAGGGATTCACACACAGTTTGAAATTTGACCAGGAGAAATGCTGCTCTGCACAATTTCAGTTTTTAATATAACATCATCCACACTGTCCCGTATGCATGGAATGCCCTCCCTGAACTGATCCATAAGGCCACTACCCTCTTTTCATGTAAATCTCTCCTTTGAGACCCACATCTGTTCAGACTTCTATAAAGAAATCATCCAGTTAACGATGGCCAGGTGGCGGGGACAAACAGGAATAGCTGACCTTTAATATTCTACCAAAATGTGTGTATGTATATAAAATTTTGTTTGTGTGTAGCTCTATCCTTCTTTCCTCACCCTTTGTATGTCATTTACCTTCCTAGACTGTAAGCTCTCTTGGGCAGGGACTGTGTCTCTACATGCTTGTACAGTATCTTGCCCAAGGAAGGGCCTCAATCCTGAGTGAACCTTTATGTGATACTTTGCTCTAATTATAATCAGTGGAAGATGATTAAGATTACTGGTAGAGACGGTAATTGTAGGTACTATGTCTCTTGAATAGTGAACTAGTTCTTTTATATCTTCTTTGGCTAATACAGAGTGAATTATTTGTTTTCTTTCTTCATTTTTGCTTATTTTTTCATCTTTCCTGACCTCCTCTCATGTTTGACCTGTTTGCTGCTGCTAGGAAGATCAACTATTGGTACATTTATTGCTAAAGGCAAGATTGCTTAGAAACCATCTCTTCGGAGTGTGACAGCATAAACCGTTAGTGGTTTTCTGACATCAGATTTTTTTTATAGCAGCATGTATTTTTCATTATATGAATATAAAGAATTTTTACATTCATTTTTGTAGAATAATTCAATAACATTCATATTTCCTACTTGTTATAGATGGGGACTTTTATTTTTTGCTTGTTCGTTTGGTTGGAAGAAGGGTATAGGCTGTTGGTATTTCTCATCAGATAAGGGATATCATTTAATATCCATATATAAAAGTTCCAGTTAGGTAATAAAAAACTTGTCATATAATCTCAAACAAAAAAATGAACCAGGCATTGTTCTAGCTTCTACTTAAGTTATCATATCACAGACCATTGAAATCTCAACAATACTAAGTCCGCTGCATTGACTTTTTCTGCTCACCACAATTGCCCATTACAGAGGGCCAGCATCAGATTTCAAAACACATTTTTTAAGTACGAGTCCTTTTTGTGTTTTCTTTTGTTGCTCGTAAGTGAAGAATTACTGAATGAGTGAGACATAGCAGTCTGTAACAAACAAATTTCTTTGTTGCAGCAACATGTTACAAAGCCTCAGTTAGAGCACGTACAGATGCCCCCATCTGTCTCGGGGAAGATCAAATTAAAATTTCATGGAATAAATTAAAATAAGTAAAGAAAAGAAATTAAAAAAGTAAAAGTGATTTTTTTTAATTCATGGTATATTTGTAAAAAAATGCATTTAATTGGTTATTTGGGAAAGAAAATCTTCATAATTAATATTGCATTTCATTTATCACCCCCTTGACAAAAAATGATAAATATTAGCTAAAAAGTCATTTTCCAAGTCACTAATCAAATGACGTTGAACACTGGGTAATATATTTTTCCCACTGTAATATGTTTTTATTTCAGTAATGATACAAATAATGTTGGAAATTTGAAATTTATATTTAAAAGAATTAAGAGAATCTTGAATTCTATTCATTAAAAAAAAAGAGGTGGAACTCGTGACTCATGAAAAACTTTTAATTTATTTATCTTCAATTAGTCTTTTGACTATTTACATTTTTTATTGTGATATATGATCTACCAAAGAGGTCCAAAGGTCTCATACTTTTTTTAGCAAGGACTGGATTTAATTTATCAAGCAACTTCAGATATTTTTAGGACCTCTGCAGAGAATAGCAAAGAGTTGTCTATTTTAGCTGAAGTAGACAGCATTAAAAAGTCGAGAGAAGCTGAAGAAATAGAAGTAACACAGATAAAATTCCATTTTTGTTAAGTCTACCAAAGACTACAACACAGCAAAGTATAGTTTAGATAAGAGGGAAATAATTTGGATTACAACACATTAGGTTAATGGTGCCTAAAAAGTTTTTGATGTGAACTTGTGTATCTTTTTAGTATCAAATCAAAAAGAAAATATCTATTTTTGTTTATTGGGCTTACAATATAAATATCAAATATATATGGAGGACTTCCCCTACTTCTGGCCACATTAGATGCTGGTACAATTTTGCTGGTATATAATAATCAGCACAGAAGTCTGTCAAGTATTTGGCATTAAGTAGTAATATTTATTTAGGAGAAAAATATCAGTTAATAGCATTCAAAACAAATATTATTTGCTCTGTCCTCCAACAAACTTTCACGCTCCATCCCATTCCTGTTCATTGTTTCAAAGATGGCACACCTTAATAGCATCTGAAACAATGAAATCACAGAACAAATAAACATGTGAATGCTATACAGAGGTTGAAACAAACAAAAAAATTCCCTTGTGTTTGAAGAAATCGTGAACAGAAGGCCAAGTATTTGGAAATCATTTTTAATTTCAACGTGGCAGAATAGATGATGGAGACTTGTCTGCAGAAATAAAATGGAAATAGCAACAACCACCCTTCAACTCTCTTGATACGTCTGCTACCAACAGTGGTTGTAAATAGGAAGAAAGTTTTCCAGACCTTCATCAGACACTACATTGACAGATAAGGAAAAAAGGCACTGCAGCTCCAGTTTTAATGAAGATTACCCATAGAATATTCTTGTAAGTAATATATATTTTGTTACTTATTGGAAGTGTTAATTGATAATGTTGTCACAAGTAAAGATAAAGATTTTTGAGTTATGGTACAAGGATATGCAGTAATGGTTTCTGAGGCAAAAAGTTTGAACTCCTAAGACTATGTTCTTCTTTTGATTATAGATATTCTGCCCTCTTTTATACTGATATAGCTAAGGGTGATTATTTTGACTTCAAAAAATTTACAGTGGCTTAACACCGGTGTAACAGAATAGAATCTGGCCCATATATTTGTCTTATCAGTTTGCTCAAATATTAAATCGAAAAGTATGTGGAGTTACAATATTGCAGGAAGAAAAACCTTCGTTTACATATTTGGCTAACCATTATTTTGGTGCCCAACTGGAAATGCATTGAGTCTGACTTTTCAGAAACTTTGTTCATTTGATCTGAAGTCCGTAGGTAGACAGCATGTGCTGAATACTTCTGAAAGACAGGTCTAATTCTCAAGTTGGGTGCATAAAATTGTCACTCCTGGCAATACTGAGCAGAAATAGAGGTTTTTCAAATCTCCTCATCAACATTCAGCTGTCAGATGCAGTCTGTATTATTATTATGAATTTTTATTATTTTAAACCACATTCATCTGATTAATCCTAAGCATGAAGCCCTATCATAGCAGGCACTTTCTTGTTTTTCTTTGCCACAGAGCTGTAATTGAAGGTTTCCTCACCATCCAAACAAGACAACGATGTGGGGAACTGGGAAAGAAATCGTAAGTGTTTAAGGGAAACACATTTTTGTGGCATTTAGAGCTGTGTGAGTGGGGATGCTCTGGCATTTCTGAGTAGAGAATTCTTATGTGTTATCATTAATTAAACATGTAGTACTGTGTTCAGAGCAATGGGCTTTAATGAGCAGTAAGAAGGGCAGGGTTGTTTCCAATACAGAAAAGTTTTCAATTTTTTTTAATATGTTCTTTCTCTTTTTTCAGGAGCCAGGGAGATGAACGACAATCTCCCTTATCTCACCAAAAAAAACCCCAACCCTTTTTTTCTTGCCATTTCCCTATTTTCTTCAATTGTTTATTATTCCATGTTCATTAACTTCTTAGATAACTTCAAATAAATGTTACAGATAACTCATGGTGGTTTGATTTTTCTTTCATTGGTGCAAAAAGTGATTACGTGTCTCATAAGATCGCAAAAATGACTATTTCTTTTCTTTGTCTTTTTTTTTTTTTTTTTTTTCCTGGTTGAGCCCAGTTTTCAAATGCTGTCTCTTAAACAAGTTGTTCAATTTGCCATTTTCTTTTCTTGGTCCTTAAAATTTCACCTAGCTTGCAGGATAGGGAATGGTTTTTTGTTTTTGTTTTGTGTTCTTGTTTTTATTTTTTATACAGGAACCCAGGGATCCACAATGACCATTCCTTCTACCTTTGGGGAAGGTAGGTTGAATTTTAAGGCTCTAGGACTGTATGCATATTCTAAATGTCTCTGTGTTAATTTGGATATTGGACATATTGTTAAAGAGATGGTGCTTGAAAATTGGGCCTATAAGAAGAACTTAAGCATACCAAAAATAGCACACATCCCTCTCTGTGTCTCTTAGAAACTGTCTTTTTAGGGTATGATATGTTCATAATATGCACACGGGACCTATATGCACTGAATACTGAATCACAAAAGTACATGTAAAGCCTGGTTGGAGTGGGGGGAAAAGCCTATTTAGTTAATCTATTATTACCAGCAAACAGTTTTTGGTTTAGTATTTGTTATATATTTTCTCTTTTTCTTAGTATAATTTGAGGTATCCCAAAACAAACATGTATTTTTATTCAGTTTCCTTAAAAGGGAACTTTTTAGGTGGTTTGATTTTAGTTTCATGCAGTTCCAAAATAACCTACAATTTCTAACTATATTGTAAAAGCACATATTACTGTCTCCTTTTATTGCCCACTGAAGTTAAATTTTCTGTATAATATTTGTACCACAATAAATATGTGAAGCTGGTGTTGTAACTAAGGCATGATTCTGCAAGCTATCTTGTAAGTCGATGATCCAGATTTGTTCCTGATTTTTATATATGTCTACTGTGGCAAATTCTCCTCTATGGAGATAATTTAAAATTATCATTATCTATGAACCTTGCCCTAATTTTGAATTGAAACTACACAAAAGCAATTATTTTCTTTTTTAAAAATGTATTTTATTGTTATATGTAATGTCTTTTTGGGCACATGTATTTTTTTTTTTTTTAAGAAATTGTAGAGGCCAGTTGAACCTCACATAGCTAGCCACTTAACCTATTAATGTTTTAAAACCATAGCATTACTTTATTTTATTTTAAAAGAATTTATATTTTTTATATTATTTTCTTATCATTAGAGAGAGATTGGATCTGGATTTTAACATTCCAGGGAGGAGGGGGATTTCAGAATCAAAATGTTGGTTGAGGCCATCTCTGTTAGCATCCTGTGCACTAAAAAGCCGGTTATACTTCAGTCTTCCTTGCTAAATTTTCTGCTTTTGAGCTAATTTTTTATCCAGCCAATCATACTAGATCAGGTAACTAGTACCAGCATGGATACTTAACGGTAATGATGTAAATCTATCTTTAGATACCTGCATAAGTGAGTGGTCTAATTTTTTGAAGGTGTTGAACATCTATAAGGAGCAAAATGGAATTGCACATGTTTAGCTCCCCACAATCTAGCCATCTACTTAATTTAAGCATGCAAGTTCTAAAAATTGCACTAGACCTACTGTTCTTCACTTTTACCTATTTTGTACTCACTTCCACTTTTGATCTCTAGGCTAAAAACAATCAAAATATTGAAAAAACACGTTAACTCTCCATAAAACAAACATAACTACACAAAAGCTGTTAAATTTGACAAAAATAAATGCACACAATTGACAGATTTAAAAAATACACATGCATTCCAATACTTGTGCATAATTGAGTATACCTTTAATAACAGCACTACATAACCGCATGTAATTAGTCCAAGGAAGGGATAGATAATATGGTATATTATGCCGTTGCCATTTGACAAATAAGACAAATAAGTGCTTTTTGCAGATTCATGACAAGAAAACAGGAAGCACATACTGTGTATGCTAGTGAAAGCAATGAATCACAATCTTACCTTTAGATGAAGGAGTGAATCATGAATGTGTCTGTTAAAGAGACATGAAAGGCTGTTTTCAAAAACATGAGAAGTGCCAGAGGAATGGGTATATCAATTTTCAAAAGAAAAATGTACATTTAAAATATCTGGTTGATTGCAAGTGCTAGAAAAGGTGGGTGAAACCACACCATGTAGGTTCAATTGGCATCGCCCTAAGTTTTGTGTAATTGATTGTGCCTGGCACAGTTTGTCTGTATCTATCTTAGGTATTTACAAGGCATCTATCACCTTGGTACCTAATCAGTTTGAAAAATACACCTGCAGCGCAAGGCATGATGCAGATACAGGCAGAGACCCAGGTCCAGAGCGGCAGTGGGAGGTCCCAGGAAGCTTGTCAACTGCATTACAGCTGTTGTTGAGCTTCTGGCCACACTTGTTGGGCCCAAGGAACATCTCCACCTACCTGTCAGCAGGAAGACGGTGCCCCACACTTCAAGTCCAGCTCCATTTGTGGGAAAAACTAAAGATAATGGAAATGGCAACGATCCAGTAGCAGAAGTGAAAAAGAAATTGTGGGATTTGAAAAGGAGGGATTCTTAAAGAACAGCACACTTCAGGGGAGGGATCAACTGCCAGTCCAAGTGGCAGGTAAGGCACAACACAGGCTTAAGTCTCTCCAATGGTCTCCAGTGAACAAAAATTAAATAAATACTTCTGCTGTCCCTAAGTCTGCCTTCTAGTCAAAGTTCAGTATAGCCTGTGCTCTGTTCTTGGCCTCTCTATTAGCCTGCTATCCCTACAGCTCAGTAGCCTTGCAGTTCTTGGTGGATTAAAAAACAGAAAACACAATGTAAACCATCTTCAGCATCCTAAAGATGTTGCACGATAACAGTCCTTCCAGTTTGTCAGTCAAGTGAGAGAACACCCATCATGGTGCAAGGAGCCAGCACTACAAAGCAGTGCTCCAACACCATGAACTTATCCCTACCTCCAGAGACCTGCTGTAGCCCTGCCTTCTTACACCCTTTAACAGACATCCTGCCTGCAACATCCAGAATACGTAATTTGCTATACAGAGGACATGGAATAGGCAAACACAGGCTGCAAGTGGGTTACAGCCCATGAAAGCTTATGCCCGAAGAAATTTGTTAGTCTCCAGAGGACTTTCGTTGTTTTTCTATATACAGACCAACACAGCTAACCCTCTGGAACTATTCACAGGCCATCTTAAAGAAACAGTCAGGTCTGTTGATAAATCAACAGAATCAGTAGGGTGAAGCAGGAAACCATCCCCCAGAGATCTGAAAGTGCCATTTGATTTTGTAAAATGAGTACATACTATGGGACCAAATATTAAATTTAGCAGGGCAATGGGCCCTCAATTCCTACACCCTTAGTATCTTCCACACTCACCAGGTGCACACTCTTTCCTTACTTCCCTATCGGGACAATTTGAGCTATGGCTGAAGTCATGGCAAAATGAGATCAGTGACGTGGAATGAGTCCACAGTTCAAGACCATCTAAGCTTGTTGCTTCACCTCTTGGTGTGTTTGTATGCAGCCAGGAAATAAAATGGCCCTGTGAGAAGTGTAAGCCACGTGTCCATCTGTACAGTCTTACCGTTGTGCACAAGCTGGCTTAGGTGGTTACAGGTGTTGTTTGATTGGATGCATATTTACCAGTGAGGTCAGAGGGAGTCTGGACAGCATCTCCTGTTTCCCTTTGCCATTGACATTGCATCATGGGTAGCCACAACATGGTGCTTGTGCTCACTGTAGTTTAAAACTTCTTTTAAAAAGCGAAATGTTGTTTAAGCCAAGTAAAAAGAGAATCGGTTTGTTGATTCACATTTTGTTTTATTTTTATGGCCTCTGTTTCACCAATGGCTTGGCATATTTATTGTTGCTTGTGAGGAGTCAGCCCATTGCCAGGAGGTGCAGTTGGAGTGGGTAGTTCAGGTTGCAGTTTAACTTTGGTTTTAATTCTCCTGTCACCAGTTGTCAGAGCAGTGAGTAACTTGGCCATCCATTCCTCCACCTGACCAGTACAGTTTCTACACAAAGCAAATTTTCCTTTGGCACTATGGAAGATGACACACCACTTCCTCAGTTCAACATAGCAGCTTATGCTATTATATTAACAAATCCCTGTCAGAATTTATCAGGACAACCTTTAGTCGTCAAGGAAAGGATTTCCTGGGCAGAAACACATACCTTCGACGCTGGTACCAGCTCTTAACTCTGAGCTAAAGTTCCCATGATTGTCCTGCAATGAATGAAAGTATAAGTAAGGCTATGCCTGTAATACACCCATTTTGCCCGTGCCAATGTTTAATAAAGCTTACGAAAATAGTTACTTGAGTTGGCCGAACTCTTTGTTATGAATGACCTAAGTTATTAATTTAGTCCCTTTATCATTAGTGGCTAGTTAACAAACCTATCCCAGTATTTGTGAATGTATTCATTATTCATAAGTATTCGCCAGTAGTTTTAATAACTAACTTTCAGCCATTTAGTTATTTGCAAACTGTTTGCTTAGAATATATGTCATTTGTGTGATTGGTCATTTGTGCCAGGTGATACTGTTTCAGCTCCCTGATTGGTAGACAGAAAATATTTAAGTAGGAGCATGACAAATTGTAAACTTCCATAAGTCTGTTTTTAGAGAAATAACCACTTGTTGCTAAAATTTGTGCAACTTTTCAGGGTCACAGACACCTCCATAAACATCTGACAGGTGACACTCCCCTGCTCCCCTAACCAACTAAATTAAATGATGGTGACAAAAATATTCACAAATTGGGGGGGAGTTCAGTTTTTGCTCTTTTTAAAAATTGACTAGTTCTATTATTTATCATTGTTAGGTGGGCTCTGTTCAAAGTGCTTGTCAGGACAATGGAGTATTCAAATATGGAGACCTTGCTAATGATATATCAAAAGAATGACATATTTTGTATGACCAGTGGCACATCCGGAATATATATTCCCCTTATATCTCTGATTCCCTACAAGTTAACTGGAATGTGTGTTTTGCTTTGTGTGATAAAAAGAGATCCCCTGTTTTTGCATGTCTACTCTATTAGAGAAGTGTTGATAATTAATTTCATGGTCCTATACTGTAACTGTTAAAAGATATTTGGCAACAAAGACACTCACAGCTGTGGCTGTCTTAGGTGTAATAGAATTGCAAAGGCAGCAGGTATTACAAAGGGATAATGTCAAAGTCAAATTCCCTTTCAAATTTTTCATGCAGTAGAAGAGCCAACAATTGCATGTACCTAATATTCATTTCCATAAGGAGCTCATACCTTTTTACAAATACAATCTCATCCTCACTTTCCATAAAACATGCAACTGGACAGTCCAATCAGACACCAATAGAATAGGAATACTTTGAATGTGAATACTATTAAAGTAGTGAATTTATTAAATGCACTAAAAACATCCAGCATAGAAACTAATCAAATTAAATAATTATATTAAATCATTAACTGCACAGTAGCCCTTTAGATAAATGCAATACTTGAGGCGCTCAGATAGAGAGGTAATGAGTGCCCTAATGAGAATCTAGATAGGTAGAGATTAATGTATAAATGGGCTGATAGAAGGAATTTTGGGTCTCTGAGAAGGGGTCTTAAAAATCAAGAACAAAAATATATATAAAATCAACCCAAGGACTCCTGAACCCATAAACAAAAATTATCATCTTAACCTGACCTCCAAAGCATCCATCAGACATAAATGCACAGCTCCAGATGGCATTTTTAAGAGTAGCATATGTTGTGTGTCAAAGAGCAGAATTTAGTCCTTACAGGGTAACACTTTCCAAGATTGAGGTGCTGCGTAGGTATGGCATGGAATCAGCATTTCTCACATCCTAGCACCAACACTACAGAATGACCAGTTAGTAAATATCAGCAGCAGTTGTTGTTTAGATGTGACAGTCTAACAGTGGTACTTCCACATGTTTTGTTTTTTTTTGTTTTTTTTTACTGAGAGTGAAAAAAAACCGGCTCTTTGGGCTAAACTACTGAATTATTTAGATGAACAGCCACAGATAAATTACTTGTAATCGAACCGTCTTCCCCAAACACACAATAGACTCGTTTGTTTGTTTGTTTGTTTGAAGTATGAAAAGGTTGAGGGTTCCAGCCACAAATGTGTACAATCAGAAATGGTGCTGAGCAGATCATACTGTAATGAGAGCCAGTGATTGAGGTGTGTGCAAAAAGTCTAGTCATTTTCAGTTGGCAGGAGTCTATTTTTATACCTGGGTGGATTTAGATTAAGCACATTTGTAACCTTCTCTGCAATAGCATAATTAACCACTCCTCCTTCCATATTAAATTGTGCAAAAAGAAGCATTTGCAACACATTTCCACCAAGTGTCCGCAGGCATTACAAGTTAAGGGAAGGGAAGGGAAGAAACAGCCAGTGGAGAGCAAAATGAAATTTATCATACATTATAAATAAATAAATCCTGGTGAGCAATGTCCTCAAATACTATCACCTACTGTTTGGAGAAAGTAGTGAGAAAATAATGCAGGAAAAAATCAAGCTTGTGAGGCCATTGCTTACAGGATAAATGCTGTTGGCAACCAGAATTGCTCTACAGCAATGATTGAGGGGCAAAAACCCAAAACAGTGGGGGTGGGGGTGATGTGAAACGTCGGACAAAAGAGAAGATAGCCAGCAGTGCTTCAGAACAGCAAAGGGCTACCACACAGGCCAGTGGTGGAGCACATCTGACACCACAGGAGACTCAATTGGACAATTGACCCTGAGCTCATCACAGGGATTTCTGACTGACACCACTACAATTCATAGGTGAGCTTTTTGAGGTTCACTGACACTTCCTGTCACAATCACAATGAGGTGTATTTGTAGTTATGCCTTGGGACTCAGCACAGTTGTGTGTGTTATGGGTACAGGACTTATATAAAGTGGTTAGAAACTTCAACTGCCACATATCCAATTCAGCCATTAAACTTTAGTCTGCCCTTCTGTTTGCCCAAACACAAACACTGTGGTTTCCCAACTGGCTTCTTTCTATGTGTTGTCCAATGCATGTAGATGCCTCCATCTTCCTGGCCTCAGATACAGTGGTTGTTGCTCCTCTATTTGATTGCCAGATGTCACTGGGGAACAAGATGGGGAGGTTCCTGGATGCTCGGGGCAACCCAGACGTCAGAGAGCGAGCTCACCATCCACGCCTGAACAAGAACAGGAATCCTCAGAGCCTGCTTCCGATGAAGATTCACCAGCCAGAACCACAGAGAGCTGGCAGTGGCCATTGTCGTCATCTGAAACGCACAGCAACATTGGAGAAGATTTTGAGGGATTTCAAACACCAGAGCGGACTCCAGAGTGTACAATGGACATACAGTCTCCTGGGGATCAGTCACTCAGTAGGACTCCTCAGTTTGAAAGTGACTCTCCTGAGGAGGAGGGGGATGATGAAATGAATGAAGAGCACCATGGTGTTCAGCCTGTCCCTAGGGAACAGGGTTGGAGAGGGCAGCCCCACCTAACAGAGGGAGAAAAGCTGTTGATGGAAACCAACAGTAGGATTGTGCAGCTGCTGGAAAATATCAAGAGAGAGCATGCACAGTCCATGGGTCTCATGTCACAGTCCATGGGCCGCATGGAGCTGCAGTTAGGCATTGTGGCTACATCCACAAGAGCCATCCATAACTACCTGTCTGAGATTTTAGCTTTCCTCAAACAGCCAAGGACACAGGTCCTTGAAACACGAATCTCCCAAAGAGCCACCCCCCATGTTGAGTTAACCAGTGCCTCAACATGGACCGGTGAGGATGCAGTGGCAGCCTCTGCTGTATATTTACCAGGGGATCAAGGAACTAGTGTCTCTCGAGAACCACCACAGGCCACCATGCCTCGTCGCAGTGGCCGGCTGCAGAGAGCCATAACTGAAAGGGCCTCGTTGCCCATGCCTACGCGCCAGGCAAAAGGGGGAGGGAAGAAAAATTAATCACACTAGTGATAGGATTTTTAGGGTTTTTTTTTTTTATGTGCCTGTCCTTTTAATTCTTAGCCATAAGGCCATGAGTGGCAGAACTCAACCATTTCTACATTTGGCTAACATTGTATTCTGGCTGACTAGATTAGTCTAACATTTTGTAGTTTATATTTGCATTGTTAACAATGTGTGCTGCTGGTATTTGAAGAACATTTGCCTCTGTTCTTTCACTTTTAGCCTCATGAGAGCATTTTTTTACACTGTGCCAGGCATTCATTGCTTTTCTTACAAATACAAATCATTTCTTGAGGCAGCTGTTTTTTGAGTTTTTTTTTCTCCATTATCCCCATCCCCTCTGAGCAAGCATTATGGACTTGGCGGTAAGTATAGAGGTCTTGGCAATACGTCCCTCAGAAACTGTGTTCGATCAGTCTTTGCCTGGTGTTTCTGGCATGCTGGCCTGAGGTGTTGGAGTTAGCCTGTAAGTGCCTTTTTTTGGACATGATCATCCTTATCCTTTGTGGGTCTGACAAGATCAGTCTCCAGCCGTTCAGGTGGAGCTAATCCACCTATCTTGGCTATGTTTTGTAATGTGCAGTCTTGCCAGGATTAGATTGTATTTTGGGGGCGTGTACAGTAAAGTGCCACCTAGGCACCTGACTCTCATTTTCAAAGTTCCTTCTGCAATGCATTTGGTGGCTTGATGGGTGGGCAGCATTTTAATTTTCCTCTGAGAGAGTCGGGGGATTTGGAACAGGAGTCATTAGCCATGTATGGGATAAGTACCATTTTCTTCAACAAATATATCATTTAGGGGACACTGATCCTAGTAATTTCACAGATACTAATTTATGCATCAAAATGCTACTTACCCAGCAGCCAGACCTCCTGAGAATGTACAAGTCATGACATGCTGCTTGGCACTGTGGTACTACATCTGTGATTAAAAACTTTGCATCACAAATGACCTGCACATTAATAGAATGGAACTCCTTCTCATCCCTTTAGGCCTTCTAATTTCCTGAGGGGAGGGGGTTGTCCTGAGCAGAACATAGGTGCAATCAGTAGCATGCAGGACATACGGAAAATGCACTTTGGAATAAAAATGACTGTTGGCGCTGCCTCTCTCGGGGGAATTTAATATAGTGGCACTCAAAAACTGCTGCATGCATGCAGAGGCATCAGACTGGCTTATACTTGTGATATTCCTGTGGTCCTCTGAAAGGTTCCAATTATCCAGAGCCCCTTGAGCAGTGGCAACTGTAACTATTACAGGTGGAGCACGGCACCTGTGTTTGACTCTCTAGATCTCCTTGTAAGTTTTCATTAAAGTTCCAGAGAGTCTGTATGTCAGACGAACTGAATTTCTCCTTTTACAAACATTGGATGTTAATCTTTGGCCTAAAAATCCCATTCTATGGATGTATTCGGGTTGTACTTGGTCTACTGAGCAACTGGACACTCCTCTTCCCTTTCCCCTTCTCTGAGACTGAAGTGGTCACAATATGAGCAGGAAACATTTTGCTACAAACTAGCCACAAACAGCTCCTTGTAAGAGTTCGTTTGCTCATAGCTGTATTTTTGCTAAATGACTGGGTTAATGGTGAAATGCCACTGGTGCGGGCTGACCTCTGGGGTAGGCATGTTGAAGATACATTTTTTTAATTCAAAATATTTCTCCCACGACCAGCTGCATGTAGGTGCTCATCCTTTAAGAATTCCATTTGGGTCCACTTTCTTGGTGATGCTGCCGACACACCACTCATGCCAGGTGCACATTTTTGCACCTGCATTTCATTTGCGCCCCATCTGTGCCTCTTCTAAATTTTGTTTGGTTAAAATTGTTTATATAGGTAGCCTCATAAATAAATACATTTCCAATATCAGCCTGTTAGAGCTCCTTTTTCTGATGCAAGAATACATATTACAAAAATATGTAAGAACACACAAAGAGGAGGGGGGAAGAAAAGGGAGTAATGGGCGCCTACATACAACAAAGCCCCAAATATCAGGACTGTCCCTGTAATGCCGGGACATCTGGTCACCCTAAGGTGAAGTCCACTAGCAAACTTGAGAAAAAGTGTTCCAGTGGGCCACCTTTTGAAAACACATTACTGGCGCAAACATGGTTTGCACACTACTACTGCGGACATGAGCAACCTATTTTAAGGGTGCAACCCTTTGAAATTTTGCCCTAAATATCTATTTTTTGTTTCTTCTGGATGAGTTTGTACTGGAATTGCACACAAGTCAACAAAAGGCCTGTTGATTCTCTTGACCTAGGTAGCACGTATTTAATAATACAATGAAAATGTATTTATTTACATAGTGCTGTCACTTTAAAAGTGTGGTGGAACTTGAGGGCCATATATTAAGATTCTGAGGTATTCTGCAGGACCCGCCATGTAGCTGTTGCCATTTTGGATAACTCTTACTCCACCCCACCTAAACCTGGGCTGCTTTTGAAGCTTCAAAACTTTTGTTCTAGTTTTAAAATGCCATCTTACTGTTCTACCTTTGTGCTCTCATCAAAGACAGCAGTGCAAAAAGACAAGCTGAGCAATATTAGTAATTCTGCATGTGTTGCAATTAGAACCACTGCAAGGTGCCCCTTAAAAAGATTTTTTTTTCTCAAAACAACTTAGTCATATGGAACTGTATTTCTCCCTTCCCCCACTCCAACTGGCTTCAGCTGGTCTCAGCTAGGACTGGAAAGGAGCCAAGTACAATTTGAATGGGAGCAGCTATAGGGTGAGAAGGACTGAGGAGCTGACAACATTAAAGCTGTAAAATCACAAAGAGTAAAGTTTCCCCCAAACTGATGTGGTAGCAATGTCAGATTTTGTTGGAAAATTTGTACAAACTGATATTGTGGTCAGATTAGACAGGAAGATCTGACTTCAAATACAGTTTTGCAAAATCAGTATAGTTGGAGGGTATGTATGTTTCATCCCCTAAATGAATACTTCCATGCTTCTCAAGTGTCTGTCATAGCCTCATCATTCTTTCCCTGTAGTTTTTTGTTGTCTGAATAGGTGTATGGTTATGTGTCTGGTCAAAATAAAGGGGTTACATTTTAATATGGTATATTTATTTACTGATTTTGCGTGACTAGGGCTTCAGTCCCCCAAACACCTTTCACTCTGGCTCCCAAGAACCAGTGTTTGGTCTTTTGGGATCGTATAAAGGGCTGGAGAGATGTAATCTGAAATTCTCATGCCCTTGGTGCTTTTGATAGTAGAAACCCCTAACCTTGATTCTGCAGCCTAGCCATATTTTTTTTCTGTGTAGCTCAAATGTTTAAAACTGAATCCGTGGCTTTCTGATATCTTTTCCCATCAGAAGGTGACAGGTATTTTCTTAGAAAAGTATAGAATTTGCATTACTGTTAATACCATATGGAATGTGATTTTTTTTTAAATGTTTATTTTATATGTATTTGTGAAGGGTTTTGGGGGAGGGGAGGTCCTCCTCCTGCCTTAGTTGTCTAATATACAAAAAGAAATAAAGCAAACAAAAAATGCAAACTAGCTCCAGTGGGAAGCAGACTGTAATGCTTTCTAGTAAGCCAACCACCTACAATGTTCAACTTAATCCTCTCCTGCTCTCTCCCTATCACCCAGTGATCCAAAATTCTTCTGTTCCAGGGCAACAGTTTTCCCAACCAGAGAAGGCTGAATGTAGATCCTCCATTTATGTACCAGCCAGAAGTGTTGTTTAGGGAGAGAAAAATCTCACTTCCTCTTGTCTATTTCCTGTCTCTTCCCACATTCCCTAGGGTCTGAGTGTGCTGCTTTCCAGTGAGGGATCAAGCTCAAATCCCCAAATCCAATACTTTGCATGGTGGTGCCACTTCTATACCACAGGTTTTTAAGTCAATAATAACCCAGTGAACTAGTTTTTCTTTTCTCCTAAAACTAAATTATCAAACCTTTGAGATGCAGACATATCATGCTTAATTCCTGAAAAGTAATGTGCGGCTTGACTAAGATTTGTGAAAATTCAGTTGTGGTAGCCTCAGATAAGAGGCTCTTGCAGACTAAGGAATCACTTCTAGCTGGTTCTAGTACACTACTTCTATGGATACTCAGAGGTTGTGTGACTGGTATCCTATTGCTTTAGAGAAATTAAAAATAAAAATGTCAGCCTAAATTATGAGTACCAGCATTGGGGTAGTATGTCTAGAGCCAGTATGCAATTTATGCTTTCACAAGAACAAAAGATAGGATGAAAGGGGCAGTAAGGAAGGTTACTGGTTACAGACAGATTTAGATTCTAGTCCAAGTACAGAGATTGAATCACTCAGAACTTATTTAATAACTCTTCCTCAGTCTCCCAAGCTGTAAAAAGAGAGTTGTAAGGCTTGAGTTGATTGTGTAGTGCTTCAAGATCCTTGGACTTAAGGAATTACAGTAGTACTAAAAAAAAATTTTTTTAAATTAAATAGTATTACTGCTGGTTTGTGCTTGCAACTGGAGATGGGTCTGAGTTCAAACACACCTGATCTTTGAGGGATCTCATGTGTTTGCAGATGGTACTTACCACTGTATTGCATGTTGGATCAAAATCCCAGTTCTGAACCACTGCCACCAGTGTTAGGCAAGTTCTGAGCCAAATTGGAACTTTGCATCTTGGGCCTGTTTCTGACCACAAATAAATATGATGGTTCTAACCAAAACTACTATAAAGCACATTTAAAAATTCAACAGAGAGACTTGGAGCAGTTTCCAATACTGCTAAATTGCATTGTCTAATAGTCTGAGATGACGAAAAGATTAGAAGGTAATTACTGGAGAAGAATAGACATAAAGAGCACTTTTGAAGTACTTGTTATTGTCCAAAATATCACTAAATTCTGGTGATTACGTACTGTCTGCTTATCGCTATGTGAAATAGTGCTCTCTGGGTTCATGATCTCTAAAGGTCTTCTTTCCGTTTCTATATAGATATTCTCCCTTCACATTTTGAAGGTTTGAAGAAGAGGATTGTTTTTCGAGTCACACTAAGTAAACATTAAATGCATGCAGGCTTAAAACTAAAGCATGCATGTTACGCAGCAGCAATAAATAAGTGCTCGGCTTGCACGACTTTTGATGCTCAAGCATTGCCTTGTTAAAATGCCACCAAAAAAAAAACAAAAAAAACCCCCTTTTTCTTTGCATTTTTTTAAAAAATAAAACACTTTCTTTGACCTTGCAATATTTAGATTTTCAGTTTTGGGACAAATTATATTTATTTTAGTGAATACTTTTATGTTACAGATAAAGTGGATGAAATTGTACCAGTTTCCAAGCCATCAAGAATTGTGGACAATGCAGCGGTGGACTCGAGAGTGGCAACAATTAAACAGCGGCCTTCCAGTAGATGCTTTCCTTCAGCTACAGATATGAATGTGAGTGGTGCATATAAAGCACTTGTTTTCACTTATGAAGTAGTGGTTCTAGTTAGTACAGCTTTAATACGGCCAGTTCTTTTTATATACGCTAGTTGCTATGTACATGCTAGCAAAGGAGGATGAGGGGTATAAAGGTCTCCCTGTATTAATAATTATCACCATGCTAAGCTTGATCGTTGACCAAAACCCAGCATGAACCCTTATCTCACTGTTGGGTTTATTTACTCTAAACAACATTAATTGTTTTGGTTTTAACTAGATAAAGCTGAGTAATTTATAGGGGGAGAAGATAGCAATAATGTTATAAAAAGCACCAAAGACTAAAATTCTTTATTTTGGAAAACTAGAGACATGAGTTGCAGTGGAGAAAACGTCCCTCATGGCAGGGGCATACCAGAAGTAATTTTTTGGCAGAGTCTGTGGTTGACACAGGTGGGCCGGCTGAAAAACAAGCACTTCCCAGACTTCCTATTTCCCCTCATGTGGCTGAACGCAGGAAGTTTGGGAAGTGACCATCTGAGAAACTAAGCTGAGTGTCAGCAGCATGTGTGGGCCTGCTTTCCAAGTGGGTAGGCCGTGGCCTACCCAAGCCCACCCATAGCTACACCATTGCCTTAGGGTATGTCTACACAATGAACTGGGGATTTCTTTCCTAGCTTGAGTAAACAAACTCATACTAGCTCTGACTGAGTTACTGCCCTAAAAATAGAGCGTAGGAATGAGCAGTAGGAAGTGCTAGTTGCGCTAAGTACATATCCATCTGAGATGGTAGGCATGCACTCAAGGCACCCAGCCCTTCTGGGCACTGATGCTGCTGTGACCATGCTCTATTTTTAGCATACTGGCTTGATCAGAGCTAACATTTGAGCTGGATATTACACTTCCAGGGTTTTTTTCAAGTGCTTGATCATGCTCATTCCATGCTAGATGTGTGTGTGCTGGAGATTGTTCCATTGGGCTGTGATCCATCAGTGATATCCATTGGGCTGACTCTAGTGTCCTCTGGCATCATGGGCTTATGTGCTCTCTCAGTTCCTTCTTATCACCCATGACAATTGCTGGAATAACCCTTCTTGTTATGGTAAGGATTCCTTCCCAGTAGCTTTGACTCTTCTCTAATCATATTTATGTAGTTTTTTGAAGTTAATGTATGCAGTTTTTACTGTTAGTGTATATTGTAGCGTGAATTGTTGTCCTCATTATTGAGGGAGTATTTGCTTCAGAGACTGGGTTTCAAGGCATGTGCCTTGTGCAGAAAACCCATACCAGTGAGTGACTTGCACTGTAGCTGTTTAAAGTGAATTTCCCTCAGACATGTTAAAGATGAGTGCCAAATCTTCAGGAATTTCAGATTGCACACTAAGAAGAACTGAGTCGGCTGAAGGCCATTCTCGTGGAGGAAGCGCTCAGACCAGTTTCAGAGTTGAGCTGCTCCGAATCAGCACCAGGTACCTCGCCATCCACTCAGAGTGCTCCTCCAGCACTGGGCTCTTCCTGACGTGGCTCACTGTCTCCAGTGCTGAGGAAGAAGCACAAAAAGCAGCACACTGAAAGAGGGCACTTGTTGGTGCGGAGGAGGGACAAGCAGGGAGAGGCCAGTACAGTGAGACAGAGACCCATATTGAGCCACTCTTCCTCTCCGGATCAAGTGATGGGACCCTACAGCAACTCCCAGAAGCAGTCACAGTACCAACAGTCAGATGGTACCCTCAACCCCAAGGCCTACCAAATGGCAAAGGACCTCTTCTCCCTTTTGGTCCCACCAACACCAAGAGGGCAGGCAGCCCAAACAATAGGAGCTGGAAGGGAACAAGGAGTTTGTCTCCTTCCTGGCACCCATGGCTCCCCCTAGGGACAAACTGATCATGGTCCTGGCATGGTGGTCGCTGCCTTGGCATCGGCCCCAGAACTCTGACACTGTCAGAAGTCAGAACAGCTCCATCGTGGTCCCCAAGAAATGACTCTTCTTCTGAATCTGAGGGAGAAGTCGTTGCTTCATCCAAGGCACACCACCGCTACCCAGCCTATGCACCACTGCAGCGGCCATACTGGAACTCCTGGGCATTTCCCCTGGTACTGGTCCTCCTCTCCTTCTGTTCCTTCTTGGTGGCTTCAAGGAGGTGGACTACTACCACATCCTTCTCGCCACTGGATCCCAACTGCGGTACTAAACCTGGTTCCAATACCCAAAAAATGGCCCCCAGCAGAAGTGGCAGAAGCGGAAGAAGAGGAAGAAGTCCTTCCTCTAGCATAGGCCTCATCATCCCCAAATGAGGTTGTGGGACAGAGTAACTTGCTTCCATAGGACAACTTCAGGGCCACAAAGACCTTCTGAAGTGGGTCACAGCAAAACATGGATCTGGAAGTTGATGAGCTCAGAGAATCAACACAAAGCCCTATTAACATCCTGGCAGCAGCAGCTCCCTCCAAGGTGGCCTTATACATCAATGAGGTCAAAATCCTAGGGTAAATGCCTTCTTCTTTGGTCCCCACCTCAAAGAGGGCAGGAAAAAAGTACTATGTATCTGTACTCACATCCCTTCCGGGGTCCCTGGTGGTCACTGCAGCAAATAAGTGTGGTAGGCAGGACAACTGAGTGCTACCCCGAAGAATAAGGATGCAAAAAGGCTAGATCTTTTAGGAAGGAAAATTTTATTCAATAAGAAGTCTGCAGCTACATATCTTTGGTACTCTCTGTCTAAATTTAAAGATCCTCTGCCACAAGAGGTGAGACAGGAGTTTATAGCCCTCCTAGATGAGGGTAGGACTCTGGCAGCCAGGACCTCTCTCCAGACTGCTCTAGATGCTGCTGAGTTGGTGGCAGGAACAGTGGCTTCAGTAGTCACGAGAGGCATTGTTCTTGGCTCCAGTCCTTCAGCCTCCCCCATGAGATCCAGCAGTCTATCTAGGACCTACCCTTTTAAAGACTCCTTTTTTTATTTTTACTTTTATTTTTGAGCACTTCAGGGCCCAGCAGCTTCCGCAGTTCTCTGAACCTCCTAGACAGGAGGACCCTATAAGGTGGGGGGGCAGTGCTATAAATGGTTCCAGCCTCCTCCATCCACCTCAGACTTCCAGTCAGGAACTCAGAGATACTCTGGCAGGTCCAATCAGCCCTTTTGAGTGTGCTGTACTGGTCACCGTCTCAGCTCTGCTCCTCCTTTTATCTTTGGTCCATCTGTGGCTTTTCAACCAGGCCTGGGCATCCACAACATTGGACCATTGGGTCTTCAGTACAGGGATAGTCGGATATACTTTTCAGTTTCTATCCACGTCTCCCTCAGAAGATTTCCCAGGTTTCTGGGGGTTCATTGTTACTTCCAGTTCACTGCCCTTTTCCCTTTGGCCTATCGGCAGCCCCACAAGTTTTCATAAAGTGTATGGTGAGTGTAGCAGCCATCCTCAGGCACCAAGGAATCCAAGTCTATCCATATCTTGACAACTGGCTAATCAACGGTCATTTGTAGGCTCAGGTATTGGCAGATTATTAGTCTAATCTATGACACCTTCCAGCTGCTGGGTCTGCCGATAATTGAGCAAAAGTCAGTTCTGGTCCGAGTTCAGAGAACAGAGTTCATCAGATAGTGCTTGACTTGACCCAAGCCAGAGCCTTCTCTATGCCATCACCCAACAGGTCTGTGACAATTCTAGTTTGGGGAGAACTGTGTTGCAATCAGCACATCCATGGACTCCAGGTCCACCTCAGAGGATACTCCTTGTGAATCACCTAGCATGGAATGGACATGATCAAACACTTGAAGAAGGAGAAACAATTACTAATCTCCATAATTACGTTCTTCAAAATGTGTTGCTCAGGTCCATTCCATGACCGCCCCTGCAACCCTACTGTTGGAGTGACCAACAAGAAGGAACTGAGCGGGCGCAGGGTTGGGAGTGCATCTTATACTGGCTCATATGCACACAACTCTAGAGGATGCTAGAGCCAGTCCAACAGATACCACTGAGGGAAAAATCTCCATCAAATGTGCACGTGGTGTGCACCTGTAATGGACACCAGCAACGCTTTTCAAGGAGCAACAGTTATGGATAGTTAGTAACAGTTTTCTTTTCCAAAGGTAGACGTACTCTCAGATTTGAGTTCCCTTCCACCCGATGAGGCAAAATGTTTTCCCTACTGTCTTGCTGCATTTATTTTCCACTGAAGTAGCACCCATCCTTATTTATACACTTTGCACCTGCAGAGGAAGGAGTCCAAGAATGTTCTGAATTATACCAGCAGTATTGTAGGTGGTAGAAAATAAATAGGTTTGTGTAACGTCTATATGTAGGAAGACTGGGACACTGGTCAGAGACTTAAGAGTCCACTTCCTGGCTCAGCCAAAGACTTCTTGTGTGGCCTTAGGAAAGCCACTTTGACCCCAATCCTCAAAGGGAGTGAGGCTCTTAAATATGTTTGTTGATCTGAGCCCTAGTTTCTCTCAGCCTCAGTTCCCCATCTGTAAAATGGGGATAATAGTACATCCGTACCTCAGAAGAGGATTGTGAAGATAAAATCCACAAATAATTATGCAGCACTTGGAGGATGACCTATTTAGACAAGTTGGAGAGAACAGACTGAGGCCAAGAAACAATGTCTGTTACTGAATTGCAGAGAATTCTGGATAGGTTGACAGCTGCAATTCTAATGTAGCTCCCCTCCAGACTCCTAAGAATGGTCGAGCCCCTTACTCCTTTCTCCTCAAGGACTTGGTAACCCACAAATGGTCCCCAAAGTCTCCCAAGAGGCCAGAGCCATCTTCAAGGAGTCAGTTACAGCAGCAAAAGGCGAAGCAGCACTGAAGTTGCTCTCTGCAGCAGAGAGGGACCTTCCATTTTATGTGTTTCAACTAGGGTGAATATTCTGGAAAACCTGGTTCCACACAGCAGAGACTGAGCCCTAAGGCGCCACTGCGAGTTGGAGGGCTGATTGCCAACTGAGCCCAGTAGGCCTACCCTGCACTGGAATACGGGACACCTGGGACATGAAGCCAGCCTCAATTTACCTCGTCCTTTCCAGGAATAAAACGTTGTTGTATAACCTTATAGTCTGCTTAATCCTAGAGGCCCTGTAACTATAAATTGCAATGCCAAAGAGCTTGTCTGTTAGCAGAAGCGTCGTTGTCGTTGGGCTGGCAGCGCACCAGCCCCGGGTAGAAAAGCCTGAGCCCCGAATCTATTCCAGGGCCCAGGAACCCAGAAAACTCCAGCAGAACGCATGTTCCGCTCTGCCCTGCAGGGAGGCTGCTGCTCAACTGGGAGCAGCAGCCGCCAGCCGGGCTGGGGAGTTTTCAAATCTCCCGCCCTGAGCATGCTCCAAAAGAGCATGTTCAGGACGGGAGCAGCCTCCTGGCCAGCCCAATGCCGGATGCCCCTGCAGCTCTCCGGCCAGGTGAGTTAGGGGGGCCGGGCGGGGGAGTGCTGGGGAGCTGGGACTGGGAAGATTGGGCGGGCTGGGGAGCCGATGGGGGCCGGGCAGGCCAGGGAGCAGTGTTCCTGTAAGGTGCGTGGGTGCTACACCTGCGCAGGCTTCTGGGACCCTTGCACAGCCCGGCAGCCTCCCAACCTGGGCGGCTAGGCTCCTCCGGGGCTGCTGCTTTTCTGCGGCAGCCCCCACGACCCCCTCCCTGAGTCCGAGCCCAGCAGCAGAGCTCCTCCGGGGCTGCTGCTTTGCCGCGGCAGCCCCCGCAGTCGTCCCCCCCCCCCCCCAAGCCCGAGCCCGGCGACTGGGCTCTTCCAGGGCTGCCTTGTCACTTTCTTTTCCTTTCCTTTTCTTTTCTCCTTTTCTTTTTTTCCTTCCCTTTCTTTCTTCTTTCTTTCCCTTCTCTTCTTTCTAGGGGTGTGGCCTAGCTGGGAGGGGCTGGGGGGGGGGACTAACAGGGGGTGGGCTGGGGGCCACAGCCCTGGATCTTTTTGCTATCCAGGAATGCCCCGGTCTGTTTATGCCCTGTCGATAGAGACAGCACAAGCAAAGGAAGGATAGAATAAGGAGCTTTACCTCTGGCAGATAAGGGGAACCTTACGAGGGGGCTAACACTAATAAAAGAGATTATATAAACAAATCATGGGCATGTCTAGAACATGGAATAATCTCCACACATTTTACACTTAGTGAAAAATAACTAAAATTAGGTTTTGTGGCTCAATCTGTTTGAAAACATCTACCTGATGTATCTATTTTTTTAATTGTCCCATCCCCCTCCATTTTAATTGTCAATTTATTGTATAATTACATTAAAAAACCTACGCTTTCTTTCTTGCCCCTTCCTCCTCTCTCCTACTCACCCAACCCATCCTGCTACAATCTGCTCCCTCCCTCCTGGCTTCTGTAACACCATTTCCCCTGCCACTCACTTTGCCAAGAGTTCTGTACTATAAAGGGACACCCCTTATTTAAATAGAAAATTACTTATTCATAATAAATCAGTATGGGCCCCCTTTTATAGTTGTCACCCGGCTGATTTTTGTACACCCTTGCTGATTGCTGGTGAAAACACGATTGATTTTTTTTTTCACTGGAACCTACTACGGTCATATTAGTCCCAGTGAAAAAAAACCCAGAACATGAGCTGCATACATGCACTGTCATGCCAAAGAGCACTACCACACACATCACGGTGTCAATGCTGGGAGTACGGCTGTCACAGTATGCCGGGCCCTGTTCCATGTGCTCAACCTGTCAAAACAGTGCTACTCCCTGAGAAGTGGGATGGATCTGAGGCTGTCCAGTAAGGAGAGATAAGGGGTGGGGACTGGGTGGGAGGGGGCAGGAGCTTCTGGGAGGGGCACATTCATTGCTGGAGACCATGAAGTGCAATAGACATGAGTCAGTAAGGAGGGGAGTGGTGCTAAAAAACCTGTCCCATATTTCTGAAATATAGTGTTGGCAACCTTCCTCCCAGTCCCATTCCTCACCTTCTGCGTTCCAGTCAGGTGGCTTCTTCCTTCTCATTACTGTTTGTGTGCCAGCAGGGGGAGCATTCAGACTGCAAGACCTTTTTCCAGGTCTGTTTCTCCATCTGGAACCACCATAGGCCTCAGGCTGCAGAGAGGAGCAAATGCAGGGAAAGTTCTGCTCTGCTCCTGAACCGGAAGCCTGGAAGTGCAGACAGAATATGGGAGACTGTAACTGCCAAGCTCTAACGGGTCTCTACTGAATATGTGCAAATGGCAGTTTTTGGGGACTTAATCTTGGCCAAATCTATGTGAATTTACAGAGTGACAGCAAAGGTATATTGCTGACACCAGGGTGTCCCTCTGCCAAACTTCAAGTCTCTTCTACAAATTATGGAGGCCCTAGAGCTTCCCAATGATACAGGTAGTATATACATTTTTAACATGAGCAAAACAATGTATTTTCCCCTAACCTTGTTCTTGAAAATGACTGAACCATAGTAGCTGAAACTTTCTTACTAAAATAAAATTCAGACTGAGTCAGGCAGCTAGCATGGGAAACTTCATCCCAAATACTTAAAGTTGGCAGTTATAAGCAGTAGTAAACAGGTAGCCTTAACTATTGGCAGTACTCCCAGCTCTGCCTATAATGAATACCTTACAGGCATCCAGGCCCAGAATAAGCTAAGATATGAAAGTGCTGTCCCTGTTTGATCTTGACTCTTTCTGATTCAATGGTGAGAACACTTATAAAGATGACCTAGGTCTTTCCAGAAAAACAAAATATTTCTGAAGTGCTGAGTTTCTGTTCTCTTCAGTCATTCCTGATGATCATGTAAACCATGCTATCAAATCATAATTTCCCAATCAAAACTCTTAAACATCATAAAATCAAAATATAAGGTCAGGTCCAAATTCTGATTCACACAAATAATTCCATTTGAAATCAGTAAGGCTAGTAATATGAGCAGATTTAGAATTAAAAGTATTAACACACTAAACCTAGAAAATGCACGATCTATCTTCTATACCAAAATATTGGAACTCATAACGGTGTGTTATGTGACTTGCACTGTGGTACAGTTTGTAGCAATGTCTTTGCGAGGGAAATAAACAGAAAGGTGATTGCTCATGATACCTTCAGTTTCAAATTTACCACTAAAATGTGCTATAAAAATAGATAATTTGTTGCCTTTTTAAGTAACTCTGCTTAAAAAACCTGTTTTCAGTTTTTAAATACAGAAAAAATACAGCCGCAATAGAAAATAAGTACATCAAGTGTGTCGTTTTTCATTTGATCACTGACTATTTAAGATGAACAGCAAAGTAGTATGTGGTAACAGAAGATTATTTTATTTTTCGCATGGTGTGTCTTGAACAAAACCCTTTTGTACATAATATTTTTGTTTTGTTTTGTAGTCCATGTATGATAGACAGGGTATTGCTGTGATGCCACCCACTGTACCTGGGAGTCCTCAAGGTCCTTTTCTGGGTATACCTCGGGGTACAATGAGAAGACAAAAATCGATAGGTAAAATGCCATTTTCATATAAATTCTACATGTGTATTAATTTGACACCTTTTATTAACTTCAGTTCTTGCTTGAAACATTGAGTCACTTTTCTTCAATTTAATTGAATCATTGATTAATTCTGATCCAAAGCTCAAGAACCAAATCAGTTTGCATGAAAACAAGTGCAACTTCCATGTTTTGCTTTGATCACTTTAGGCAAATGTTGTGGAGTTGTAATGGTTATGGAAATTTGTCTTTAACAAAGAACGCCAGAATTTTGAAAGTGAGAAGAAAAACAGTTGAGGAAAATCTATTGTGATAAATCAACTACAGATAAGCGTCATTCAGGCATTTACATTGATATGAAAATACCAACCTGTGCTATGCAAGTTGTGATATGCAAACTATTGGTCAAGTGGATAACATAAGATCACTTTTTAATTCAAAGTGATAATTTTTCTTCACTGGGGCGGGGGAACTTAATTTTGGGTGTATTTTCTATTAGCTGTGATCTACCTTACTCAAGACACTTTCAATCTAATTATAAACAAATTGTGCTTATGTGAAGATCAGCAAAATTACCACAAATTTTGTCTTAATAGAGGGTAACATTTTTATTTATATAAAGGGCAACATTCTCTAAATTAAAATACCTAAGGGACTTAAGAGCTGCTAAGTGCCTAAATTAGTTTTGAAAGTGATACTTAGGCTCGTAAGTTACTTAATGGCATTTGGAAAATGAAGTCAAAATGTCACTTTTTATGTAATGTTCGTTCATGGTTCTATATATTCCATTCGCTAAAACAATACTGGAAAAATTCCCAGAAATGCCTCGGTATTATACTTGCTGTGTAAGCATGGCGTTACTTGGTGTGTTTCTGGATTGCTAGAGCCCCATACACACCCTTTTGCTGTATATACAAATGCCTTTCCTCCTTGCAATGTTTCAGAGAAAATTCCCTTCTGTGTTATTACCTCAGACTCATACAAAAGTTTAATGTTACTTTGTGTAGTTCTGGCTATTTTTTTTTCTTTTTTAATACCTTCACACTCTTTTGAAGAGAAATATATTGGCTCTGAACAAGCCTAAAACAAAAGCATCTGTCTAGAATCAGTAATCAGTTTAGTTTTGCTGCTGCATCACTCCTTTTTAATATTAGCGTGTGTCTTTATGAGAAACCATAATTAGGGAGCTTTTAATAAGCAGTAATCAACAAGCCAGACATGTTTTATTATTTCAGATATACTTCATGACATGCAGTGTTGTTGTAGCATCTTAAGATATGTCTACACTGGCCACAGGAGCAAGCCTTTCTGCCCAGATCAACTAACCCTGTCTAGAAGGGCCAATAGCTTTGTAAACAATACTGAAATTGCAGTTTAGACTCTGAAGCATGTGGGGAATGGGGTTGGTTTTAGAGCCTGAGCCACAATTTCACAGTGCTGTCTACACAGCTGTTTTTAGAACAATGGCATGAAATCAGCTAGCCCATATCTTTTGACCTGCACTGTGATGCTTGCTCCTCTGGGCTGTGTAGACATTCCCTTAGCATCGTATCTTTAGTGAAAATAATATAACACTGGATTTAAGTAAAGAGCAAAATTTTAAAGTTTATTTTATTTTTTTTAGGAATAACAGAAGAAGAACGTCAATTTTTGGCTCCTCCTATGCTGAAATTTACCAGAAGTCTATCCATGCCAGACACTTCTGAAGACATTCCCCCTCCACCGCAGTCTCTACCCCCTTCACCACCACCACCTTCTCCCTCCCTTTACAACTCTCCCAAATCTCCAACATCAAGAAGCTATGGAACAATTAAACCTGCATTTAATCAGAATTCGGGTTCAAAGGTTTCTTCAGGTAGATCTGAAAATATGGGAACCATGATGAGAGGTAAAGGGATGTATTACAGGAGAGAATTGGACCGTTATTCTCTAGATTCTGAGGATTTATATAGTAGGAATGCCACATCGCAGATACATTTCAGAAACAAGAGAGGCCAGATGCCGGAAAACCCATATTCTGAAGTTGGGAGGATAGCAAGCAAAGCGGTTTACGTGCCAGCCAAACCAGCAAGGCGGAAGGGAATGCTAGTGAAACAATCTAATGTTGAGGATAGTCCGGAAAAAACCTGTTCCATTCCAATCCCAACAATTATTGTGAAAGAGCCATCTACCAGCAGTAGTGGGAAAAGTAGCCAAGGAAGCAGCATGGAGATTGACCCTCAGTCTTCAGAGCAGCCTGGACAGCTCAGACCTGATGATAACTTAAATGTCAGCAGTCCATTTGCAGCGGCCATTGCTGGAGCAGTGAGAGATAGAGAAAAGAGATTGGAAGCAAGGCGTAATTCTCCAGCTTTCCTTTCTACAGACTTGGGAGATGAGGATGTTGGGCTGATGCCCCCAACACCACGTATGAGACAGTCTAAATTTACTGATGAGGGCCTGTTTAGTAATGAAGATAGTTTTAGGCAACTTATGTCACCATCTCCGATTCCTGCACCTAGAGTATCTGAAAATCTTTTTAATAGCAGTGAACCTAGCGGTGAAAGTGATGCAAGGACATTAAACTCTTCATCCATAAAAAAAGTTACTGAAAACAATATGGTGGCAACTCAGACCATTAACGTATCTAGTTCGGATAATTATGTTCATCCACTCACAGGAAAGTTATTAGATCCAAACTCGCCTCTAGCACTCGCGCTTTCTGCAAGAGATAGAGCCATGAAAGAACAAACACAACAGACTCCAGGCAAAGGAGAAGCTGGTAAGGCAGACCTTAATAAACCACTTTATATTGATACGAAGCTCAGATCTAATATTGAAACTACATTTCCTGTGAGTGCTACTGTTACCAGGCAAAATACACGTGGCCCACTAAGAAGGCAGGAGACTGAAAACAAATACGAAACAGATATGGGGAAAGAGAAGAAGCCTGAAGAAAAGAAGAACATGCTGATAAATATTGTGGATACGTCGCAGCAGAAGTCAGCTGGTTTGCTAATGGTTCATACCGTGGATGCAACGAAGTCTGATGACACCCCTGAAGATGACGAGAAGAGAGTTGAAATGGAAATGAATCCAGACAATTCTCCATCAGAGATGCCAGAAGGTAGTGAAGAAGCAGACAGTGGGTTGAACGTATCTGCTAAATCTGAGCCACCTGCATCTCCCTGTAAAACCATTGTAGCAGTTAGCTCTGTTGATGAGCCTGTCATTTTGCCATTTCGCATTCCTCCACCCCCGTTAGCGTCTATTGATATTGACGAAGAATTTATTTTTACTGAGCCATTACCTCCTCCCTTAGAATTTGCAAACAGTTTTGATATTCCCGATGACCGTTCAGCTCCAGGTTCTGCTCTAACGGACTTGCTTAAGCAAAGAAAAAATGGAACACCTCCATCTGCTTCTTTTAACCCAAACCAATCAACCAATTCTGTAGACAGTAAAAAACCAGTGGGTCTTTCAAACTGTTTGCCTGCCTCGTTTCTGCCACCCCCTGAAAGCTTTGATAATGTCACTGACTCTGGGATTGAGGAAATAGACAGTCGAAGTAGTGGTGATCATCACTTAGAGACAACCAGCACTATCTCAACAGTGTCCAGCATCTCTACCTTATCCTCTGAAGGTGGTGAGAACTTGGATACGTGCACAGTCTATGCAGATGGGCAAACATTTCTGGTGGACAAACCCCCAGTACCTCCCAAGCCAAAAATGAAGCCCATAATCAACAAAAGCAATGCACTTTATAAAGATGCTCTAATTGAAGAAACTGTAGATAGCTTTGTTATCCCTCCACCTGCTCCTCCACCACCTCCTATCAGTGCACAGCCCAGTACGGCTAAAGTTGTACAGCAAAGGACCTCCAAGCTATGGGGCGATGTCACTGAGGTAAAAAGCCCAATTCTCTCAGGCCCAAAGGCTAACGTTATTAGTGAATTGAACTCAATACTGCAACAAATGAACAGAGAGAAATCCTCAAAGCCAGGGGAAGGGTTGGAGTCGCCTACTGGAACAAAAACTACAAGTCTTAGTACAAGGTAAATTAAAAATAAAGGTAAAAATTAAAAATTAAAACATCTATTCTTCTTTCAAGATAAATTACTCTGTTCCTAAAAAAGAGCATACTTTTGAGCATTTGCACAAGCTGGATCTACCATAAGAATTTTGATAATATTAATCTGGTACAAATATACTACTTAGCGGACAACTTTTGTCCTGCTTATTCTTCTGGCTTCCAATATAAATAGTGTATATTTTCATTGGAAGAACTGGCCCACTTACTGCAGCTTCTTGCAATAATAACCACATTGATAAGGCTTCCTCTTGTTACCAGCTATAGTTAGCTCCATTAGAATTCCTGTTGCTAGAATGGCATCTCTTTAAAACTCAAATTTTAGATTGCCGTGTGAAAGTTGCTTTTAAGGACCGTTCAGTATATGACAAAGGCAAGAAGCAGACATCAGCAGGCAATTTGTTTCCATTTTAAGTTCTGTTTTTGAGGATAGTAGAATGAAGTGCTTGTCTACGTGGAGCAAGAATGCACACTAACATGTTGCATGTTAATTGGTCCACATAGATTCTGCGGATGCACATTAAAAATTCCCTAATGCCTTTTAATGTAGTTCTGATCAAAACAGTACCAAGTTACCAAGTTTTAGTATTCACCCACAGGATCTGCACAGACGAATTAACCTGCAACATGCACGCGCTGTTTAGAAATCACATCTCATACTGCTTGCATTACCCCATTGTATAGACAAGCACCAAGAAGCCTTTATTTACACTCCTAACTGAGGCAGAATTCCTATTGGCTTGCAACTGAGTTTTGCCTGGGCAAGAGAAGCAGAAATAGGTCCAAAATGAATACTGAAGTTATGCATGATACCTGCATGTGGAGACTGCAGTCAAAATATTGTATTATATACTTTTTTAAAGAAAACGCCTCATAAAATATATGGCCAATTGTAAACAGAGCAAAACTAAAATTCATGGGAGAAGCTGAAATGAAGTTGAGAAAAGTCGCCTACCACTGGATAAGAGTTCTCTCAATTTTTATAACTTCAAGACACAGAGCATCAATTATTTTTATGTGAATAATTTAGGTTTGTGTTTAAGAACAGGTTTGGTTTTTCTTTTAAAACACTATTTATACAAGAGAGTTCTTGCAGATTTATTTTTACTCAACAATTATTATTGTATTGATATTTTATTCTGTTCCATAACCTATTGAAGTAGATAAAATATCAGTTTTCACTTAATCTTACTTCTCACTCTCAGTATGGCATCATCTGATTCAGACAGCTAACTCAATGGTATTAGATTTGATCTTTAAAATAAGATAAGACATGAGCCACAAAGCAATTTTGTGAAGACTTTTTATTGAAATCATATATTACTATTCAGCCCTTCATTAAATAACCCCTATGTGTGGTATCCTTGTAAATCACCTGGTATGTTTATGGTGTTCATTTTTTAATCTACAACTCAACTGTGCATATTTGTTTAGTGAACAATCTGTGAAAAAACAACTTCAGAGAGTTAGAAAAGTTCCTAGATCAGAATTCCTTTTGCAACTTAGCTCATGCATTTTTAATGTTGTTGGTTTCTACACAAGTCCTATATGGAAACACAGGATATCATATATCCTTTTATACTTGTATGTATATTATATTATACTGAATACAAAACTTGTCAATAAAAATGAGCTGAAAGAACAAGGGTATAACAATTCTAGATATGTGCAAAGCCCTGCAGGTAAATGGAAAATATGATAATATTTTGCTAAAGTAACAATAGGTAAGCTACTCGCATCTTAAAAGTGCATATATTCCTCTAAATCCTAGCTTGTTTATCTTTAACTCTAGTTTTCTACATGTTACTGCTGTCCTACAGGGGATTTGAATAACTGTGCTTGACCAGTGCATTTTATTAGAAAATATGGCATCCTTTTTTGCGATATGGAGGGGCTTGGCATCATACAGAGCTTAGGAGTGGCTGCTGACCTGCAAGCCTGTCTTTGGCTACAGCATTTTTAATTGCTCGATCTGACCTGCCACATGGAAGAAAATCCATTTTTGTTTGGAGTTTCTGTCCCAAAACGGAAACCCAACTACATATGAAAGTTACTATCCAAATTATTCACCCTAGAAATTACTGTGCTGGGTAAGCAGTAGCCACATGTTCAGAAACATTGCATGGCGCTCCCTCTCTTTGGATACACCAGGTGTGTTTGGCATTATTGAAAGAGCGGGTTTTTTGATACTAAATGATCTCTCCTTTAGGAAACAGTAGTCTCTTGGGTCCCAGAGGACGGTATTTAAAGTTTGTTCTTTCCCATTGGATGTAAGCTGTTTAACTGGTGGCTAAAAGAGGAAGGTGTGCAAGATCCTAGAGTCCTAGAATGAAGATATGAGTAAAAAAAGCTCCAGGAGAGTGAGATTCCTTTCAGTTGTGCTTGATGCAAATAGAGAACATAAGTTGAGTTGCCCGGTGCAGATGAGTGGCCTTAATATAGAAAAGGCAAATTCAATGGAATTTGTACAAATTGACCAACATATATGTTGGCTTCTTAATGTAGGCAGTCTCCGACTAAAGGTGGGTCAGAAACTGAACTTAGTATATTTAAGGATGTCTTGGGTGGTCTCATAAAACAAAAGTTCTCTAATTACACATTATAAGGCCAGATTGTATAGTCTTTCTGTTGCCTTCACAACTGCATTTTTTTAAAATGTGTACAGTGCTTGCTTTTCTTTGTCTAAAGTCACATTAAAGAGCCACTGTACCTGGTTTTATACACCCAATCTCATTCAATTCTTTCATGTTTTAAACTAATAGTTCTTTTCCAGGTTACAGTAGAACCGAACATTCCGGGGGGGGGGGGGGGGGGGAGCAGTAAATACTTTGTGGCAAATACCTGGAAGATGTGCTTTGCTATTCCTTCCTATTCTGAAATAATAATTTTCCTGCAACTCTAATGAGTCAAAATGAAGCCCTGGATTTACTGTGTGGAAATTGAAAATGTAGAAATAAATGGGGAGATTTCTTTCTGAGGAAAGACAATTAGATTGGGAGGAAAGCTTGCAAGTAGTTTTTGAAGAACTGCTAAAATGTTATATTAAAAAGAAAGTTTCCATTATGCAGAAAAAGGAGTATTCATAGGCTATGTCTATACTTGCTAAAATTAGTTCAAATTAGTTAGTTCAAGCATGGCCACACTGGAATGTTAGTTCAAACTAAGCAAGGACTTGCTTAGTTCGAATTAGCGAGCCCCATTCATTTCAATGGCCAGTTAATTCGAACTAAGAAATTAGTTCCAATTAACATGGCCACATCGGTTAATTTGAACTAGTTAGTTCGAAATAACCCCGTAGTTCGAATACCCTATTCGAACTTATTAGTGTAGCCTAGTGTAGCCATGGCTTTAGTTAGTTCGAATTAAGCCTCCTTAATTGGAATTAACTTGCCAGTGTAGACAAAGCCATAGATATTAGACCTCTAGTAATATTTGCCTATCTGGAACCCCTAGGGAAGCAGTTACATTATGTTGTTCCCTCAAAGTTTTGGTCTTTTCCTCTCCTGCACTAATTCTTACCACATTAGAATGAAATTTGCAGCTGCGATAACCAGTGAGTAGAGACACCTGGTTCAAAGTGTACCTTTAACCATCAGACATACATGCAAACATAAAATTAAAATTGACTGCAAGCTAATACTTCTGTGCAAAATAATCCCAAATACATTTGGGAAAAAGAATCGCTGAAAGACCTAGAAGTGATAGAAGACAGCAAATTAGACGTGTTTACAATGTGATATGACAGTTTTTAAAAATTGGCCTATGAAGTTTTAATCTGCATATAAAGATGAATCACTTCACCAAGCAGGGATTTCACTCTTTCTGTAATTCTGATAGAATGCCTCTGGAGCATTTTGGGAAAGCGAAAACGTTTTATTTGTTGAATTCAGAACACCTTAGTATCCATATGCAGATATATGAGCCATTCAAAGATGAGCAGAAAGGGGGAGTTACTGGATTAGGTAGCTGGAAGGATTGATGTATGAGAACAGATTTAAAGGCGCTAAATAATTTCTAAGCTAAGCAAACCCAAGAGGAAATGCAGAGGAGAGATGTGATTGCCTACAACTATTTAAAGAATGTAAAAACCAAAGGTGAAAGGAATTCTTTAGTATGTTACAAGAGGGTACAGTAGTATATAACTAGAAATAATAGGATGAGATTGAATCTGCATATCAGGAAAGCTTTCTGCTCCTTAATATGCACAGACTCTGCATTTTAGGCCTGATCCACTCCCAGTGCAGTCTGAGAGGTTTGTCAATGACTGTAGTGGGACCAAGATTGCAATCTTTTGGTCTTTCTTCTGCTTAATTTCCCTTGTGCTCTGCCTAAAGAAAAGAATTAACAACAAACTCCTGGATGGGATGGGGAACAGGAAGAAGAAAGGATATGAGATGCTAATAGCCAGAGTCAAATTTAGGGGTAGCTGACCGCCTGGGGTGCCAGGCTTTGGGTGCATCGGATCCTGTTTTTGTTGTTAGCAACAAAAGGGAAAATAGAACGTTTGAAGAAAAATGTTTTGGGGAATTCTGTATGTGGATTTATTTTTCAGTAGCCTCCTAGAACGTTCTGGAACTTTGTAGAATCTCATGAAACATTCCAGGCTTTCTGAGAACTACATTTTCCTTGAACTTCTTAGAATGCTTTCAGCCCAGTATTGGTCCACAGTTCAATTTTGTGGTAATATATTTGATGATTCTTAAAAATGTATAAGTATCTACAAGCTTTAAGGAAACAATTGTTTTTATTTGCTTATACATGGCATGAATAAATAGAGATTTACAGATTCTAGCATTCAAATTTATGGCCTTATATGACAGGGATAAATCAGGTATACAAACTGTTCATCGAAGTCATGAAATATGCTACAATTGCAATACAAACTAAGACATTCAAAAGTTTAACAAATGGAGGGTGGGAAGACACGCCTCACCTGCGGTGCCATTTAGTCTGTTATAGGCCCTACTAATAGCAAACTCATGAGAATGTAGAGTGCCTAGTTCTTCATCCTGACATTTAACTTGAAACTGGCCCTAGCACATGTGTTATTGACTAGATAGAACCATCCACTTTAAATTGCAGTTATACTTTGAAAACTGTGACAATATCACTGTCTTACTCAGCAAATCTGTTACACCTCTGTGTATTCAGACATGCTGACTTCAGTGACAGAAATACATTTTCACTGCTTTTACTCGTGTTCCAATGACAATTGAATAAGTTGCAGATTCTTTACCCCATTTTTGCATGATAAACAGAATTATTTACAAGTCCAATGTACTTTGGATTATACTGCCAAATTTTTAAGCCCTGAAGGCATTGGAATTCTTTTTAATATAGAAAAGATGTGGACAAGCTAAATATAACAGTTGCTGGATTTCTCTCTGCAATCTAATAGTAGAGAAGTAGGAAATCTATCTCAGAAATGCAGAAATCCTCTTGAATTAAAAGAAGAGCTCAGTTAGCTGTGCTAAAGAGATACTGATAAACATTTTAGTCAGCCTGTTGGGCACCCTCTTCAAAGAGAAGGGGTGGTACAAGCATTGTTCACAGGGTAGCTTTGGTTATGTTCTCAACACAGCATGAGAGATGCCAAATGAAATTTAAACATATTGTTCATGTGAAATATACAAAATTACAGCCTAGTTAGCATTCCTAAACATTGCTAAAAATAATCTCTGCACAGCTAGCTTTATCTTTAAGGCTTACTTTCAATTATATGATGCTTTGTAGCTGCCATATACCTGTAGCGCAATCATGGTGGTTTTATCATTTCATGGTGCTGAATGAAATTTTATGGTAGTGTAGATTAATTAAATTATAGACATTTGGTAAGCATTAGTCAGAGAGAATCATGAAATATGACCTCTGTGTGCTTTCTGATAAATGGGGACTACAGAGATGTTGTTGTGCAGTAATGAACTGAATTCCACACTCAATTATTAAGCAAGTAGATGGAGCCTAGGCACATTTTTCATCAGACCTTGCTAGAGTAATAATTTTTATCTGTGCAGTCGTGATGGCCCATCGTCCTCACTGGAACAGTGAATGTAAATATGCCTGACAATATGTTAACATAGCATCATTTGGCTAGAGTGTCCAGTTGTGCATCTCCACTGAATTATCTAATTCATGGGCAGGACAGGAGGAAAGAGAGAAATCCAAGAATGCAATTACTTGCATTTTACAACTAAAAGAAGAAATGTTAATTAACTAGAGACGGGATTTGATCTGTGTTTGAATCTGACCTGCAGCCGTATCCCACTTTCTGCCAACCATCTAGTGCAGGCAATTTTGAAGACCAGTCCTAACTGCAAAATGTTATATAGAGTCTATTTCATATATCTGCCTGCATTACCTAAGTTCTTACAGTTCAGGTCTGGATATCTGATTCTCATTTCCTCCCTTTTCATCTTCCCCTCCTATTCTCCTCCTCCCACCCTCCCCAAAAGGTTATGCTTGTTCAGACATGGGGGTTCTATTGAGCCCAACAGAGAAAAAAGAGATTTTAATAATAGCTGGATATATTCAGTCTTTGGGATTCTGGTTTAGGTTCATCTATTTAAAAAAAATCAACCTTATCAGTTATTTGGAAAATAAATCTTCATTGTAGCACTGAAGGAGTTACATTTTTCCCCCCATAATTTTGGGAGTGAATGTTAGTTGCTCTATGAAGTAATTTGGAAACCTACAAATGTCTATATGGATCTGATAAAACAAAATAGAGAGGGGAATAATTTGGGGTTTTCTGTGAACCAAGTAGTTGCTTAGCAACATGATGATCAGTGCAACCTGGAGGATCTAGTGAATAATGTCAGTGAGATTAACATCAAATGAACCAAGAGGCTCTGAAGGGGGAGAAAAAGCAACAGCCCAAGATGAAAATGGCATCACTTACCATGAGACTCCTAAAGTACTCCCATCTAATTCAACATGCTAATAAGTAATAGTTATTGTAGTTGACTATCACCACTGTTAACCAAATTGCATTGTTTTAGAAAGAAATGGTTATAAATTTCCAGGGTATAAGTTGTATCTGGTTTTTTTTCCATAAAACATTTTAATATTTATTATGTTAGCGGTTGGCCTGATTCTGTGTGGTGCTAACTTGCACCGAAAACAATGAGTCAAACATACTAAGGTGGCTTGCAGGATTGAGGCCTGTCGGAGAGAATGAACTGTAGTGTGTGGGTATAACAATTTTTTGAAATGAAATTACTGTTCTAAATGTTTTTTCACCTGTCTCAATTTTTTATAATATTTACCTAGAGAAGTGACCATTTTATCACAACCAGGTAAGGCAGAGTTAAATCCTGTAGTGAGTTCTGCATAGTAAATATCAGTGCATTTAGTCATAGGGTAAGTGCAGTTTTAACTCAACACCGTCATCTTTTGTGACTCTTCTAAACATACAAGCCATCAATGAATTTTTGCTGTTGCGTCCTTTAGTTTCAGTTCATCTCATTAATTGTTTGTCAGTTAGTTTGACAGGATCTCTTGCTTTGTACATTATTTTCCAATGTTTTAGTTATTCCATTTTGTCATTTTTATTTGCTCCCATGACTGCTGTTAAAAGAAGAGGGTCATGCTGAAGTGCCGTGAAGTAAGTGACGACTAAAAAGCATAGAGTGTTCTATGTTGTGCTGTCTGTTTTCTTTAATTTTCACTCATTGGTGTCACATTTTTAGTGTTAACTTTGTTACTAACTGCAATTTGGATTAGTTTACCCTAATCCAGAAATGGTAGCCATTCTAAAACCACAGATTTACAGAACTGGATCTGATTTCAAACTGAGATTAAGCCAACCTTTCTCATAGAGACAGATTTCAGCAAAGAGTCTTACAAAATGAGTACCAAAAGTTGGGTTCTTAAATCCATATTTAGGTATAAATGGCCTGAGTTTCCAATATGTACTGTGCCCAGAGCTCTGCTGGTGTTTGTGGGATTTTAGTATCTTATTTACATAATATTCTTTTGGATAAAGCTTTCTTCCTTCCCTCCCACCTCTTTATGTGTGCAAAAGGAGTTACACATCAATGTTGCTGCAATGTTTTAATTCACAAAATTTGTCAGATCATGCACAGTTTTTCCAAAAGTTTTAACCCCTGGAGAGCACAGGACAGACCAACAGCAAAACCCACTCACTACATTGATCCCAAATAATGCTTCAACAGTCTTTTTCCCACGTAGCCTTATAATAGCCTCTTACCGTGCTTTACCAGATTCACATTAGTCTGCTTCCTTATTGGACCAACTGAATAAAATGCAGTGATAGGTGAGCTATGTAGCGACAGTTCAATTTCATTCATATTTTCCTTCTGTGACAAAATGAAATTCCATCTGATTTTTGTTTAGTGCAGTTTTGCATATGCTTTTATTGAGTTAAGTAATAAAGACAAATCACAACCACAAAAGAGATTTGTAAAATAGAAGTTGATAAGTTTATGCATGAGATACAGCCAGACTTCCCTTACACAACCAAACTCCACTACATCCTCTGCACCTGTAGCTGCCATGCCTTCCTCCTCCTAGCTCTAGTCTGCGCCCAATTTCTGTTAATCATGTGAAAACTGCCTGCTCCTGCTGACGCTGCCTTTTTCCCCCTATCAGAATCCATTTCCTTGGCCTCAAAGAGCATTCCTCCACTGCAGAGACTTCCTGAATTCTCCCCATTATCACTGAAACTTTTACTCCCAGAGACCCACAAGCCTCTCTTTAACAATTGTTACTTAATTGCGCCCTGCCCATTTCAGTGGCAGTAGAACTGAGATACACAAGTTACTTAAAATAACTTGCATGCCTCAGTTCAGATCCCTACTCCCTGCTTGTCCATTGTGCTGTGTCAAAGGGAGGGGACTTCCTTCCGACTCAACGCTACCCAGTTGCGAGGGTGGTGTTCTGGGCTCAAACTTCCTGAACTGCTAAGCGACTCTTCACAGACCCAAGCAGTTGATCAGGAAATTAGAACTGTCGGTGGCAAATCAGTGAAGACCTGCCCTGAAACTGTATCACCTGAATAGAGCCCTCCCTCCCATTTCTTAATCTTTCCCAGCTGCCACTGAAATAACTTCTTGGAAAAAGCTGTTCTGTGCCCTATCACCCTTCATATCATCCCTTATCTATACCAGTCCCCTGCACAAGTTACTGATCTTGCCTCACTTCCTCTCCTCCCCATCACCAAACCTCCCCACACTCAGAACATAGGGCCTCCTCTGATCCCTCTAGTTAACAGATCCTTACACCTAGCTTTTCAGTTTCTCTGTTGCAGGGGTTCTCAAACTGCGGGTTGTAACTCCTCAGGGGGTCATGAGGTTGTTATAATGGGATCATGAGCTGTCAGCCTCCATGCATGCTGGTAAGGATGGCATAGCACAGGAGGGTCATGACTTTGGGGAGCGGAAGGGTCATCACAGCCTGAAATATTTTCAAAGGGGGGTCCCAGCAAAAAAAGTTTGAGACCCCCTATTCTATTGTGCTGAACTGAAGTAAAATACAAATAGTATTTTTGTTCAAAGAAACAGTTTTTGTTTCCAAAAGTCAGGGCTTGAATAGCTTATTTCGTACTATAGTGCTATTTATATGCTTTTGACTTTCTTTTGCTAAGACGTGTTTTTCTAAAAGAAGGTGGAAGAGCTTTGTCATAGACAGTAGGCCTTTAGGCAAGTCACAGGGTAAAAATAGCTCTGATGAGAGCATAATACAGGGTTTCGTGTGTCCCCCTCTCTCCGCAGTATCCTGTCTACCACTGAATCTTCTTAAAATTAAAAATATAACAGTGTTTTTAAATCATGCAAATAGGATTCAGAATAAGCTAGTAAAATTTCTTGTTTGCAAGCCACATGGACTGCTTTGGCACTTGGAAAATGTACCATTGTGATTACAGTAATTATACGTCATGATGTAATATGTGACTGTATGATATGCATTGCAACCAGTGCAATGTCTACTCCAAAATACTACCATATTCTGTTTCTTAATAGGGCCAGATTTATTTAAAATAATCATGTTCTTCACTTTTTTAACTATGCGCAAGTAAGGGAGGAAGAGGATTCAGCCTGTAAATTTTTATAAAGAAATTTGTTTTTAGGTCTGAGAACATTAGTATCACTATAATGTCACTGTCACACTCACACTCACACACCAGAATTTACCTGAATCCATTAGCTACCATTTTTCTGACCTTCTTATCATAATTGAACCATAGAACATTCGAGAACTGATGTGTAAGCCTTCATCTTCTGCTCTTCTTTAAAAACAGAAATAAAAGAAAAATGAATGCAAAGAGTCGAGAATAAAATAGCTGCCATAGAAAAAGAATAATAAAACACAGGCAGAATGGCAATAACTCACCGTTTTTTTCCTTAAATGAATGTAAGATGGACTCATGACAGTTATGACACTGTGTGCACTTTAAGAAGCTATATAGATTTCTTTATAGTATATGACATAATGCAAAGATTGGCATAACGTGTAAGGACAGCCGAAGGAGGCTCATAGGGCGTAGGCCTAAGAATGATGAAAAGAACGTTCTGTTTCTAGCTCTGATGCAGACTTCTTATGTGACCTTGGCTGAGTCAGAGAACTTCAGTGTCTCTTATCCCATCTGTATAATGGGGTGAACCTCTCTCACAGAGGAAGCTTGCGACTGGGAAGTTAAATCAGGAATGTGGTGTTCTGTGTTTCTTGGAATGAAGATGCACTAAAAGAATAACTTACATCAGCATCCACACTGTAATTATATCCTATAACTTGAGATAGAGCTGTTAGCTTCTTTCATTAATCAACTAAAATGGATGTGTCCTGTCAGACAGTGCCATATAAATAGCATAAATAATATTTATGATCAGAGCATGCTGTTAATTTTTTTGTTAAACGCATAATGCAGTTCAGATGTGACAGGGACAGTAATATTGATTTTTCAGGGCATATATATACCTGGCGTTTTTTGCAACAGTTGTAAGCCATGAAGTGGAAGAATTGAGATAGAACCCGGTGTCAGGTTTTTTTCCTTTTGCAGAGATGTGCCCTAGCACAATGGGGACCTGTTCTTAGGTTGGCCCCTTAACACTACTGTAACGAATATGATTAATAATCAAAATATGATTTCTTATAATAGTACAGGAAAGATAAAGTCACACAGTAGGTGGACACATAGGGTTTTCAGATGCTAATCGCCGCCATAGAGTAAAGCTGTCTTTGTCTTCAAATGGCGTCTTGCCTTATTAAGGAATTTGAGAGTGGCCACTTAGTTCTAAGTTAAAATTAGTAAAGATATTTACTTCCCTTGATTAATTTGATGTCTAATAATTTCTTATTATGTACATACTTATAGTCTGAAAGTGCTGGCTCTTTGGACCCAATCCTGCAAGTTGCTGAGACAGAGCCCTTAGGCTCCAAGCAACTCACAGAGGCACTGAAGACCTTGCAGATTTTTACTTTTCTTGGTCAAATTACAATCCTGTGCAGTAATAGATCAATTCTGAAACTGTTGCTCTTAGTACACTTTTGGAGCAACTAAAGGACTGACCCTGCAAAGCCTTAATAGACTTTGTTTCCTGAGAATCTGATGGAATGATCTGTGTGAAATCAGTAGGACTGCTAATGTGCATACAAAGTCCTCAAATAAGCAAGGGTTTACAAGATCAAGCCCTGAATAATTAGAACATAAATCTTGCTAAGAACAGATCTGTTTAAACCCTGAACTTTTCAGATAAATCTGATTTATCTGGCCCTTAGCTATCATCACGGTGAATATAATTCAAATAGCGTATACACCTCGTACTTGAACAACTATAGTTGAACAACGATATGAACGATTGGCTCAAAACTAAGAAACCAGAATCCCAGTTGATGAAACCAAGTCAGATTAAACGCAACAGTTTTCAAAGTAGCCAGAGTATATAAATTTGGGATTGTATCACTTAACAGTTCATTTAAACAATTTTCCAAGACACACACACACATCCCAGCATTGATCACAAAAACAATGTGTAGACCTTATTTTTATTAAACACTTCCTATCCAAGCGACTGCTCTGTCAAAATTCTGAGCACCCTCAATTCTCCTTGTAGTCAGAGAGTTGAAGGCACCCAGTACCTTTAAAAAAAAATTAGCCCATAGTAACTTGAGCTGTGCAAATTAAAGTAAAACTGGAAACAAGTTACATTTGCCAGTTCAACAAAAAATAGATGTATAGATTTTGAGGCCTGAGATGTCCACCTTGATTATCTAATTATTACTGGAAATTTGCTCATCATGATGGACGGGGAGACATTTACGGAAAATGATTTGATTAGTGAAGCCAAGAATGGCAGCACTGTGGGAAGAAAGAAGAATTGACAGTTAAAACACAAATTTGGTTTGCCGTTGGTGGTTCAGTATGGTCGTTTAACTCTTGCCACACTTATAATGGGATGCCTGTTTGTTGCCAAAAAATATTGGAAGCAAATTTAAAAAAAAAAAAAAAAGGTGCCTCGGTGGAACAAGGGACTGGTAAAGAGATATGGAGCTTTTCACGAGTAGGTGCTAGTTCAAATCCTGATCAGGTTAGTAGTTTTAATAAAGCAAACAAAAAAAGTCAATCTGGTGGCTATATTGCCACCTCTGTAAAAGGAGCTGGTGATCCCGATCTGATTCCTCATGTATCCTTCAATAGCCATATAAATTATTGGCATCTTGGGCAATGTCAGAAAAGGCTTTAATGGGCACTTAAGACTAAATGACACTTTGTCTCCCAGAGCTGATCTCTGCAGGGGTCATTTGAAGAGTTTCAGGAAGCTTGTTCCATATCTGTTATATAGGTTAACAGGTGTCAAAATAGACACTAAGGCTATGTCTACACTAGGAAAAGTTAGTTTGACTTTGCTAAGTCGACTTAATAAGATCCACTTAAAGTCGATCTTATTAAGTCGACTTAATAAAGTGGTTTCCCTTAACTGGGACTTAGTAAGTTGACCTAACTTCCCTTAGGTCAACCTAAGAAAGTGGACTTATGCATCCACACTGGACTTAGGTCAACCTAAGCAGGGTTAGTTCAAACACCCTGCGGTTCTTATTAAGTCGACCTAAACGTTCATTAGGTCGACTTAAGGAAGCTCCTTAATTCAACCTAATGAAAGCCTAGTGTGGACATGGCTTAAGTTAGGTCGATTTAAGCCTCCTTAAGTTGACCTAACTTGCCAGTGTAGATATAGCCTAAAATTCACTGAGAATTTGATTTTTTTTTAAGTAGTCCAAAGTCAAAGTAAATGACCTGCATCAAATGAGTAGTTTCAAATTCATCTTTAAATGCTAAATTATTACACTATTTCACTGTGTGAAATGTAAATCCTGAATTAATCAGAGGAACCAAATCTAACCACTCCCTGTATTAGAGAGATATTCAAATTCCATGAACTTCATAGCCTAGTTATATGTCTAGAACTCATAACTAAAGAATCCTTGTGTTTATAACATTTTCTCATTTAATATTGAATTAATTTATAATATCCATGGAAAGGGAAGAAAATGTAAATTTATCATGTTTTCTGGGAAAAAAAATTTAACTATCAGTGAAAATCTTGCCTATGAGTAATGACATCATGGCTTACCATTGGTCATAAAGAACTTTGTTTTGTGGGAAAGAACTTGGTAACTTCTTGGTGCTTGTGCTTTAACCTGATCTTGTCACAAATCATTTTGTAAGAGCAGGCTCTTTCTCTCTCTCAAAAAAAAAAATCCAACCTTTTTTTTTTTTTTTTTAAATTCCAAAGCCACTTTTTTTCTCTTGCTGCTAAAGAATGTCCTTCATTCGATTGCTGACATGTGTGGATGGTTTTTGTTTGTCTGTACTTGCAGGAGCACAGAAGTCATGAGTACTGTCTCAGGTACACGAAGTACAACCATCACTTTTACAGTCCGGCCTGGAACCAACCAGCCCATCACATTACAAAGCAGGTCTCCAGATTATGACACTAGGACATCAGGAGCAAGACATGCTCCAAGCCCTGTGGTTTCACCGACAGAGATCAATAAAGACATCATGCCTGCTTCTCTGACTGCTGCTGCTTCAGTTTCATCTCCTTCTCCGACTCTCTCTGATGTATTTAGCCTACCTAGCCAGCCTCCTTCTGGGGACTTATTTGGCTTGAACACAGGACGCAGCAGGTCTCCTTCTCCTTCAATATTGCAACAGCCAATCTCAAATAAGCCTTTTACAACTAAGCCTGTCCACCTGTGGACTAAACCAGATGTGGCAGATTGGTTGGAAAGTCTAAATTTAGGTGAACATAAAGAGACCTTTATGGACAATGAAATAGATGGCACCCATTTACCAAACCTTCAGAAGGAAGACTTGATAGACCTTGGAGTGACTAGAGTCGGGCACAGAATGAACATAGAAAGAGCTTTGAAACAGCTACTGGACAGATAAAAATGGCTATTTTTGCCTCTCAAACTTCTGTTATAAATAGAGATGGGCTGGTACTAAAATACCCAAAATGTCTTGGCTGTCTGCAAATGCCAGCAAAAGAAGAAAAGGTTTAATTTAGCTGCTGGTACTCAGTAATGCAGACTATGTTTAGTACCCAAGTAAATGAAATTAATGGAACCATTTTATTTCAGAGGTGGGGAGGTGTGGGGTGGAGACAGAGAAGAGAGGACCTTGTTAACTTCAAAGTATTATTTATCCATTAATGATGCCCTTCAGCTGGACCCAAAACATGAAAGTTTTCTTTTGATTTAAAACCACAAGCATTTAATTTTTGAGCAAAAAGCACCATATTTTATATACACCTCTCCCATGCAACCCTAGCTAGTCAGTTCTTGGCACTCTTCTCATGGAATCTCTTACCATTTTTTCCCTTTTTAGCTTTTTTATATAGATGCTCACATGCTTTTACCTTTTTTTTTTTTTAAACCAGTTTTTAATTAACACATAGCAGGTGCACAACTTCACCACCTCTTTCACTATGTCATTTAGATCTAGTGTAGATCTTTGGTTTGTTGGCGGCAAAGCAGATTGTGCTGTTGGAAACTTGTTCAAAAGTGACCTTGTTCTGCTTTACTTAGGTATTTCTTTATTTCTGCATTTCTATTTCGCACACTTCCAAGGTAGCAGAACAGGATTTAAATATGCTGTACTGACTTGAAGTAGACCTTTATAGTCAGATTTCCAAACATGCTGAGCCCAACAGATCCTGCTTAACTGATCGAGTTGCAAATGCTCAAAAACTCTGGAAAAACTTGGGTATAAGACAGAATATTGCTGCTATGCAAGTTGCGGAGAATGTTGCTGCTAACTTAAATGGGAGCAGGGCTGGGGCCCATTAGTAGAAATAGAAATGTTTCAGCAGGTGATCACCTACCTTTCAAAAAATATGCAAAGGGTTAAGGGTAACCCGGGAGGGGAATATGTGGTGTCCTACAATGGAGATGTTCCAAAGAGCTGGGAAAAAAGAAAGGGGTCTAGATTATGGCTTCAGTTCCAGGCTAGCCTGAATTGGGAAGCATAGTCAGTCAGTGCCTAAGCAGAAAGCTTCCCATCACTCTCTAGCAACTTCTTTACTCAGTTCAGAAGTGATGGTAGCAGTGTCCAAAAAGAGATCCATCAAGCCCTTATCAGCATTAAGGACTACTGGCTTAATTTGGTGGTTTGATTATTGACTGATTGGTTCTGCAGTTTGTGCGTGTCCTGGGCATACACAGGTTTGGCAGATTTGACTTTTTTTTAAAAGTTAGCAAGTTTCTCTCTCCGTCTGACCCCTTTTGTAATTAACACCTCTGTTAATTTCTGTAGGAGTTTGTGGGTCTTACTTGCTGAATTTATCATTGAATCTGTTCACAGAGGATACATCATGTATGGAACCTCAATGTAACATACCATCAGGTTCTCCTACTTTTTGGAAGGTACCTGATTTTTTTTCCCTTGCTATGGTCCAGCCTATCTCTAATTATTATAATTTTTTTTTTTTTTTGCTCACAATCAAGTGTCTAATTAGGTCTGCAACAGCCCTAGAACAAATACATAAAGTTTAGCAATTTAAATACCTTTCTTTACTGCAAGTTTAAATAGTTGTACAGATAGTTTATAAGCACAATATTTTAAGAAAATAAGTGGCTGGTCTACTGGGCAGCCTTTGTGCCATTTCAGTGCTAGAATGTTAAAAACTTAAAAAAACAAAAAACAAACAAAAAAAAACTTTTGTGGTTTAATACTATTTCTGTGGAATAATAAAAGTCTTGACCTTTTTAAATCAACCTCATTTGGATGCATCTGAACCAGCAGAGCTGTGTTATATTTTCTATTTTTCCTAGAACTTCTTCAAAGGAGGATGAATATTTCTTCAAAAGTGGTTACACAATTAACAATGCATTAGCAAAGCAACTATTCAACCTCCTTGCCCCCTTTATGGAACAACAAGTCTTTTGACTTAACATCTGTTATTACACCCTTTGCAGGTCTATATTTGTATTTGAAAGTTCCAAGTAACCTTGTAATAAAAATCAAGTATTGAGGCGTTTTACTTTCAAGAGTACTGAGTTTTTCCATAGTTACATGGCTACTGTAGAGAATGACATTTTCATTTAGCTATTCAGTAATGGCACCGTAAGGCCATCAAATACTTTAAAGAGTGTAAAAATGGTAATTCAGCCATCATTGTCTTCCATTTGGTGATATTACAGAATTCAGTAAATAAACCACTAACGCCATGCTCCTTTTTGTTTCTTTGACTACAGTTGGTATTACCTCTAGAATATGTGCCAGAAAATACATTAGATAATATGGTAGTACAAGAAAATGTAGAAGATGACTTTTAAGCTGCTTTTTAATCACAACCTTATTGCTGATTTAGGTTTAATGAGTGCTGACATACACAGGTAAATTACAGCTGATGGTAATCCCTTTCTTAAACAAGTGTTTCTTGCTTATGTATCTTTTCAAGCACTTAAAGAATAGGTATGGTAAAATTAGTAGAGCAGATTAAAATCACTAAAGAGCTAATGAAATAGTTTATTTTTACATTGTGTCTTATGATCTAAAGGGTAAAAGGGGTCTGAAAGGACCTACTTCTACCAATAAAATACAACCTCTGCCAAGATTAATTGGTCTCTAGCTCTGTTTGATGATTTTGCTACAGAAAGCAATAGTAACAGATATAATTCCTGGTATTTTCATCCGTTTTTGAAATGTTGGGTTGGGGGAAATGCCCTATTATTTCATGCTACTATGAGAGGGAGAATATAAAGTGTTAGAGATCTATGAAATATATTATGATATTCCAGGTTTTAGGATCAACTTTTGTTTATATACTGTAATTTAAATAAATTGCATTTACATGCCTAGTTTCTGTAATATTTGTGTATACAATACCAAAATCACACAAGATGTAAATTATGTATAACTGCAGACTCCTTTCCCTGGGTGTCTGAGAACATTTTAAGTTTAAATCATATATTATAAAAAGACTAGATGTGACTGTTGATTTACAGAATTTACATATCACAAAAGCTGATTATTTGTGGTACTTAAGTTAATAAAAATAGTGATTTTTCTGAGTTCTTTAACAAACAAGGATTATCCAATTGATCTGGCAATGATTATGTATGTGAGCCACAAATACTGATAATTTTCCCATTACATTTTTTCTTTTCTTTTCTAGATATTAATGTTTCTCAATATAGTTTGTGTAACAACTTGTGTTCACGTTATCTATGTTGCTGTAATTTTTGTGCTTTAATTCCTCTTATTTCAAATTGATTAAAAAATCAAGCTCCTGTAACTTGCACTTTCCCCAATCCTTAATACTCTTGTATGGCAACCAAAATTCCTGTAAGAAATAAATATAATATTGCACTAAGGTTGTGGTTCTGCTTGCAAACAGTGAAAGCTGTCTGAATTTTTGTTAAAGAGAAAAAGTTGCCAAACTTACAATCTGATGTAACATTATTGAAACAGCATAAAATGCTTTAACGCCATAGAGCTAGAGAAGAAATAGGTTTATGAAATGTTAGAAAAAATGTTTGCTTTGGTTTATCTTCCTCGTTAAAGCTTTTTTAATGCTGAAACATATTTCACTTTGGAATTTCAGACTCACAAATAAGATTTGAAAAGTAAAGAATTTTGTTAAGTGGTGGCTTTTTTTTTCTTTCTTTCTTTTTTTCTTCTTCCTTTTCTTTTGGCCTGGAAGTGATTTCAGCTGATCGTTTTTCTGGAGTTGGTCTTACACTTATTTGATAACACCAAAGTAAAGAAACTGATCTTGCAAGACATTTCAACTGTTGGTCTGTTTAGCAATCTGATGAAATCCTCACAGGATTTTTGTAGGATAGAACAGCATTACCAAGAGCGCAGAAAAAGCAGCAGCAGTTCTTTTCCAGAGTTCAGGCCTCTTGTGATAGACCCTCCCGCCAGACTCCGTTAGAACTTTGGGCTTCACATTTTTCTTCTATCTTTAATTTATTAACTTGAAGAGGGTTTGTTTTTTTTTTAAGATATTGAAATAAGAATTTGAACTGCAGTCCTTCTCTCATATCTAATATTTTCCTTTTTTTTCTGCGATGCTGTTGTATTTCTTCTTTTTTTATTTCATTTTTCCTGTTTTTCCTACATATTTTTCTAATATCAACTTTGTTTTATTTCAGCTATTTTAATAATCCAGTTATACAGAATATCTTTATACCTGTCAGTATTCATGATAAAAATAATAGTTGTGTAATACACAGCTACAGCATTCAATAGGACTGCCACTGCTATGGAGAACAAAGGTAGTTACCCAACCAGTTTTCTGAGAGCAGAAGATTTAATTATTTCTATTATTCACATTCTATTGTTGTTTCCTTTCTCTCTCGTTCCTGTAACATGTTTCTACATTTCACAATCTTCGCAGTATTATGTCCAAGATCACAACAAAACATTGTCCAGTGCTGCTCCTCTGAAACAGCAGTACGGTCATAGTAAGTCATAACTCGTTGCTTCAAAACACACACAAAGGAAAAACGTGTGCGCCTTGGATGTTTTGATCTGATCTGCATAAATCCATGTTGTATTTAAATGATGTACTTAGGTGAAAGGAACATTTGATCATTAATGTATTGTTGTAGTTGATAAAATAGTTATAGTGCCTTGTTTTCTGAACTGAAAGTCCATATCAATGCACAACTAAAAATGGTTAGAAAAACTGAAATGTTAAGATCTAGATATTATTCCGAGGCCCTCTCTTGATGATGGGACGGAGACTTAATCACAGTCATTTAAGTTAAACTAAATAAAATAAAAAGAAAATTGAAATAAGATTGTGTTTGTTAATTTCCATTAACAAATTTATTTCTATAACATACATTTAGAATATAATTATTTAGGTAAGTGAACTGTATTTGGATTGCAAAGTAACATACAAGAACTAGAGCCAATAGGCTTTTGCTTTTAACAGGTTAATGTTTTATGCTGACACCTAGTGGTATTTCATGGACACAATCTCAGAGCTATATTTATATATAGACATAGAATGTTTTAAACATTTATTGCTTTGATTTAAAATACAAATAATATATGCATTCTTTCAACAGAAATTAATTCATCAAAATGAATTTTTGACAACTGCTCTTTGGGCCATATGTATGTCAAAGAATAAGGCTGCAAAATTTCATTAAAATGTTAAAAGAGAAGCCAAAAATTTCAGATCCTGATTGCAAACACCCCAAAGTTCAGGGTATCTGAGTGGGAGAATTAGTTCAGTACATCCTAAAGAAAGGTGGTCACTTCCCAAAATGTGGATGTAGAATTAACTGTCCTTGAATTTTTTAACCCAAAATTTACTCAGGCCTTATTCTATTTCTAACTTGAAATTCTCTGGTTAGTTATGGTCACTGTATAATGTGTGAGTGGGAGAACAACTTTACTTTTATTAAAATGTATTATCATAATCCTGTAGCGTACTATACTCCTTTCCCCTTAGATTCTACAGTAGCCACTGTAGAGAAATCTCAAGCTGTACTCAATAACATTAATATGTTTAAGAACTAATTTTTCAACTAAAGCCTTCCCATAACCTTAAATTGAGTCCACTTTAAACCTGCTTATGCTATAAGAACTGCTTTTAAGCACGCTCTTATACTGATTAGGGAAGATGGTAGATAACTGAGAGCTAGAAAGTAATATTGCCCTTCCATTGAACAAATTTCTGAAAACTATTGTTTTGACTTAAATGCTTAAGTCAGTTGTCTTTTAAGGATGAACCTAAAGAAGAAAATGTATAGGTTTTCTGTGACCACATCACAGAGACTCCACGGCTCCCTGACTGTGTTCCTGAACTTACGATTCTTGAGCCTGTGAAGTGTAGTCCACACTGCAATAAGTTTCCCTACTCTTCTGCTTCATCAGTAATCCTAGGGAATACCTAATATTAACAAGGAACCATTACTGCAAAGACGTATGTTTTGATCTTTTTGGTGCTTCCTAGGGCCAGACTATTTCCAAATTAATATTGATAGTGTAAATAGATGCAAAAAAGATGTAAATAGACAAGTCAAGCTAGCAATTTCAGATCTGTCGCAAGAAAAGCAAGGAAAGCTTTTCCTGCTTTTTTTCCTTTAGAGAAGAGTGGAGGGGGGAGTGAATGGAGATGACTGCCTCCCCACAAGCCCCTCTGCCTACTACCCACAGTGCAATGCATTTCAGGAAGTCATGTGAGCAGTGGGGACGCGAGCTCCGAGCAAGCAATTTGGTGCAATCACTTACCTTTGCCTTCTGTAATTTGACAGCCTAAAATCAAATTACAACCCCACTCCAGTATAGACAAGCCCTTAGATCATCCTTTCTTACCATTCTTCTGGTAAGACTACATCTCCCATCAACTATCCACTTGGTTACAACCGACAGCTTTCTTACACTGTAGTCAACCACCCTTGCTCTATACAAGGAGGAGTGCAACTACTGTGTATATGCAACATTCCAAAAAAACATTGCCTGGTCTCTTTCATTTCATTCAGATGTAATACTTCACCAAGAAAGTAATACTTGCAGCAGAGCTCTGAGCACGTTACAAATCCTGGTAAGTGGTCTCTGCAGATGCAGAGATTGAAGCACAGAAAAGTGAAGTGTTTTGCTCCGTGATTTGCAGTGAGCACAGGTGTTTACTTGTGGGGAGTGGTTTTCAAGCGCTGCATTTTCAGAGCTAGTCAGATATGGATGATTCTAGTCCATCATTTCTGGATACTTCATCTGCTAGCTTCTTAAGCTGCTACAATATTTTGCAGAGGAATCGATGCCACCCTATATATTGACTGACTCAGATCGTCTGTAAAATGGCTAGAAGGAACTAGGTATTTTTGCCATAAACCTGTTACAACTTTCAAGTGAAGACATAACTGCCAAAACATACGTTAAGTAAGCTGTAAAATTACAAGTAGAGTAATAACTTAGGTTCCAGCTGATAGCCTGGGATCTTTCCTCATTCAATGGAAGTACAGGAACTGTAGGCATAGGTGCACCCATAGGTCAGAAAGTAAAAGTGGTGTTTGTTCCTACAGTCACTAAATTAGATCAGGATAATCTAACTCCAGGATTTTTTAAAATATATTTCTCTAGGGCTTCTGTGGTATTTGCTAAAGAATATGTTTAGTGAGTAAGAGCTAGAGGCACTAGGGGAATTTAGGTGCTTAAATGCACCTATAAGTATCTAAGTACAAAATCTAGCCACCACATTTAATCACAAAGCCACCTACTCAGCTGCTACCTGTTAACATTGTTGCTGCTTACATTCCTATTGATAATGTGCCTGAATGTCTTCCATGGGCATGCATCTAGTTAATGCCCCTGCTCTAGTGGGTTCAGAGTATGGTTTTCCTCACTTATCTTGCCTGCATGACCTGGTAGACATATTTGAAGACCACCTTGAACACATCCATCAGAATGTGGCTCACAAAACTGGAGGGGGGGGGTGGTGTAGAGGGGTGTGTTCCCCCTTTTTATCTGCTAGCCCACTGGTTAGATCAGGCACTCAGGATGTGAGGAATTCAGGTTCAAATCCCCACCTGGGCACCACCACCTTTAAAAAAGCTGACAATGTGGGACTTATGGCTGTCAATCCTGAGAAGGGTTTGATTCTTCCTTCCAGACCAGAGTTTAGGCCCCCATCCCCAATCACCATTTCCTACTGGCTACCTTAGGAGGTTCCAAACTCAGCTTTCTTGCTGTTGTAGATGCCATCCTTACACACTTAACTCTCCCCCCGTGTGGTACAGGGACCTTGGCTCCTACCTCAGCATGGTGCATTCTACCAGGCAAAGGGGCCTAAATATTAGGCATTAAAACACTGAGTCACTGCCCTTTGTGGAGATATCCTTGAGTGCTTAAAACATGCAGCTCTAGTTTATCCAGATGAAGATGGAGTACATTGCTTCATCTTCTCTAGGCTTGTGGAGTCAGTGTTTGCATTCAGAGATGCACTTTGGAGTCCCAAGGGCTCTTAATCACCTTTTCTGTGACTTCCTCTCCAGCTGATAGAGGCCACAGCACAGTCCACAGAAGACAGCAACGAACACTCGTGTGTGTAAGCTAAAGCCATCACTCATGCTAAACCATTGTGGAACATGAAATTTAGGAGGGTGGTGAGGACTTATTTTTCGCAGTCCTACTATTTTGAAGTAACTAATTTTTTATGTGAACATAAGCCACGGGTTCTGAACTGACTTGCCATCATAGGCCTCAGCTGCAGTTCACTATGTCAGCCATGTCCACACAAAATATATATGTGGAGGTGTGGATGTAACTCTAAGGATGTCGCATGGGTGGTAGCTGTGTGCTGAAGGGGCCATATGTTGAGAACTAAGCCATCAAGTTTGAGCTAAGATTTTAGAACTTGACTTGAGTATTATAAGATGGGGATCCATGTAGTCTGAGGCTATGTACACATGATCACTTTATTGC